>JADRCH010000260.1:577588-647552 GCA_019843965.1 Rhynchomys soricoides
GAAGAAGAAGAAGAAGAAGAAGAAGAAGAAGAAGAAGAAGAAGAAGAAGAAGAAGAAGAAGAAGAAGAAGCTTCTTTCCCAGCAGCCAAGGATAGAGAGGACTGGGACCACGATCAGCTCCTTAGTTCATGATGGAGTGTTGAGAGTTCCTATCTTGTTCAGGTTTTGTTGAGGTAGCCATAGCTGTTGTGAGTTTGTATACTCAACAGCACTACCATCCCTAGAATACAGGGTTTTATAAGATTTCTACAAAATACTTAGGAGACAAATTCAAGTTCAGTTTTTAAGATCATATATCATCACTAGGTGGATTTTTTTTTAGGAATGCAAGATTCATTCAAAAAATGCAAATTAACAGATGCAATTCACTTGAAGGTAGAAATCATTTGATCAACACTATTGATACAGGAAAGGTGTTTTACAAAGTTCTAGGTGGTTTCATGATACAACTCTAATGAAAATAGGAGATGGAAACATGCCTCAGCGTAATAATGGCTATATATGTCAAAACTATCACAAAGATTACACTAAATGGAAGAAAACCATTTACTCTAGAACCAGACTCTTATTTATTATAGAGCTCAAAGTCTTAGTAACAGCAATGACATAATAGAGAGATATAAAAGGGACAAAAATAGGAAAGAAAAATAAACTTAACGTATTCTTATTTGCAGATGACATGATTCTATACTTAATACAAAATCCCTAAGGACCATAACAGAAATCACTTACATATGTTAAGCACTTTCAGGAAAGTGTATCCAAACTCAGCATACAAAATTAGTAACTTTTCATATAATAGTAATGATCAAATAGAGAAAGAGATCAAGAAAAGTGTACCATTCACAGTCAACTTAAAAGTCTCTAAGCATTAACCTATAAAACAAGATGAATGACCTCTGTAAGAAAAGTTTTAAAATGCCAAGAAAAAGAAGAAAATAAATCAAAATGATACTAGACAATGGAATGTCTCACAATAATTTAGATGATAAATGAACAATTTATGGATAAAATTAGATAGAAAAGTAAAATACATATTGCCATAAAGAAGAAACAGTAAGAAAATGTGAGAAAATAAATAGTTATGTTCTCAAATTATGAGAAAAAAAAAACCTTTCCATAGTACTGTGCACACGACTTCTACACAGCAATCAATGTAAAAGTATATAACTCTAATTGAAGCTTAGATTAGTCAAGCAAAATCGACAATGTCAAGCAAATTTGTTAATCAAGATATAGTTATTGCTAGTATTCAATGAAAACATCAATAGCAGAGAACATATATGAAACAGAGTTTAGGTGACTAAAGCAGAATATTATTAGTGATATGCTTAAGCAGGTTAATTAGTTTAGAAAGGATCAAAAAGTTAACACTTAAATTTTATTCTTTTACAGCACCATGGACTTTGATCATACGCTCTTCAATTATCTTATCCCCCTTTCATAATACAGAAACCCTTCTTCTATTAAGTCCTCCTCTTATTACAATGTTTTCTGTGTTTGATTTTGAACATATGCCTTTAAAGGGAATTTAAATGAACATGTGTAGGATGCTATTTACTTGAAGGGCAAATTCATAGTAGCTACACCACAGAATAAGTTGTATTTCCACATCTCAGCAACCATTAATGCCTATGGCTTCTCAAAGAGGACTGGGACTTAATGAACCCATTTCCTTTGAATGATAGAATGTTGGTGGCCTTCCATTTATGTAGGTTTCCTGCAGATGGCCACTCTGAGACTATGGATATATCCATCAAGTTCAGAAAACAGATTTCACAAAGTTGATGAGAAACAATTGTTTTAAATGACAAATTCATCCCACAAACAGTAAAACAAATATATATTGGAAATATAAAGAATAGACAAAAATATTTATCTGTGTTTATTTTTGTCCTTTTTTTAAATCCTCCTTTTTTATTTTAATAGAAAATAAACGTTTTATTCCCATAATATAGTGATTATACTTTACCCTGTTTCTATTCTTCCATTCCCTCTCCATCACCTTTTCTATCTGGAACCATCACTTTCTCTCTCGCATTAGCAACAAACAAGCTTCTAAAAATAATAAAATGTTATTTATAATATATCAGAAACTTCCAAATCAGAACAGGATAAAACAAACAGAAGCAAAAGAGCCCATGAGATGCACAATAAACAAATATAGACACAGAGCTTCTCTCATTTGCACAGTCAGAAGTCCTATAAAAACACTAAACTAGAAACCATAAAGGACCTGTAAGTAAAAAGACAGAAATAATGAATGAATGGCAATAGGCAACCTCGGGAGGTGGGAGATGGAGGGACCCTCTAGAATGTACCAGAGACCTGAAAGGTGAAGGAATCTCAGGACTCAAAAAGAGGGTCTTAGATGAGACCCTCCCACTGTTGGGAAAGAGGGTCCCAACAGTGGAGAGAGGGAACTCATAGAGTCCACCTCCAGTAGAATGACAGTGCATCAAGTGGAAGGATGGGGTTGTCATCCCACAGTCAAAAACTCTGACCCAGAATTATCTCTGTCTAAATGAACTGCAGGGACAAAAATGGAGAAGAGACTGAAAGAAAGGAGTTCCAGTGACCAACCAAACTTAGGATCCATCTCAAGGGGGTGGGGGTGGGGTTTCATGTCCTGACACTGTTACTGACATTATGGTGTATTTACTGACAGGAGCTTAGTATGACTACCCTCTGAGAAACCCAACAAGCAGTTGACTGAGACAGACACAGATACTTATACCCAACCTATGAACTGAAGTTGAGGACCCCTGTGTTGAATCTGGCAAAGGCTGGAAGGGCGACCCTGTAGGAAGATCAGCAGTCTCCACTAACCTGAACCCCTAAGATCTCTCAGACACCGAGCCATCAACCAGGCAGCATACATTAGCTGGTTCAGGCCACATATACAGCAGAGGACTGCCTGGTCTGATCTCAATGAGAGATGATGTACCTAACCCTCTAGAGACTTGAGTCCCCAGGGAGTGGGGTGGCCTGGTGGGGAGTGGTGGTCAGGAGGTGGGGGTGGGGACTAAGTGGGTACATCCTCTTGGAGACAGTGGGGAGGATGGTTGTGGTGAGGAACTGTGAGAGGGCAGATTGGGAAGGGGGTAAAAACATAAAAGTAACAAACAACAGCAACAACAACAACCAAACAAGCAAACCAAAAAAATTAAAAACAAAATAAATAACTAATTAAAAGCCCTTATACAACTATATGAGACAAGGAGCCTTCAAAGATGTCACTGATCTTGTTCCTTGATGACAATCTACTATTGAATATGTGGCCTATCTTAAGTGTAGTTTTTCTCCCAGTGAGAATCCATTTGAGAATACTTAATTTTCATTTGCCCATGGTTATCAATTGAGGATAGCTCCTGTGTTAGGAATATATAAAGAACTAAAACATGTTAGATATCAATAAAGACAACCCAATAAAAATGGGGTTCAAATCTAAAGAGGGAATTTTTAAAAGAAGAACACAATTGGCTGAGAAAAACTTAACCAAATGTCCACCATCCATAATCATCAGGGGAATGCAAATGAAAAATATGTTGAACTTTCATCTTTCACCTGCCATGGTGGCTAAGATGAATAAAACAAACATTAGCTCATGCTGTCAAGGATGTAGAACAAGGGGAACACTCCTCCATTGCTATTGGGAGTCCAAATTTGCCTGTATAGAAATTAAAAATCAATATGACTGTTTCTCAGGAAGCTTGGAATCAATCTACATCAAGATCCAGATATAATACTTTTGGGCATATACCCAAAGGATGCTCCATCCTACCACAGAGACATTTGCTCAACCATGCTCATTCATAATATCCAGAAAATGGAAACTATCTAGGTGTCCCTTAACAGAAAATGGATAAATTAAATGTGGTACATTTCCATACTAGAGTATTACTCAGCCAGGAAAAAAATGAAATTTTTAAGAAAATGGATGGAACTAAAAAAAAAAATCCCGTAGCCAGAAGGACATATATGGTATGTATTCACTTATAAGTGTATATTAGTTGTAAAGTTAATGATAAGCAAGCTACAATCCATAGAACCAAGGAGATAAGATAATAGAGCAAGGGACTGGGTGTGGGATGTGCATAAAAATATTCCCAGAAAAGGAAAATAGGTAGAATATTATAGATGGATGGGAGGCAGGAATGGGGGTACTAAGTGGCAGTGAAAGAGGAAAGAGGAGACAAGGGAGATTATAAAAGGAGAGACAGCTCAAATGAAGGAGAAGTCAAGGGGATCAAACAAAAGTCTAATAATACAGTACAAGCGTCTTAAAATATACATATAGATGAAGGTGATTCAAGTACAATTGTCAAATAATGGAAAGACAGAGTCCAAGATGGACATCTTTTGTCACCAAATGAAGTGTCTAGTTACATGTTATTGAGTTGTGTAAAGGGGTTTCATAGTAGCCCCAAACAACCAAGACTATTGCCATGATTTCAAATTATTCTCCATGAAGTGACAACCAGGTCTTATTGCTGAAGACAACACCTACAAAACTCACTGAACATGGAGAACTCAAGCTGGTGCATACACAGAGCCTTTATGCTTACATGATGGCATGTTTTGTACAAGAAGGTACTCGTCACACTACCAAGAGTGGTACACCAACCTACCCACAAAACCTTTGATTCCCAATACTCTCCTGTATGCAAGATACGCTGGGACAATGGTGGCACAGAGCTTGTGGATAGAGCTAATCAATGTCTGATTTGATCGAAAACTCACTCCACAAGATGGAAACCATGTCTGACATTGCTTGGGTAAAGAAGAATCAGGGACTAAATAGCTCAGAAACCTCAAGTTCTGCTGTTCTTAAAAACAAAACACCTACAACAATAAAAAGACCCCTAGCGTTTTTCTACTATACTCATATATAAACACCTTACTCAGTCATCATCAAAGAAGTACCCTATTGCAGCCTCTTCCTTCAGGGCTCAGGGAACCCCATGGACAGGGAAACAGAAACTGTGTAAGAGCCAGACAGGTTGGAAGACACCAGGAAAATAAGACACTCTAAATTAACCTGATTTATGATATCTAAAAGAAATTTCAGAACCTATTAATGACTATGGAGAATTAATTTAAGTTGTTTGAAAAATGATTACAACTCTTCTGCACTGTTGATAGAGTGTGTTTTAAAATATTTTCCCCCTCTTGAATGTCTGGCAACCATTCGTAGGCTCTAAACGTCATTTGAATAAAACAGAAACCTGAAACACTTAAGAAATCAGTAAGCTTCTGATGGCACCCAAGTAAGGACAGCTAAGTATCAGGTGTCAGTTGTTGGATAACACTATGTGCCTCCTTCCAATGCCCATGCTACTGTAAATATATTTAATAGAATGCAATGAAAATAATTTATACACAACTATGTTTTGGCTGTTAAAGTGAAGCACTTGTAAAATAAAATTAATTGGTCTAGATCAGAGTAGTTAGAAAAGGCTAACTACAATCAGTTTCTCTTCAAAGTACAATCATCTGGAGGAACTAGGAATAAAATTGTATTGTAAGAAAATTACAACCAAAGTTTTTCAGCTTGCATTTCCTCACCTATGGTTACTTAAAAATACTGTCAGCATTTGGCTAGAATCCATACTACGAAATGGGTGCTCAGAAATAAAATATGAAAATAAATAAAGACAGAAAGAAAGAAAGAAGCAGAAAAAAAAAAAAAAAGAAATTATCCCTACTGAATTGTTGTTACAATAAATCCTAATTTGCCAGAAGACGGGATTAATTTTGTTATCTTTCCTCATCCAACTCTATTCAGAGTTGAAAGTACTACAGGAACCAGACCCAGACATCCCACCTTTCTGAATTTGCTGTGGTTTTGTTTAAATACATCTTTGTCATCCTATGTCTTATATGCTTTGTACCTGAAAGTTTGTCAACATTTGTTTTCTTATCATTAGGACACCAGTCTGAGCAACCTAGGAAATTACATTTCCTGCTGTTATACAGCTAAAGAACATGATACTGAAGGATACTTAGTAGTTTGTTTTTACAAAATTCTGGCATGTATTAAGGAGTTTAAAAGGAGGTACTTAACAGTTTGACTACTGCTAATTGAAAGAAAGTTTTCTTCAGGCCTGTTGTCCCTGGTAGGTTGACTACACTCTCATGTAGACTAGTGGACAGGAGCATAGATGTTCAGAATTGAGACTTTCTCTTGATTGATTTTTCCTTTGATGAAAATGAAGTGTACTTCCTCATCACACTTGATAACTTTTGGTTGAAAGTCTATTTTATTTGATATTAGAATGGCAACTACGGCTTGTTTCTTGGGACCATTTGCTTGGAAGAACTTTTTCCACCCTTTTACTCTGAGATAGTGTCTGTCTTTTTCATTGAGGTGTGTTTCTTGTATGTAGCAAAGTGCTGGATCTTGTTTGTGTATCCAGTCTGTTAGATTATGTCTTTGGTGTAGGTACCTTCCTTGTTTTGGAGTTTTCCTTCTAGGATCCTCTGTAGGGCTGGATTGGTAGATAGATACTGTTCGCTTTTTGTTTTATCCCGGAATATTTTGTTTTCTCCATCTATGTTGACTGAGTTTTGCTAGGTTTAGTAGCCAGGGCTGGCATTTATGTTCTCTTAGAGTCTGCATGACCTCTGACCAGGCTTTTCTTGCTTCCATAGTCTCTATTGAGAATTCTGGTGTAATTCTGATAGATATACCTTGATATGTTAATTGGCCCTTTTATCTTACAGCTTTTAATATTCTTTGTTCTGTGCACTTAGCATTTTGATTATTATGTGACCAGAGGATTTTCTTTTCTGGTCCTATTTATTTGGTGTTCTATAGGCTTCTTGTACTTTTATGGCCATCTCTTTCTTTAGGTTGGGAAAGTTTTCTTCTATGATTTTGTTAGACATTTTGAGGTTCTTTGAGCTGAGAATCTTCATTCTCCATTTTTTCCACGTATTCTTAGATTTGTTCTTTTCACTATTTCCTAAATTTGCTGGATGTTTTGGGTTAGGAGTTTTTGTTTGTTTTGAATTTTCTTTGACAGTTGTGTCAATATCTTCTAAAGTATCTCCTACACCTGATATTCTCTCTTCTATCTCTTGTATTCTGTTGGTGATGCTTACACCTGTAATTCCTGACCTCTTTCCTAGGTTTCCCATTACCAGGTTTGCCTTCATTTGTGTTTTCATTATTGTTTATATTTTCACTTTTAGGTCTTAGACCACTTTGTTCAATTCCTTCACCTGCTTGATTGTGTTTATTTGCATTTCTTTAAGGGGTTTATTTGTTTCTTCTTTAAGGGCTTCTATGTGTTTACCTGTGCTTTCCTGTATTTCTTTCAGTGAGTTATTTATATACTCCATAAAGGCCTCTATTATATTCATTAGATAGAATTTTAGGTCAGCTTCCTGATTTTCAGATATGTTGGTGTATTCAGGGCTTGCTGTGGTGGGAGATCTAGGTTCTGATGATACCCACACATATTGGCTTCTGTTGCTTATGGTCTTGTGCTTGCCTCTTGTCATCTAGTTATCTCTGGTGTTTGCTGGTCTGGGTGACTTTGTCTGGAGTCTACCTCTTGTGTCCCTGGGTTGCTTCATGTCTCCTGATAGGCCTGTGGCCCTGGATGTTGCAGATATCCTGTGGGGCCTTCCAACTGGGGGGGTCTTCAGAGGGGCAGTGGAGCTGGTGATCAGTTGCCCTGGCTGCAGTAGATCTCCTTTAGTAGATTTCTAAGGCCTTTAGATGATTGGGGCTTCAGAGGAGCAGTCTGGTTGTTGTCCTGTGTGAAACTGTTCTCCAGGGTGGGGGACTATGGACTGTGGTTTCTGTTTTCCTATGTGCAGCAGAACTCCAGAGAGACGTTCAGTCTTTTTGGTCAGTTGCCCTGCATACCACAGAGCCCCCAGGAGGTCTTCAGACTGTGGTGTTGGTTGTCCAGTTGCCCTATGTACAGAGGAAATCCTGGGGTGACTTCAAGCTGTGGTGTCTTTAGTGGAGCATACAAGCTGGGGATCAGTTGCTCAGCTAGCCTGAGTGCAGTGGATATCCTGAGATGTCTCAGGATATGGTTTCTTCAGGGGAGCAGACTAGCTAGGAGTCTGTTCCAACAGAAAGGACTGGACAGAAGGGCAGTGGTATTTGGTGGGTGGGGGTTTTGGCAGGTGATGGGTCCCTGAGTCCACTGGGCTCCCAGCAGCAGCTGTGGGGCTTCAGAAGGATTCTTCTCAAATGCTCTGAGTACAGTGAATCTTCTGGGATGCCTCAGGATATGATGTCTTCCAAGGAGCAGATTTGCTAGAATTCTGTCCCAGCAGCAAGGACTGGACAGAAGGGCCATTTATCTTATTTTTGAGGTCCATGCATGATACTGCATATTTAACTAGCTCATTTTTACTAATTACTAGTTTTCTGTGATTAGTGCATCACAGTTAGTCTACTTATGTACTTCTTTTTTGTTGTTGTTTTTATTTGTTTGTTTGTTTGTTTGTTTATTTTAAGCTCCAGATTTTATTCCTTTCCCAGTCCACTCTCCAACTATTCCACATCCCATACCTCCTCTCTGTACCCCTGTATCCATGAAGATGTCCCCACCTTCACCCGTACCCCACTAGACCTCTAAACTCCCTGGGGTCTCCAGTCTCTTGAGAGTTAGGTGCATCCTCTCTGACTAAACCCAGATCCAGCTTCTTGATGGACATTGAATCTGTTTATAGAATGACAGCAGTGCTGCTATGGATATTAAGGGTTTTTTGTTTGTTTTTTGTTCTTTTTTTTTTTTTTTTGAGTTGTGTGATATATTTGTATTTAAATTCCTGACAAACCTAAAAAATTTTCAAAAATGGCTGCACTGTTTTACTATGAAAATTTCTAATGCCATAAAACTTTAAAATCTATTAGTATATCATTATATTTCCTGATAATACCTTGTAGTCAAAGAAATTTTTTCTCTGAAGAATATTATACAGGTTTTTGAATTGTGGTGCTTTCCAGTTAGTTGCAGATTATATTTAACCTGAAGATAAATTTGTCTAAGTACATATTTCAGCCATGAGTCTTAACTTCATTTCTGAAAGTCAACTAAGGGCAGTGCTATTATAATAGCCTATATTGTTTTGAGAGTTTAGTGCACTCCCTGACCAAGGCTCAAATGGATAGTTCCCATGGCTTGGCTCAAGTTTTTATTATAACCTATATTTTTGGGGTGGGGAGCACAGTTACATCAATTTGTGTAACATCAATTATATATATATACATACATACATATACATACACATATATAAAAGCATCCATAATATAATTTCTTATGGCTTTTTCAAATATCATTTTGCCTTTTCATTCTTCTTCTTCCTTCTCCCCTTTGGTTGCATCCCAGGTAACCTGCTTTTCTCATTTTATTGCTTGTTTTCCTTAAATAAAAAATTTTCATACAATATCTTCTCTGATTGTGGTTTTCCTCTGATGTTCTCCCAGATCCTCCCAGCATCCCTATGCTCCCAACCCTATGTCTTCTTTTACATTCTGTTTATAAAACAAATAGCAGCCTTCTGTCAGGGTAGATTCCCAGATTGCCTACTCCTCCAAGACATTGTGGCCTGAAGGCATCCCAGGAGTTCTGTTGCATACAGGGCAACTGGACAACTGGGCAATAGATCCCGTAATCTGAAGTCCTCCGTGGAGAACACATACATACAGGGCAACAACTTGACTGCTCCTCTGAAGCCCCAACAGTCTGAAGGCCTCCCATGAAAACTGCTGCAGCCAAGGCAACAGATCAGCAGCCTTTCTACCCCTCTTAATACCCCCATTCTGAAAACCTCCCAGAAGGCCACCCAAAAGAGCCATTGCAGCCAGAGCAATAGTTTACCTAGGCTTACATGCCCCTCATAAAACCCCCCAGTTTGAAGACCTCACAGGAGGTCTGAAATAGCCAGGGTCACAAAGCCTATCAGGAGACCTGTAGCAACCCAGAGATACAAGAGGCAGGCTCCAGACAGAGATACACAGACCAGCAAACAGGTATAGCCAGATTGTAAGAGGCAAGCACAAGATCATAAGCAATAAAAGTCAATATACGTGTACATCATCAGAACCCAGTTCTCCCACCACAGCAAGTCCTGAATACACCAACACATATGAAAATCAGGAAGCTGACCTAAAATCATATCCCATGAATATAATAGAGGCCTTTATGAAATATATAAATAACTCACTGAAAGAAATACAGGAAAACACAGATAAACAGGTAGAAGACCTTAAAGAAGAAACAAATAAACCCCTTAAAGAAAAGCAGAAAATTACAATCAAACAGGCAAAGGAGTTGAAAAAAGTGGTCCAAGATCTAAAAGTGGAAGTATAAAAAATAAAGGAAACACAGACAGAGGCAAACCTGGAAATGGAAAAAGTAGGAAAGAGGTCAGGAATTACAGGTGTAAGCATCACCAACAGAATACAAGAGATAGAAGAGAGAACCTCAGGTATAGAAGATACTTTAGAAGATGTTGACACAACTGTCAAAGAAAACTCAAAACATAAAAAACTCCCAACCCTAAATATCCAGCAAATCCAAGACACATGCAAAGACCAAAGTTAAGAAATATAATAATAGAGGAGAGTGAAGAATCGCAGCTCAAAGGACCCAAAAATGTATTCAACAAAACCATTGAAGAAAATGCTTTCTTTGTTTTCCCATTACAATCAGTTATCCATCGCATTTACCTTCTTGGTTAATGGTAGAAACTTGTGCCTACCTTCCCCCTTCAGTCTGGAATCCCATCTGGTTTGAACCCATGCAGGTCCTGTGCATGCAGTCATTGTCTCTTTGAGTTCATATGTGTTCCAGGTATGGAAAACAAAACACTTTTTCCTTGGTAATATCCATGTCCTCTGGCTGCTACTTGTTTCTGCCTCCTCTTCTCTAACATTCACTGAGTCTTGATGAGTGTTTCAAGGTCTGCCCATCCATCCATCCATCCATCCCTCCATCCACCCATTCCTCCATCCTCTCTCTATCTTTGAACACTGTATGACTGTGGGTCTCTATATCCCCATCTAATGTAGGAGTCACTTCACTGGTAAAGCTGAGCTAGACTCTGATCACATTTGACTTCTGACATGTGTGTTACCTCACTCAGGATTATCTTTATTCCAAGCCCCATCATTTTCCTGAGTCTCAGCCAGTCATGATTTCCCTATTCTTAGTAACTATGTCTTTCTGTTCTGTACTTTTTATATTCTATTGCCCCAGTCTCTACTCCTGAGTTCCTTTTACCTCCCTGATTTTTTGTGGTTACTTCTATTACTCACATCTTAGTATTAATTTGGAGTTAGCATCCAAAAATAAGGAAAATGAGGAAGTGTTTGTCTTATCTAGATCTGGTTTTTTTACTAGTTATAGTACCTTTTAATTCCATCCAGTTATTTGTTAATTTAATAATTTCTTAAAATTATTAACATAGAATTTAATAAATGTCAGATGGTTGATCTCTGAAGAATGATGCCCAGGTTTCTTCTGCAAATTTTATTTCCTATGACTTCCTCTTCCTTCCACAATGAGTGCCAATCCATATACTTCCAAGGCGTTATTGAGTTTTTCTTCTTTTAGTCCCTTCCATGACTGGGAATTATCAACCATGCTCTAGAAGTATGCCATTATACCAGACCCTGTTAAGCAATGACTATCATTCACACAAAGATGATAAATTAGTGCATATTAGATATGTCCTGGGCATACACAGAGCTTGTACATATGTGAACAGGTATATGGCAGTCAGTCAAGAATCCCAAGAATATATCAGAACTTGTCTAAGCTTCCTAGAGCCATTCCATTTTACAGATGTTTATTTCATAATTGTGGTACTCCAGTGTACCACAGCTCATCTTCAAGTTCATAGCATTTTTTAAAAAGTTATTGCATATATATATATATATATATTCCTAAATATAATGTGTTCAGTCCATATAATGTTACTTGCATGTATGTTTACTCTACAATAAATTGGTGTGCTCTTCCCTGGGGAGGACTACCTCTCTCACTTCTAGCATTTCCCAGGTGCCTATAGTTCCTTTTGGGACCCTGTGAGCTTTGTTGATCCACACTGCCATGTCTAGTGCTGTCATCCCTTTTTAACTCTCATTTGTGATGTTATGTTGATATCCTTTCATATGCACAGATTCTGACATTGCTAGGAGACAAAATCTCATAGCAAAGTCCCTGATCCAGTGCATTTTAACATTTTTCTGTCCCTTCTTCCTTAATGTCTCCTAACCCTTAGGTGTGGGAGTGTTTTGTAAATGTACTCACTGAGACTGAGGTCCAAGTTCTGCATTTGATTGGCTGTAGTTTTCTGTAATGGATACCTTCCCTTGCAAAGAGTACTTTCCATAGTGAGGGGTAACATCATTCTTATCTTTGAGTATATGGATAGATCTTTACTTTTTATTTTATAAACTTTAAACATTTCTTTCTATTTGTGTCAATAGCCTAAAATGAAGCTATTTTGTTAAGCTTTACCAAATACATCCTCTCTTTATATTACTGAAATTTCTATTTTAAAATATTTTATTTCCTTTTTATAAAACTTGTTCTTACAAATATAACACACAAACAAAGCAATTGGGATAGATCTACTCATGGTCAAGATCATTGATATTACTGTGTTGTGTCTCCCTTTTGTCCCATGGAAGGTCTCAGAAACATTGCACACAGAGCTGTCATCTACCATGTCTAAAATGCTTGCCTTTGGAACAGCTCCTATGGGAATAATTTTTGGTTTATATGAAGTAATGTAAGCATTAAATAATAAAAATAATATATAATATAATTATATATATTTCCATGTTCAAATATATTGTAGTGATGAAATTATGATATAGTACATATATAAATCAATAAGTCTGCTGTCATTTCAATTATTGTTTGCTATACATAACTATATTACTATTTTAAGAGTATTTAACACTTATAAATGTTTATTATATATTATATATATATAACAGTTTAATCAAGTTTATCCATTGCTACTGCCCCTCAAATTCCTCCGCTATCACCCCACACATTTTACACCCAATTTTATCATCAAGCTCTTTTAAATCCAATGAGTTCATTTAGTGCAGCATATACATGCACAGTTACAGGACCTGTTACTGGAGCATAGAGAGACTTTCAGAACCTACATTCCCAAAGAAAACTATCTGTACCCTAGAAGTTTGCAGTGGCCAGTAGTTCTTCAGAATGACATGGGAATTTATGAACCTCCATCTATTCTGACACTTTTGCTGGATTGATCATATACAACTCTTATTCACTCAATATCAGTATCTTTGTGTTTATGCAAATGACTGTGCTGTCATGGGTAGTTACAGTTTTGATATCAATGTCTACTCAATCTGGTTCTTACAATCTTTCTGTCATCACTTCGACCATGATTCTTGAACCATGCAAGGAAGAGCTGTGTTACAGGTGCCCCATTTATAGCTAAGCACTCTACAGTCTCTTATTCTGTTCATGTTTACCATTTGAGGCTTTCTGTATTAATTCCCAACTATTGCAAAAATAATTTTTTCCTGATGATGCTTAAGAGACATATTCATGTATGGATATAAAGAAAATAACTTAGGGAGAACTTTGTTACTATGTTCATTTAGCAGAATAATCATACTAGGTTTTCCCTTAAGACCTACAGCCTAGCTATTAAGTTTTTGTCCAGTCAATGCTACCAAGAATGAGTTCTGCAGGGATTTGAATGTGAACATTTTTTATACACTCACATATTTGAATATCTGGTTCACAGTTAGTGGACTGTTTAGGAAGAATTAGGAGGTATGGCCTTGTTGGAGGAGATGTGTTTATTTTGCTTCTTCACATTAATAGAACAGTGACTAAGACAGAAGTTGGTACAAGGAATAGGGTATTTTTTTCAGGCCTGACTATGTATGCTACTTGGTGGTGGTAGGTGAAATTTGGATTAGAAGAGCTGTGGAGTGCTGTACATTGGTCTGAACCAGTCACTTTAGTAGAAAAAATAGAAAACAGTAGAGCTGAAAGCAATGTGGACTGTGGAGGCCTAGTTCAAGATATTTCAGAGTGGAACAAGGTTAGCAACTAGGCTAGACAGCACTTATATATTTTGGCAAAGAATGTGTCTGATTTTTTTTCCCCCTTGTCCTAAAAATATCCTGCATTCTAAATTGTAGAATTAGGGATTAATTGTCGGCAGAGGCTATTTCAAGAATTCTGTTCCAACAGAAGGCAGGATCCAGATGCAGGGACTGAGGAAAAGCCAGGAGGTAAGAGCCTGCTGCTTCCACCTGTAGCCAGAGACACCCACCTGACCCAGGAAGGGTCCATATTACAAGCAGTGCAGGGAGAAAGCTACCCGCCCACTGGTACTGAGGAGCCAGCAGGAGGCGGGCTCCAGACACAGGGACTGAGGAGAAGCAGGAAGGTAAGAGCCTGCCTGCCTCCACCTGTGGCCAGAAACCCTTCCTGGCCCACCAGGCCTCCATATACAAGCAGTGCAAGGAGAAAGCTACCCGCCCACTTGTGCTGAGGAGCCAGCAGAAGGCAGGCTCCAGACACAGGGACTGAGGAAAACCTGGAGGTAAGAGCTTGCCTGCTTTCACCTGTGGCCAGAGACACCAGCCTGACCCAGGAAGCCTCCATATACAAGCAGTGCAGGGAGAAAGCTACCTACCCACTTATGCTGAGGAGTCAGCGGGAGGTGGGCTCCAGACACAGGGACTGAGGAAAAGCTGGGAGGTAAGAGCCTGCCTGCTTCCACCTGTGGCCAGAGACACCTGCCTGGCCCACCAGGCCTCCATATACAAACAGTGAAGGGAAAAAGCTACCCACCCACTTGTGCTGAGAGCTAGCAACAGGTGGACTGCAGACACAGGATCTGAAGAATAGCTGGAGGAGAGAACTGGTCTCCCAGGATTATTGCATCTGAGCTTGAAGGAAAGACAAGCCACAGTCAGAGAGAGAAAAACCAGCTAACACCAGAGATAACCGGATGGCGAAAGGCAAGGGCAAGAACACAAAGAACAGAAACCAAGACTACTTGGCTTCATCAGAACCCAGCTCTCCCACCACAGCCAGCCCTGGATACCCCAACACACCAGAAAAGGAAGACTCAGACTTAAAATCACTTATGAAGAGGATGATAGAAGATTTTAAGAAGGAAATAAATAACTCCCTTAAAGAAATACAAGACAACACAGGTAAACTACTGGAAGTCCTTAAAGAGGAAACTCAAAAATCCCTTGAAGAATTACAGGAAAAGACAATCAAACAAATGAACGAAACCATTCAGGAATTAAAAACAGAATAGAAACAATAAAGAAATCACAAAGGGAGACAAATCTGGAGTTAGAGAACATAGGAAAGAAATCAGGAGTCATAGATGCAAACATCACCAACAGAATACAAGAGATGGAAGAGAGAATCTCAGGTGCAGAAGATACCATAGAAAACATGGACACAACAGTCAAAGAAAACACAAAATGCAAAAAGCTCCTAACCCAAAACATCCAAGATATCCAGGATGCAATGAGAAGAAAGACGCTGAGGATAATAGGCATAGTAGAGAGTGAAGACTCCCAACTTAAAAGACCAGTAAATATCTTCAACAAAATTATAGAAGAAAACTTCCCTAACCTAAAGAAAGAGATGAACATAAGTATACAAGAAGCCTACAGAAAGCCAAATAGACTGGACCAGAAAAGAAATTCCTCCCGTCACATTATAGTCAAAACATCAAATAAACAAAACAAGGAAAGAATATTAAAAGCAGTAATGGAAAAGGGGCAAGTAACATATAAAGGCAGACCTATCAGAATTGCACCAGACTTCTCACCAGAGACTATGAAAGCTAGAAGATTCTGGGCAGATCTCATACAGACACTAAGAGTACACAAATGCCAGCCTAGGCTGCTATACCCAGCAAAACTCTCAATAATCATAGAGGGTGAAACCAAAATATTCTACAACAAATCTAAATTTGCACAGTATGTTTCCACAAACCCAGCCTTACAAAGAATAATACATGGGAAACACCAACTCAAGGAGGGAAACTACACTCAAGAAAAAGGAAGAAAGTAATCTTTCAACAAACTCAAAAGAAGATAGACACACAAACAATATAAACAACATCAAAAATAACAGGAAGTAACAATCACTATTCTTTAATATCTCTTAATATCAATGGTCTCAACTCCCCAATAAAAAGACATAGACTGACAGACTGGATCCATAAACAAGACCCAGCATCTTGCTGTATCCAGGAAATGCACCTCCTTGTTAAAGACAAACAGTACCTCAGAGTAAAGGGCTGGGAAACAATTTTCCAGGCATATGGCCCCCCAAAATAGGCTGGAGTAGTCAATCTAATATTTGATAAAATTGACTTTCAACCAAAATTCGTCAAAAAAGATGAGGAAGGACACTTCTTACTCATCAAAGAAAAATCTACCAAGAACTCTCAATTCTGAACATCTATGCCCTGAATGCAAGAGCTCCCACTTTCAAAAAAGAAACTCTACTAAAGCTCAAAGTACACATTGCACCTCACACAATAATAATGGGAGATTTCAACAACCCACTATCAACAATGGACAGATCTTGGAAACATAAACTAAACAGAGACACAGTGAAACTAACAGATGCTATGAACCATATGGGTTTAACAGATATCTAAAGAACTCTTCATCCTGCATCAAAAGAATATACCTTCTTCTCAGCACCTCATGGTACCTTCTCCAAAATTGATCATATAATTGGTCACAAAACAAACCTCAACAGATATAAGAAGATTGAAATAATCCCATGCCTCCTATCAGATCACTATGGATTAAGGTTGGTCTTCAAGGGCAACAACAACAACAGAAAGCCCACATACACATGGAAGCTGAACAATGCTCTGCTCAAACATAACTTGGTCAAGGAAGAAATAAAGAAGGAAATTAAAGACTTCCTAGAATTCAATGAAAATGAAAGTACAACATACCCAAACCTATGGGACACAATGAAAGCAGTGTTAAGAGCTCTGAATAGCTCTGAATGCCTCCAAAAAGAAACTGGAGAGAAACTGGAGAGAGCATACACTAACAGCACATCTGAAAGTTATAGAACAAAAAGAAGCTAATACACCTCAGAGGAGTAGAAGGCAGGAAATACTCACATTAAGGGCTGAAATCAACCAAGTAGAAACTAAAAGAACTATACAAAGAATCAACAAAACCAAGAGCTGGACAGTATCCAAATTAACAAAATTAGAAATGAAAATGGAGATATAACAACAGACTCTGAGGAAATTTAAAAAGTCATCAGATCCTACTACAAAATCCTATATGCAACAAAACGGGAAAATCTGTAGGAAATGGACAAGTTTCTAGATAGATACCAATTACCAAAGTTAAATCAGGATCAGATAAACCATCTAAACAGTCCCATAACCCCTAAAGAAATAGAGGTAGGCATTAAAAGTCTCCCAACCAAAACGAGCCCAGGACCAGACAGGTTCAGTGCAGAATTCTATCAGACCTTCAAAGAAGACCTAATACCAATACTCTTCAAGCTATTCCATAAAATAGAAACAGAAGAAACACTACCCAATTCATTCTATGAGGCCACAGTCACACTGATACCAAAGCCCCACAAAGACCCAACAAAGAAAGAAAACTTCAGACCAATTTCCCTTATGAATATTGATGCAGAAATAATAAAATTCTTGCAAACCGAATCCAAGAACACATCAAGACTATCATTCACCATGATCAAGCAGGCTTCATCCCAGGGATCCAGGGATGGATGGTTCAATACCCAGAAATACATCAATGTAATCTACTACATAAACAAACTCAAAGAAAAAAACCGCATGGTCATTTCGTTAGATGCTGAAAAAGCATTTGACAAAATTCAACATCCCTTCATGATAAAAGTCTTGGAAAGAGCAGGATTTAAGGAGCATACCTAAACTTAGTAAAAGCAGTATACAGCAAACCAGTGGCCAACATCAAACTAAATGGAGAGAAACTCGAAGCAATCCCACTAAAATCAGTGACTAGACAAGGCTGCCATCTCTCTCCCTACCTATTCAATATAGTACTTGAAGTTCTAGCTAGAGCAATCAGGCAACAAAAGGAAATCAAAGAAATACAAATTAGAAAGGAAGAAATCAAAATATCACTATTTGCAGATGATATGATGGTATACTTAAGTGACCTGAAAAACTCCACCAGAGATCTCCTACAGCTGATATACAACTTCAGCAAAGTGGCTGGATACAAAATTAAGTCAAGCAAATCAGTAGCCTTCCTATACTCGAAGGATAAACAGGGTGAGAAAGAAATTAGGGAAATGACACCCTTTACAATTGTCACAAACAGTATAAAATATCTTGGTGTGACTCTAACCAAACAAGTGAAAGATCTGTATGACAAGAACTTCAAGACTCTGAAGAAAGAAATCGAAGAAGACCTCAGAAGATGGAAAGATCTCCCATGCTCATGGATAGGCAGGATTAACATAGTTAAAATGGCCATCCTCCTGTAAGCAATATACAGATTCAATGCTATCCCCCTCAAAATCCCAACTCAATTCTTCATAGACCTAGAGAGAGCAATTCTCAAATTCATATCGAATAACAAAAAACCCAGGATAACAAAAACTATCCTCAACAATAAAAGGTCTTCTGAGGGAATCAGCCTCCCTGACCTCAAGCTGTACTACAGAGCAGTAGTGATAAAAACTGCATGGTATTGGTACAATGACAGGCAGGTAGATCAATGGAGTAGAATCGAAGACCCAGAAATGAACCCACAAACATATGGTCACTTGATCTTCGACAAAGGAGCTAAAACCATACAATGGAAAAAAAACAGCATCCTCAACAAATGGTGCTGGATCAACTGGTGGTCTACATGTAGGAGATTGCGAATTGATCCATTTCTATCTCCCTGTACAAAGCTCAAGTCCACGTGGATCAAGGACCTCCACATAAAACCAGATACACTGAATCTAATAGAAGAGAAAGTGGGGAAGAATATCGAACACTTGGTCACAGAGGAATTGTTCTTGAAAAAAACACCAATGGCTTGTGCTCTAAGATCAAGAATTGACAGATGGGACCTCATAAAATTACAAAGCTTCTGTAGGGCAAAGGACACTGTGAATAGTGCAAAACGGAAACCTACAGATTGGGAAAAGATCTTTACCAATCATACATCTGATAGAGGGCTAATATCCAGTGTATACAAAGAACTCAAGAAGCTAGACACCAGAGATTCCAATAACCCTTTCAAAAAATGGGGAAGTGAGCTAAACAGAATTCTCAACTGAGGAAACTCGAATGGCCGAGAAGCACCTAAAGTAATGTTCAACATCCTTAGTCATCAGGGAAATTCAAATCAAAACAACCCTGAGATTCCACCTCACACCAGTCAGAATGGCTAAGATCAAAAACTCAGGTGACAGCAGATGTTGGCGAGGATTTGGAGAAAGAGGAACACTCCTCCATTGCTGGTGGGAATGCAAATTGATACAACCTCTCTGGGAATCAGTTTGCTGGACCCTCAGAAAAATGAATATAATACTACCTGAGGACCCAGCTATTCCACTCCTGGGCATATACCCAGAAGATACTCCAACATGTAATAAAGACACATGTTCCACTATGTTCATAGCAGCCATATTTATAATAGCCAGAAGCTGGAAACAACCCAGATGTCCCTCCACAGAGGAATGGATACAGAAAATGTGGTATATTTACACAATGGAATACTACTCAGCTATTAAAAACAATGACTTCATGAAATTCGTAGACAGTTGGATCTTGAAAATATCATCCTGAGCGAGGTAACGCAGTCACAAAAGAATGAACATGGTTATGTACTCAATGTTAAGAGGTTATTAGCCCAAAAGTTTGAAATACCCAAGATTTACTTCGCAGCAACAGTAGTTCTGAGTGTGATGTCCCAGATGGAGGGTTTGGAGATAGGACTGAAGGAGCTGAGGTAGTGTGCAGCCCCAGGGAGGTAGCAACAGTGGCAACTGGCCAGACCCCCGATACTTCTGGAGACTGATCCACCAACTAAAGAATACACATGGAGTGACCCATGGTGCTGGCCCCAAATGTGGCAGAGGAGGGTCTTGTTATCCGTCTGGGGGAGGAGAGGCCATTGGGCCTAAGGGTGTTAGATCCACCAGTATATGAGAATGACAAGGAGGAAAGACGAGAGTGGGTAGGGGGTGTGTTGGGGGGGTGGGTTGGAGAATATCCCCATAGTGGCAGGGGGAAGGTGGAGGGAATGAGGAGGTTTCAAAGGGGAGATCTGAAACATTTGAAATGTAAATAAAATATGAAAATATTAAAAAAAAAAGAATCCTATTCCATGGTTATTAGTGTTCTGGCTTATGCATATCTAACATGATAAGAAGCAACCAAGGTAAAGGAAATATGAAATGTACAAGTTGAGGAGAAAAAAGCAGTAAAAAAATTTAATGTTAAAAGCAAATATTGTCTCAAAGAGATGAGAAATTTAAAGAAAATCTGGATGCTATATGGAATGAAACCCAGGGTGGAGATTTCAGATGAGGCTCCACATATCTAATCCTAGAACACATAAAAAGTTAAGAGATACAAAAATGTAAAGAATCAACCAGTCAAAGTTTCTGGTAATACAATTCAAAAGGTGGAGGCAGGTTCTCTTAAAATCAGTCAAGAAAAGATGGCAGCTTTTGCTACATAGTTCTGTCTTTACCAAGATGATGGGAGTATAGCATTGTGAAATCTTTCTCTGAGGTTGATATAAGTCAGTGAGGCCAGGAGTATAACTGGGGTGTCATGGCAGGCTGGAAAGTCCATTGCATGGAGCAATCAAAGTGAAGCCTGGATTACATTGGCGATTCAAGGATATTGGAGATTGCAGAGTCATAAGATGTCTGCCAAAGAGAACATCTAAGAGGATATAGAACCCATTGAAGACAGAGAAGTGTATTACAGTCACCAAAGCTGGGGGAAGTGAGAGATCTCAGTTTCCATTTGACATCAGATGTGTACCTACAGGATTTGGAATTTACCTTGCTTGGTTTTGGTCTTGCACTGGTCAATTGTTTTCTCACTATGCCCACTTTAATCCCTTTTTGAATAGTAATGAATATTCGGTGGTGCTATTGTATGTTGGAAGAATGTGAGTTACATTTTGATTTTGATTTTACCTGTGATTACAAGAGACTGCCTTGAGTCTCAGAAGAGATTTTAGACTTAAATAGTGTTGAGACTTTGACTATGGGACTTTTAAAGTTGTACTGAATAGAATTTGCATTATGTACCCCCTATCAGGGCCAGAGGGTAGAATGTTGTGATTTGGAAGAGAATGAATGCCATAGGTTCATATATTTGAATACTTCATCCCTAGTTCATTGACCATTTAAGAGGATTAGATGCAGCTTTGTTGGTGGAGATGTGCCACCAGGGTTTTACTTTGATGTTTCTAAGGCCATGCTAGACCCACTCTATCTGTGTCACTTGCCTGGAGGGGAGCTGTAGCCTTCATTTACCACTCTAGCAGCAAGCCTTCCCACCTGCATCCATGTTCCCTGCCAATATGATCATGCAATCACCCACTAAAACTGTAAGCAAGTCTCCAATAAATTATTTCTTTTCTAAGTTCCTTTGGTAATGATATCTCTTCACAATAGTAAAATGGTAACTAAGGCAAGTTCCATCTTGTGATAAAGGCTTTAAATCTTAACTAGAAACACAGTCAATTGATTTATAGTAAGATTATCCTATAGTTATGTTTAATACATTGCATTGTGTTGTTGTATGAAGCGATAAGCCCTTTTCATTTTTTGCACTGTTATACTTCTATAAATTATCTGCTTTGGGAACTCTTATACTGACCAATTATGCAGTGCATAGATACAGCTGTACTCTGCCTTTGTATGCTTCTGACCCAAGATCAGTCTATTCAACTTCAACCAAATGTTTGTGTGAGATTGTTTTTCTGCTTAGACAGCATGAAAGTCCCACTTGTTCCATGTCTCACAAAGACTTGCTCTAATATATTATTAATTTGTACTTGTCTATCAGCTAATGATGTTGAATACCTTTTCATACATCTGCTGAATATTATGATAACCCTCCATTTCATCCATTCTAAGTATTTTTGTCAGTATTTCAAAAATGTGTGGTCTGTAATATGTACATATGCAACTTTTTATATTTAAAGATATATGCATATTTATCTCTATACATTGAAATACACAATGTATTTAAAGATACGTTATACTCTGACATTTGAGTATGTACCTTTGGTCATGAATATGTATTACAAAGGTCTTTCAGATGAAATGATTTCTGTATTTTTAGCTGTTTTACTATACTGATTAAATGGAGAATTTTTAAAGTGATAAATTAAAATGCACATATAAATGGGCTACTGTGTGGTATTTTGATACATATTTGCATTGTGTAATGATTACATCAGATTAAACATATGTACTTTCTCAAATGTTTATCTCAATTTTGTGGTAAGAATCTGAAAAATCCTTTGCTCTAAAATTTTGATATATGCCATACATTATTGCTTCTTTTAAAATTCAGTGCTTGAACTGAAAGGTTGGGGTTCATGCATTATATTCAAGTTCAACCTCAAAGCTATTTGAATAACATGGTTTTTTTTTTTCGTTCAAAACATTCAAAAGTTTTCATCAACATTTCACTTATGACTGGGTATCCTCTTAAGAGTTTATCAAACGGGCAAAAATTTGATGTAATCTTTTAACAGTTCCTTCTTTATAAAATATCATGCTGATGGCAATATGCTTGTCATATTATAAAAGTCAAAAACATTTCTATAAAAGGTGCTATGCTTGAAAGAAAATATTATATACACTGTGTGGTCTGAAATAAAATTATTTACAAGTTACTTAGAAAGTTAAAGGAGGAAACCCCCCCCCCCCACCTGTCATGCAGAGCAGGTGGGTAGGAGCCACTACAATGAGCAAGTATACGGTGGAGAGATGGAAGAAAGAGCAAGAGAAGCATATGGCTTATGTACTGTGAAAACTTAATGTAGTGAGAAAACCTAATGTATATAGCCTGAACTGCCACCTGAGACCGTGGAGATGTCCCTGACAGTGCTGTTGCTGAAGGTCATGTCTGAGTCCATGGATCTGTAGTAGTAGGGGTCTGTGTCAATGTCTGTGGCCCATGTTACCACCAAAGGCTATGTGGAGGTCCTTAGTCTGGGCAATACTTGGGGCCATGTTGATGTCTGAGGAATGTGCAGAGCTGGCCCCACCACTGACCTGCTATGCCACTCTGGAGTGCTGGCTGGACTATCATCTGGAGGACAGCTAGTCCCTAGGATATGAGAGCGGAAAGCTGGTCACCCTCTACCCCACACGTTGCTGGCTGCAGTACTCAGGAGAGCATCCCAGCACCTCACCTCAGCAGCACAGTAGAGTTTACCCTGATGGGATGAATGCAGGAGAGCTGGCTCCACCCATTGCTGCCTGTGGCAAAAGGGAAAGCAGGCCCTGGTGGAAGGATATGGGAGGGCTGGCTCCACCCCTTGCTGAGGAGGTTTGGGAGAGCTGACCCAGAAGCCATGAGCTGGACCTGCCTCTCACTTGCAACCAAGCAGGAGAGCTGGCCCTGGTGGCACAAGTGCAGCAGAAAGGGTAGGCTGATTAGCTCAGCTACATGCAGGTCCAGATTCAGTGGCTTTGAGTGGGAACACCCCAACATCTGCCCCATCTATGAACTGCTGAAGTGCATAAAGTGGTCTGTCCTGCAGAACTAAAGCTTTAGGATCTCCATGACACAAGGCAGCAATAGGATATCTGAGGGGAGTTCAGTTGAGGATCCAGTACTCATACTATTGCATATAACCAGAGGCCTTGAACCAGAGCAATGACTCATTGCAATGAAAATTTGCAAATAAAGCTGTTTAGGCAAATGGTTGTACTGTGTGATATGCCATAACATATCACAGGATTCACAGATTTTATTTTTAATTATCTTTTTTCTTTGGCATGGTGTGGGGAGGTCGTGAGGGCAGAGGGCAGATATGGAGAGATGCGTGGGATTGGGATGTATGATGGGAAATTCTTAAAGATTCAAAAGTTAAAATAAAGTTGAAGGAAAGGCTGGCATCCTTTTGGAGCGTTTCATTTGATGGTTTTTCCCCAAAATATTCAAATTAATATACATGGCCACACATATTTCAAATCATTGCTAGTCATAATTAGGTCAAAATTTCATAATTGTGTCAACACTGGTTTTTGGAACTTTTCAGTGAAATAAATTGAATATTTGCCTAATCTGGCTTTAAGTCTAATGTATGAAATATTGAACCTGAACTTTGTTCAGAAAGTAATATGCATTAAATAGATGATTTTAAAATTCATTCAGTGTCATGAGTTTATTTCTCACTATCATCAAGCACTATGATTAGATCCAAGTATGGCAAGGATCTGAACAAGTTATTAACTCTAAAATATTTCTTATAGTAATTAATCATCAGTCAGAAATTAGATTTCAATGTGAACACTTGAAATACTATTGTTTTTAAATCCCAACTAAAGTAGATCAGTGTAAGTAAAAATTACCTTAAGTAAAAATGCATAAGTAGTGTAAATTAAGAAAATAATTGAGTGATATGGCAATTTTACAAGTCGGAGAAAATATTTTCAAAGTTCACTCTCCTATGGAGTTCATACAAAATATATCTTAGGTGGTCAACTCAATAGTAAAAAGCGCATAATTTAAGGTTTGAAGTGGGCAAATGCAGACAAAAAAACTAAGAGGTATACATAATATTCTATATTATTAATCATTTTCAAAACTAAAATAAAAACCACAATTTGACCTCTTAACTATATTTGTATATTATGAATGAGTAGAAAGATACAAAATATTGGTGAAGATACCATTAAAACAAAGCCAGCTCACAGCTGCTTTTATGTTATTATTATAGTTGTAAAATAAATGTAGATTCATCAAAAATATTATTTAAATTTCTATAACTCATGCATTACCTTTAATTTCATACAAATGACAAAATGCCAGTATTTTACAAGAAATAAAAGCATCACATCAAAAACATGTATTCTCTCTTATTCATTGCAGCGTTGTTCACAATAGCTAAGATGTGGAATAAACTTATTTTCAATAACAAGTGAATGAATAAAAAATTGAATTAAAAATTGTCCTATCTCCAAACATATGCTAAAAAATTTAGGACATGAAGTTAAGTAAAATAAGTCAGGCACAGAAAAATAAAGTGTTAGTGTTTCTATGTACTTGTGTAGCACCAGAAGATTAAACTATAAATGGAGTAAAGTGATGGCTTCCTAGGACTGATGAAATAGCTTTTACAGATGTGGAAGTATGAGAAACAAGTAAATCATGGATGACAAAGAATATTTGGAATATTGGATACATGGCTATGTGTTATGTGCACACATGAAAATACTAAGAATTCATATCACAAAGAACTAACGGATCATGCTTATAGAGGGACAATCCAGAAAGTGTAGTGAGCTATCTAACAACTCAAAACATGGAACAATTACAATAATAGAGGTGAGCCCACTTTATGATGGTCCAGTTTATAATTCTTTGACTTTCAAATGGTGAACTGTTATCTTAAAATGGTACCAAAATTGTATTAACAATAATTAAATACATGTATACACACACAAGAAACAGCCTCTGCTCGAAGCCAGACCCTCCAAGAGCTGTTGCTACAATCAGGGAGAAACAGTACCCTGTTTTACAGTCACTCCAGGCCCAGGGACACTTGACTATGGTCACTCATTAGCTAATCCTCATGCCCCTATCCAGGCCCATTGTGGCCTGGTTATATATCATAATGTGCTGTTTCACATAACAAAGGTCATGCATTAATGAAGCAGTTTCCTTATTGTGCAGAACATACCCCTCCCTCAGGAACCTTTAAGACTAGAAGACTCCATGTTTCTGTGGTGGTATTGAAGATTGCTTGTGTGTGTGTGTGTGTGTGTGTGTGTGTGTGTGTGTGTGTGTGTTTGTTTTCTTTCTTGCTTGCTCATTTTTTTTTTTTGGTTTTTATTAGTTCTTTGAGAATTTTACATAATATATTATGATTTTATCCACCCACAACTCCTTCTAGGTCTTCTTCCTTCTTCTAACTCTGTGTCTACCTTCTCTTTGTCTTCCTATCTTCTTTTTAAAAGCCATCGAGTCCTATTTGTTTGTGCTGATTGTATATCCCTAGATTTATGTCCTATCCATAAAGAATCACATTCTCTCTTCACATAGCCATTAACTACCATAGTTACTCAGTCAGGGGGGGGGGAACTTGTACCCACGTCCCTCTCCCTGATGGGATTTTTTTTTTTTTAAGTTTAAGTATTTACCAGTTTTTTCCATGTTGGCACAACTGCCCTGAGTTTATATGTATAACTGTCACCTGTGTCTAGAAAACACTGATTTCATGTATTCATCGATGAGCTAAAAACTTTTATTGTACTTTATAATGACTATGCTAGTGGTTATTTTAATAGGAATGAGAACACATTATCATAGAAAAGACTGAAATCAAGGATGCGTGGACTTAGAACATTGGGGAGGCTATATAGTCAGTGAAGGAAAGTAATCAATACTGATTTTTCTCAAGATTCACTTGTTTTTATCTATCTGTATTGTGCATGTTTTGTGTGTATATGTGCATTTGTATGTGGGTACCTGACATCCATCCTGGAGTTACAGTTTACAGGTAGTTATGAACCTTCCAAGGTGTGCTGGAGACCACATTTAGCTCTTCTGCAAGATCAACAAGCTCTTGTAACTACTGAAGCATCTCTCAAGCACCATGAAGCAGATAGATATTAAGGAGGAAAACAGGTAAGAGGTAATAGCTTGGGGTGTGAGACTGTGGACACTGATGTTAGTGATTAATTGGCTAGGCACTAATATTTAAGTCACCAGGAACATATATGGTGCATATACACATATACAGTAAAAACACATGTACAAAAAGCATATCTAAAGGGATTTTAAAAATTTATCAAGTGACCATTCATTATCAAGTATTTATAAATATACTTTCCCAAGTTTAACAAAGTAGAAAACACAGAAATATGACACAATTTATTTGGTTAGCTGAACAGTTATTCATTATTAAAAGTAACATATTTTAAATCAAAAAGAAGATCTTAAGAGAATAACTGATTTTAAAATTGAGTATATGAAACTAAGTGTTGGACCCAGGAAACCACCATATACAAGCAGTGCAGGAAGAAAGCTACCTGCCCACTTGTGCTGAGGAGCCAGCAAGAGGCAGGCTCCAGACGCAGGCACTGAGGAAAAGCCTGGAGGTAAGAGCCTGTCTGCTGCTGACCTGTGGCCAGAAACACCTGCCTGAACCAGGAAACCACCATATACAAGCAGAGCAGGAAGAAAGCTACCTGACCACTTGTGCTGAGGAGCCAGCAGGAGGCAGGCTACAGTCACAGGGATTGAGGAAAAGCTGGAAGGTAAGAGGCTGCCTGCCTCCACCTGTGGCCAGAAACCCTGACTGGCCTACAGGGCCTCCATATACAAGCAGTGCAGGGAAAAAGCTACCTGCCCACTTACACTGAGGAGCCAGCAATAGGAGGACTCCAGACGCAGGATCTGAAGAACAGCTGGAAGAGAGAACTGGTCTCCCAGGATAATTGGCATCTGAGCTTGAAGGAAAGACAAGCCACAGTCAGGGAGAGAAAGACCAGCTAACACCAGAGATAACCAGATGGTGAAAGGCAAGGGCAAGGACACAAGGAACAGAAACCGAGATTACTTGGCTTCATCAGAACCCAGCTCTCCCACCACAGCCCTGGATACCCCAACACACGAGAAAAGGAAGACTCAGACTTAAAATCACTTATCAAGGAAATGATAGAAGATTTTAAGAAAGAAAGAAATAACTCCCTTAAAGAAATACAAGACAACACAGGTAAACAACTGGAAGCCCTTAAAAAGGACACGCAAAAATCCCTTGATGAATTACAGGAAAACACAATCAAACGGGCAGAAATACAGGAAAACAAAATCAAAGAAATGAACAAAACCATTCAGGAATTAAAAACAGAAATAGAAACAATAAAGAAATCACAAAGGGAGACAACCTGGAGTTAGAGAACATAGGAAATAAATCAGGAGTCATAGATGCAAACATCTATGGAAGAGAGAATCTCAGGTGCAGAAGATACCATAGAAAACATGGACACAACAGTCAAAGAAAACACTAAATGCAAAAAGCTCCTAACCCAAAACATCCATGATATCTGGGATGCAATGAGAAGACAGAACCTGAAGATGATAGGCATAGAAGAGAGTGAAGACTCCCAACTTAAAGGACCAGTAAATATCTTCAACAAAATTATAGAAGAAAACTTCCCTAACCTAAAGAAAGAGATGAACATAAGCAAACAAGAAGCCTACAGAACACCAAATAGACTGGAACAGAAAAGAAATTCCTCCCATCACATTATAGTCAAAACACCAAATACACAAAACAAGGAAAGAATAGTAAAAGCAGTAAGGGAAAAAGGTCAAGTAACATATAAGGGAAGACCTATCAGAATTACACCAAACTTTTCACCAGAGACTATGAAAGCTAGAACATCCTGGGCAGATCTCATACAGACTCTAAAAGATCACAAATGCCAGCATTGGCTGCTATACCCAGCAAAACTCTCAATAATCATAGATGGTGAAACCAAAATATTTTACAACTCCAAATTTGCACAGTATGTTTCCACAAACACAGCCCTACAAAGAATAATATATGGGAAACACCAACTCAAGGAGGGAAACTACACTCAAGAAAAAGGAGGAAAGTAATCTTTCAACAAACTCAAAAGAAGATAGACACACAAACAATATAAACAACATCAAAAATAACAGGAAATAACAATCACTATTCTTTAATATCTCTTAACATCAATGGTCTCAACTCGCCAATAAAAAGACATAGACTGACAGACTGGATCCATAAACAGGACCCAGCATTTTGTTGCATCCAGGAAACACACCTCCGTGTTAAAGAAAAACACTACCTCAGAGTAAAGGGCTGGAAAACAATTTTCCAAGCAAAAGGGGCCAAGACCCAGGCTGGAGTAGCCATTCTAACATCGGATAAAATTGACTTTCAACTAAAATTCATCAAAAAAGATGAGGAAAGACACTTCTTATTCATCAAAGGAAAAATCTACCAAGAAGAACTCAGAATTCTGAACATCTATGCCCTGAATGCAAGAGCTCCCACATTCATAAAAGAAACTCTACTAAAGCTCAAAGCACACATTGCACCTCACACAATAATAGTGGGAGACTTCAACACCCCACTATCAACAATGGGCAGATCTTGGAAACATAAACTAAACAGAGACAGAGTGAAACTAACAGATGCTATGAACCAAATGGGTTTAACAGATACCTATAGAACATTTCCTCCTGCATCAAAAGAATATACCTTCTTCTCAGCACCTCATGCTTCCTTCTCCAAAATTGGTCATATAATTGGTCACAAAACAAACCTCAACAGATATAAGAAGATTGAAATAATCCCATGCCTCCTATCAGATCACTGTGGATTAAGGTTGGTCTTCAATGGCAACAACAACAACAGAGAGCCCACATGGAAGCTGAACAATGTACTGCTTAATGATAAGTTGGTTAAGGAAGCCATAAAGAAGGAAATTAAAGACTTCCTAGAATTCAATGAAAATGAAAGTACAACTTACCCAAACCTATGGGACACAATGAAAGCAGTGTTAAGAGAAAAACTCATAGTTCTGAATGCCTCCAAAAAGAAACTGGAGAGAGCATACATCTTCAGCTTTACAGCACATCTGAAAGTCCTAGAACAAAAAGAAGCTAATATACCCAAGAGGAGTAGAAGGCAAGAAATAATCAAATTAAGGGCTGAAATCACACAAGTGGAAACTAAAAGAACTATAAAAAGAATCAATAAAACCAAGAGCTGGTTCTTTGAGAAAATCAACAAGATAGATAAACCCTTAGCCAGACTAACCAGAGGGTTCAGAGACAGTATCCAAATTAACAAAATTAGGAATGAAAACGGAGATATAACAACAGACTCTGAGGAAATTAAAAAAATCACCAGATCCTACTACAAAATCCTATTTGCAACAAAATTGGAAAATCTGGAGGAAATGGACAAGTTTCTAGACAGATACCAATTACCAAAGTTAAATCAGGATCAGATAAACCATCTAAACAGTCCCATAAACCCTAAAGAAATAGAAGCAGTCATTAAAAGTCTCCCAACCAAAAAAAGCCCAGGACCAGATGGGTTCAGTGCAGAATTCTATCAGACCTTCAAAGAAGACCTAATACCAACACTCTTCAAGCTATTCCATAAAATAGAAACAGAAAGAACACTACCCAATTCATTCTATGAGGCCACAGTCACACTGATACCGAAGGCCCACAAAGACCCAACAAAGAAAGAAAACTTCAGACCAATTTCCCTTATGAATATTGATGCAGAAATACTCAATAAAATTCTTGCAAACCGAATCCAAGAACACATCAAGACTATCATTCACCATGATCAAGTAGGTTTAATCCCAGGGATGCAGGGATGGTTCAATATCCGGAAATCCATTAATGTAATCCACTACATAAACAAACTCAAAGAAAGAAACCACATGGTCATTTTGTTAGATGCTGAAAAAGCATTTGACAAAATTCAACATCCCTTCATGATAAAAGTCTTGGAAAGAGCAGGAATTCAAGGAGCATACCTGAACATAGTAAAAGCAATATAGAGCAAACTAGTGGCCAACATCAAACTAAATGGAGAGAAACTCGGAGCAATCCCACTAAAATCAGGGACTAGACAAGGCTGCCCTCTCTCTCCCTATCTATTTGACATAGTACTTGAAGTTCTAGCTAGAGCAATCAGGCAACAAAATGAAATCAAAAGGATACAAATTGGAAAGGAAGAAATCAAAATATCACTATTTGCAGATGATATGATGGTATACTTAAGGGACCCCAAAACTCCACCAGAGATCTTCTACAGCTGATAAACAACTTCAGCAAAGTGGCTGGATACAAAATTAACTCAAACAAATCAGTAGCCTTCCTATACTAGAAGGATAAACAGACTGAGAAAGAAATTAGGGAAATGACACCCTTCACAATTGTCACAAGCAGTATAAAATATCTTGGTGTGACTCTAACCAAACAAGTGAAAGATCTGTATGACTAGAACTTCAAGTCTCTGAAGAAAGAAATCGAAGAAGACCTCAGAAGATGGAAAGATCTCCCATGCTCATGGATAGGCAGGATTAACATAGTTAAAATGGCCATCCTCCTGAAAGCAATAAACAGATTCAATGCTATCCCCGTCAAAATCCCAACTCATTCCTTCATAGACCTAGAAAGAGCAATTCTCAAATTCATATGGAATAACAAAAAACCCAGGATAGCATAAACTATCCTCAACAATAAAAGGTCTTCTGAGGGAATCAGCCTCCCTGACCTCAAGCTGTACTACAGAGCAGTAGTGATAAAAACTGCATGGTATTGGTACAGTGACAGACAGGTATATCAATGGAATAGAATCGAAGACCCAGAAATGAACCCACACACATATGGTCACTTGATCTTTGACAAAGGAGCTAAAACCATACAGTGGAAAAAACACAGCATCTTCAACAAATGGTGCTGGATCAACTGGCGGTCTACATGTAGGAGATTGCGAATTGATCCATTCCTATCTCCCTGCACAAAGTTCAAGTCCAAGTGGATCAAGGACCTCCACATAAAACCAGATACACTGAATCTGGGGAAGAGACTCGAACACTTGGGCTCAGGGGAAATGTTCTTGAACAGAACACCAACGGCGTGTGCTCTAAGGTCAAGAATTGACAGATGGGATCTTATAAAATTACAAAGCTTCTGTAAGGTAAAGGGCACTGTGAATAGTGCAAAATGGCAACCTACAGATTCGGAAAAGATCTTTACCAATCCTACATCCGATAGAGGTCTAATATCCAAAGTATACAAAGAACTCAAGAAGCTAGATGCAAGAGATACAAATAACCCTATCAAAAAATGGGGAAGTGAGCTAAACAGAGAATTCTCAACCAAGGAAATTCGAATGGCCGAGAAGCACTTAAAGAAATGTTCCACATCCTTAGTCATCAGGGAAATGCAAATCAAAACAACCCTGAGATTTACCTCACACCAGTCAGAATGGCTATGATCAAAAACTCAGGTGATAGCAGATGTTGGCAAGGATGTGGAGAAGGAGGAACACTCCTCCGCTTTTGGTGGAATTTCAAGTTGGTTCAACCACTCTAGAATTCAGTCTGGCAGTTCCTCAGAAATTTGGACATAGTATTACCTGAAGACCCAGCTATACCACTTCTGGGAATAAACCCAGAAGATGCTCCAACATGGAATAAAGACACATGTTCCACTATATTCATAGCAGCCATATTTATAATAACCAGAAGCTGGAAACAACCCAGATGTCCCTCCACAGAGGAATGGATACAGAAAATGTGGTACATTTACACAATGGAATACTACTCAGCTATGAAAAACAATGACTTCATGAAATTCGTAGACAAATGGATGGATCTTGAAAATATCATCCTGAGTGAGGTAACGTAGTCACAAAAGAATGAACATGGTATGTACTCACTGTTAAGAGGTTATTAGCCCAAAAGTTTGAAATATCCAAGGGTCACTTCACAGCAACAGTAGTTCTGAGTGTGCCATCCCAAATGGAGGGCTTGGAGAAAGGACTGAAGGAGCTGAGGGAGTGTGCAGCCCCAGGGAGGTAGCAACAGTAGCAACTGGCCTGACCCCCTGATACTTCTGGAGACTGACCCACCAACTAAAGAATACACATGGAGTGACCCATGGTGCTGGCCACAAATGCGGCAGAGGAGGGTCTTGCTGTCTGTCAGGGGGAGGAGAGGCCCTTGGGCCTGAGGTTGTTCGATTCCCCAGTGTAGGAGAATGACAAGGAAGAGGGAGGAGAGTGGGTGGGTGGGAGCGTGGGTTGGAGAGTATCCCCATATTGTCAGGGGGAAAGTGGAGGGAATGGGGAGGTTCCAAAGGGGAGATCTGAAACATTTGAAATGTAAATAAGATATGAAAATAAAAAAGTACTAATTTATTTACTTTGTAAAAAAAAAAAAAAGAAACTAAGTGTCCAAACATAAATAAATTTTCTGTTCTCGTTTTTATATAAAATAGCATGATTTGTATGCTACTTTCATAGTTTTAGTCTCACTCCAGAATGGATAGTTTGTTTTCATGTTTACTTCTGACATTATCTAGTCCTAAAGTATCATTTTATTAGACTTTCTATAAATAGTTGTTCCAATGAGGATTTCAAGGAGTTATATCAACAATATATATATATATAATATATATGTATATATATATATATCCATCTTCTTATAATATCTTATAATATCTTTCTTTATATTCTTCTATACTTTAAATCAAAATATAGTTCAAACTTCCGATTATTTTTCCTTGCTGAATGGTAAAATACATTGTTTTAATCAAAGAACATGATTACTTTGAGTGGTTTAAAGTTAAAATAATTGCATTGTAACTTTGATAATTATTTTGGAAAAGCATAGTTTATATGAACGGAAGTTATTACCCCTTAAATAAGTTATTAATTGTGTTAGCATATTTGAGTGAGGGCAAAACACACAAAACAATTTGCCTGTGTTTTCTGACATTATGTACTCTATGTTGTCTGTATGTAACAATATAAAGACTTTTGCTCCCCCTCAGATCATTTTCAATGTAACAATCTGGTTTAAGGCATCGGTCCATTATACTTTTTTTTTTTTTAATTAATTAATTTATTTATTTATTTTTCATATTTTATTTACATTTCAAATGTTTCCCCTTTTCCAGATCTCCCCTTTGGAACCTCCCCATTCCCTCTGCCCTTCCCCTGCCACTATGGGGATATTCTCCATCCCACCCCCCCAACACACCCCCCACCCACTCTCTTCTTCCCTCCTTGACATTCTCCTATACTGGGGGATCTAACACCCTCAGGCCCAAGGGCCTCTCCTCTCCCTGACGGGTAACAAGACCCTCCTCTGCAGTCTTTGTGGGCAGCACTATGGGTCCCTCCATGTGTATTCCTTAGTTGGTGGATCATTCTCCAGAAGTATGGGGGGTCAGGCCAGTTGCCAGTGTTGCTACCTCCCTGGGGCTGCACACTCCCTCAGCTCCTTCAGTCCTTTCTCCAAGCCCTCCATCTGGGACCTCGTACTCAGTACTACTGTTCCTGCGAAATGACTCTTGGGTATTTCAAACTTTTAGGCTAATAACCACTTATCAGTGAGTACATACCATGTTCATTCTTTTGTGACTGGGTTACCTGGCTCAGAATGATGTTTTCAAGATCCATCCATTTGTCTACGAATTTCATGAAGTCATTGTTTTTAATAACTGAGTAGTATTCCATTGTGTAAATGTACCACATTTTCTGTATCTATTCCACTGTGGAGGAACATCTGGGTAGTTTCCAGCATCTGGCTATTATAAATATGGCTGATATGAACATAGTGGAACATGTGTTTTTATTACATGTTGGAGCATCTTCTGGGTATATGCCCAGGAGTGGAATAGCTGGGTCCTCAGGCAGTATTATGTCCAATTTTCTGAGGGTCCACCAAACTGATTTCCAGAGAGGTTGTATAAACTTGCATTCCCACCAGCAATGGAGGAGTGTTCCTCTTTCTCCACATCCTTGCCAATATCTGCTGTCACCTGAGTTTTTGATCTTAGCCTTTCTGACTGGTGTGAGGTGGAATCTCAGGGTTATTTTGATTTGCATTTCCCTGATGACTAAGGATGTTGAACATTTCTTTAGGTGCTTCTCGGCCATTCGAGTTTCCTCAGTTGAGAAATCTGTTTAGATCACTTCCCCATTTTTTGATAGGGTTATTTGAATCTCTGTAGTCTAGCTTCTTGAGTTGTTTGTATACATTGGATATTAGCCCTCTATCAGATTAGGATTGGTAAAGATCTTTTCCCAATCTGTAGGTCGCAGTTTTGCCCTAATTACAGTGTCCTTTGCCTTACAGAAGCTTTGTAATTTTATAAGGTCCCATCTGTCAATTCTTGACCTTGGAGCGCAAGCCATTGGTGTTCTGTTCAAGAACATTTACCCTGTACCCAACTGTTCGAAACTCTTCCCCACTTTCTCTTTTATTAGATTCAGTGTATCTGGATTTATGTGAAGGTCCTTGATCCACTTGGACTTGAGCTTTGTACAGGGAGATAGGAATGGATCAATTCGCAATCTCCTACATGTAGACTGCCAGTTGATGCTGCACCATTTGTTGAAGATGCTGTCTTTTTTCCACTGTATGGTTTTAGCTCCTTTGTCAAAGATCAAGTGACCATATGTGTGTGGGTTCATTTCTGGGTCTTCGATTCTATTCCATTGATATACCTGTCTGTCACTGTACCAATACCATGCAGTTTTTATCACTACTGCTCTGTAGTACAGCTTGAGGTCAGGGAGGCTGATTCCCTCAGAAGACCTTTTATTGTTGAGGATAGTTTATGCTATCCTGGTTTTTTTGTTATTCCATATGAATTTGAGAATTGCTCTTTCTAGGTCTATGAAGAATTGAGTTGGGATTTTGACGGGGATAGCATTGAATCTGTTTATTGCTTTCAGGAGGATGGCCATTTTAACTATGTTAATCCTGCCTATCCATGAGCATGGGAGATCTTTCCATCTTCTGAGGTCTTCTTCGATTTCTTTCTTCAGAGACTTGAAGTTCTAGTCATACAGATCTTTCACTTGTTTGGTTAGAGTCACACCAAGATATTTTATACTGCTTGTGACAATTGTGAAGGGTGTCATTTCCCTAATTTCTTTCTCAGTCTGTTTATCCTTCTAGTATAGGAAGGCTACTGATTTGTTTGAGTTAATTTTGTATCCAGCCACTTTGCTGAAGTTGTTTATCAGCTGTAGAAGATCTCTGGTGGAGTTTTGGGGTCCCTTAAGTATACCATCATATCATCTGCAAATAGTGATATTTTGATTTCTTCCTTTCCAATTTGTATCCTTTTGATTTCATTTTGTTGCCTGATTGCTCTAGCTAGAACTTCAAGTACTATGTCAAATAGATAGGGAGAGAGAGGGCAGCCTTGTCTAGTCCCTGATTTTAGTGGGATTGCTCCGAGTTTCTCTCCATTTAGTTTGATGTTGGCCACTAGTTTGCTCTATATTGCTTTTACTAAGTTTAGGTATGCTCCTTGAATTCCTGCTCTTTCCAAGACTTTTATCATGAAAGGATGTTGAATTTTGTCAAATGCTTTTTCAGTATCTAACAAAATGACCATGTGGTTTCTTTCTTTGAGTTTGTTTATGTAGTGGATTACATTAATGGATTTCCGGATATTGAACCATCCCTGCATCCCTGGGATTAAACCTACTTGATCATGGTGAATGATAATCTTGATGTGTTCTTGGATTCAGTTTGCAAGAATTTTATTGAGTATTTCTGCATCAATATACATAAGGGAAATTGGTCTGAAATTTTCTTTCTTTGTTGGGTCTTTGTGGGGCTTTGGTATCAGTGTGACTGTGGCCTCATAGAATGAATTGGGTAGTGTTCTTTCTGTTTCTATTTTATGGAATAGCTTGAAGAGTGTTGGTATTAGGTCTTCTTTGAAGGTCTGATAGAATTCTGCACTGAACCCATCTGGTCCTGGGCTTTTTTTGGTTGGGAGACTTTTAATGACTGCTTCTATTTCTTTATGGGTTATGGGACTGTTTAGATGGTTTATCTGATCCTGATTTAACTTTGATAATTGGTATCTGTCTAGAAACTTGTCCATTTCCTCCACATTTTCCCAATTTGTTGCATATAGGCTTTTGTAGTAGGATCTGATGATTTTTTTAATTTCCTCAGAGTCTGTTGTTATATCTCCCTTTTCATTTCTAAGTTTGTTAATTTGGATACTGTCTCTGAACCCTCTGGTTAGTCTGGCTAAGGGTTTATCTATCTTGTTGATTTTCTCAAAGCACCAGCTCTTGGTTTTGTTGATTCTTTGTATAGTTCTTTTAGTTTTCACTTGGTTGTTTTCAGCCTTTAATTTGATTATTTCTTGCCTTCTACTCCTCTTGGGTATTTTAGCTTCTTTTTGTTCTAGAACTTTCAGATGTGCTGTAAAGCTGAAGGTGTATGCTCTCTCCAGTTTCTTTTTAGAGGCATTCAGAGCTATGAGTTTTCCTCTTAACACTGCTTTCATTGTGTCCCATAGGTTTGGGTATGTTGTACTTTCATTTTCATTGAATTCTAGGAAGTCTTTAATTTCCTTCTTTATTGCTTCCTTGACCAACTTATCATTAAGCAGTGCATTGTTCAGCTTCCATGTGTATGTGGGCTTTCTGTTGTTTTTGTTGCCATTGAAGACCAACCTTAATCCATAGTGATCTAATAGGAGGCATGGGATTATTTCAATCTTCTTATATCTGTTGAGGTTTGTTTTGTGACCAATTATATGATCAGTTTTGGAGAAGGAACCATGAGGTGCTGAGAAGAAGGTATTCTTTTGATGCAGGATGAAATGTTCTATAGATATCTGTTAAACCCATTTGGTTCATAGCATCTTTTAGTTTCACTCTGTCTTTGTTTAGTTTTTGTTTCTCCGATCTGTCCATTTTTGATAGAGGGGTTTTAAAGTCTCCCACTATTATTGTGTGAGTTGCAATGTGTTTTTTGAGCTTTAGTAAAGTTTCTTTTATGAATGTCGGAGCCTTTGCATTCGGGGCATAGATGTTCAGAATTGAGAGTTTTTCTTGGTAGATTTTTCCTTTGATAAGTATGAAGTATCCTTTATCTTTTTTGGTGAATTTTGGTTGAAAGTCAATTTTATCCGATATTAGAATGGCTATTCCAGCCTGTTTCTTGGGGCCATTTGCTTGGAAAATTGTTTTCCAGCCCTTTACTCTGAGGTAGTGTTTGTCTTTAATACGGAGGTATGTTTCCTGGATGCAGCAAAATGCTGGGTCCTGTTTATGGATCCAGTCTGTCAGTCTATGTCTTTTTATTGGGGAGTTGAGACCATTGATGTTATGAGATATTAAAGAATAGTGATTGTTATTTCTTGTTATTTTTGATTTTATTTATATTGTTTGTGTTGCTATCTTCTTTTGAGTTTGTTGAAAGATTGCTTTCTTGCTTTTTCTTGATTGTAGTTTCCCTCATTGTGTTGGCATTTCCCATGTATTATTCTTTGTAGGGCTGTGTTTGTGGAAATATGCTGTGCAAATTTGGATTTGTTGTAGAATATTTTGGTTTTACCCTCTATGATTATTGAGAGTTTTGCTGGGTATAGCAGCCTGGGCTGGCATTTGTGTATTCTTAGAGTCTGTATGAGCTTTGCCCTGGATCTTGTAGCTTTCATAGTCTCTAGTGAGAAGTCTGGTGTAATTCTGATAGGTCTGCCTTTATATGTTTCTTGCCCCTTTTTCCTTACTGCTTTTAATATTCTTTCCTTGTTTTGTGTATTTGGTGTTTTGAGTATAATGTGACGGGAGGAATTTCAATTCTGGTCCAGTCTATTTGGAGTTCTGTAGGCTTCTTGTATATTTATGTTCATCTCTTTCTTTAAGTTAGGGAAGTTATCTTCTATAAGTTTGTTGAAGATAGTTACTGGTCCTTTATGTTGGGAGTCTTCACTCTCTTCTACCTATTATCTTCAGGTTCTGTCTTCTCATTGCATCCCGGATATCTTGGATGTTTTGGGTTAGGAGCTTTTTGCATTTAGTGTTTCCTTTGACTGTTGTGTCCATGTTTTCTATGGTATCTTCCGCACCTGAGATTCTCTCTTCCATCTCTTGTATTCTGTTGCTGATGCTTGGATCTATGACTCCTGATTTCTTTCCTATGGTCTCTAATTCCAGGGTTGTCTCCCTTTGTGATTTCTTTATTGTTTCTATTTCTGTTTTTAATTCCTGAATGGTTTTGTTCATTTGTTTGATTATGTTTTCCTGTATTTCTGCCCGTTTGATTCTGTTTTCCTGTAATTCTTCAAGGGATTTTTGTGTGTCCTCTTTAAGGGTTTCCAGTTGTTTACCTATGTTCTCTTGTATTTCTTTAAGGGAGTTATTTATTTCCTTCTTAAAACCTTCTATCACCCTCTTGATAAGTGATTTTAAGTCTGAGTCTTCCTTTTCTGGTGTGTTGGGGTATCCAGGGCTGGCTGTGGTGGGAGAGCTGGTTTCAGCCGAAGCCAAGTAGTCTTGATTTCTGTTTCTTGTGTTCTTTCTCTTGCCTTTCACCATCTGATTATCTATGTAGTTAGCTGGTCTTTCTCTTTCTGACTGTGGCTTGTCTTTCCTTCAAGCAAGATGTCAATATTCCTAGGAGACCAGTTCTCTCTTCCAGCTGTTCTTCAGATCCTGCGTCTGCAGTCCTCCTGTTGCTGGCTCCTCAGCACAAGTTGGAGGGTAGCTTTCTCTCTGAGCTACTTGTATATGGAGAGGCCTGTTGGCCCAGGCCGGGTTTCTGGCCACAGGTGGAAGCAGGCAGGCTCTTACCTCCTGGCTTTTCCTCAGTCCTTGGGTCTGTAGGGTCCATTATATTTTTAAAGAATTAGCAATTAGTCTCCATTTGATTATATCTTAACTATTGATCTATGAACTATAAATGTAATTGAATAAACTTGAAAACATTTTGTGCTGTTCAGTTTGCTGGTGGATTAGTTGTAATTCTTATCATTTTGTTTCCAAAAATAACAAAGTAAATCATGTTACAGTTAAGCCTAAGTTCAACTTTCATGAGTCTTTTCGTTCCTGTCTACTTTATCATTGTAACTTTTCAGACTAGTTGACTAAGGCAATTCATCAGGGAATGAGAAAACTTTGAATGAATAGCTTGTGTTGCCTGATGCTGTCCTATAAAATTACTCATTTAAGCCAAAATTTACATTTCTTCATGCAAATCTCTATTTCCCTATAAAATTCTCATTGTTACCTAAATAGTTTATTAGCTTTGATTAGACAAGTTATTTTATTCATTTTTTGAAAATGATTATAATTGTGAGTATTCATATTTTAATTTTTATATGTATATTTTAAATTATATATTTAATTTCTATATGAATAGGAACGAATTTTCAAATATAGATAATTCAGGTTTTGCTTACAGCTTTTGAATTTGACCACATTTAATTGTGAACATTTGTTTTATAATTATAATTCAGTTTGTTCACAGTATTGGTACAATAATGTTATAGATACCTGAGAACATTACTGATCACAAATAAGATAGAAAAACAACTGAAAGTATTATATCTTACAGATAATTATGAAGTAATTTATTTTAATTAATGATTTTCTTTCTTCACAGTTGATAGGTAAGGAAATAATTTTAGTAACATTACTTTCTATAATCAATAACCAACAAATAACAATATAAATATATGAAAACTATCTTATCAAAAGTAAATACCAATAAGAAAAACAACAAGCATTATATGACCTTGCCAGTAACAAAAATTATATTTAAAATTTATTTTTCAGGATTAAACATAAGGTATTAAATTTTCTTTATAGAAAAGAAGTCTAGAGCCAGTGCCTGAATCACCACATGATTGACCAGATGTTTTCTGATGACCTCTTAAGACTGAGTGCTTAAACTTTAGCTGAGTTCTTAGTATCATGTCCTATGAACTTTTCACAAACCCCGAAATATTGGCATGTTCAGTTCTTTCTGAATGTTTCCTATTTGGTATTGAATCTATTTATGTATACATAAAAGTCTTTCAACTATTCAAGTATTAAAAACTAAGATTTTTATTCTTCACTGGCTCCTATCTTTTGCAATTTGTTTCTTGCTGCTGACTAATAGAATATTTTAGTTTCCAACTTTACTTTTTCTTTTGGTGGAATGAATGGTTTATCATTGCCCAAATCCTTGGTTTAACATTAGTTGCTATTGGGTGGGAAGTGAGAAATTTTGTTTAAACTAATGACTGCCCTCCATGTTTATAGTTTTACAGAAAAAAACACCACCCAAGAGCCTCTGGTGTACACAGTGCTGCATAGGAAATGTTTAACACATGTAATACTTCCCCATAAAATTTAAAACTGTTGCAACTTTAAAAAATAGTTCATTACCCACTTGTGGATCTTCAAAAAGTTGTGAATTTAGGTTAGGCTGATAAATTTTAATAAAACTTGACCAGAATGTACAAAATTAATGCCATTATAATGCCTCTAGAGGGCAGTATTAAATTATTTGAGCCTATTAACTTAGAAATTTTTAATGTTAGTAAGTCAATTTTTAGAACAAGGAGTGTCAAGATGGAAGAGGACGGTCTGTCTGTATTCTCTATGTTGATAAAAATTGTTGCAAATTCAACTTTTGATACTTAAACTAACAAGCTTCTAAACTGCTTTCCAGAAAAAGGTTTAAATTCTCCTGTAAATGTTAAATGGATTATTATTATCAAATTCAAAATGTATAAAGATTAGTATATCAACATTTAAATATTTTCTTTTATTTTCGAGATTAAAAATAAACACAGTTACCTTTTCCAGTTCTTCCCTCTAAATGCTTTCCTACAAACCTTCTCCCTCCCTTTCAAATACATGGCCTCTGATTTATTATCAATTGTTACATGCATACATGTATATACATATATTTTCCTGAATAACTCTTATGTAACTGTTTCAGTAAGCATCACTTCCATGCAAACTTGTTACATTTACCTTTGTAATGTAAACTGTGGATGATAATTATATTAATAAATCAGTAATTTCACTATAATTTAAAGTTTATTAGATTCTAATGTACTTTTCTCTCATGATGTCTTTAACTCCACATATACATGCACATATTTCTATACACATGTTCATACGTATATATGTACCCATACACACATATATATTTATTTAATGTACATACACACATATATTTTATTTACACAACTTCTTAGATTTCTATTGAAATGGGAGGAAAAGGTGCATATAAGGAAAAATAATTCTCTCACCAACAAGTGTCCCTTAGCTTTAGTATTTTAATAAATACTGCATCCTTGCAGCACAGAGGAGGATCATAGTGAAGAGGGTGGATGATCGGCCTTCCTTAGAGAAGTATAATTTACAGTTTTTCATTTTAGTTCCTTTCTTTGTAGATAGATCTTTCCAAAGTTATAAAGCCAATTTTATTTCTCCTGAATAATCCTGTCACACCCTGAGGTGATGAAAGAAGATCCATGATCCCAGCTGCTTTGCTGCCTTCAAAAGTGGTGGAGAAGCAAAGGCTTATTCCTCTTGTTGATAGAGAAGGCAGGATCAGAATGACGGCTTCAGTTACTCTTCTGGCATTCTCTTTGGGAGTGTAGAATATATGTTCTTTTGTAGAATGTGCTTCTAAACTGAATACAAAATCTGAGAGAGAGGTTTGTATTTCTTTCAATATATTTTGTGAAGCAGATATTAAATATGCCCTTTAGAGTTGCAGAAGCCTTGCTAAACTTAAAATGAAGTATATAAAGAAATGTCAATTTTGGTAAAAAACTTAATTTGTTGACAGAGTTTATATTCCTCACATTTCTTACTACTCTATACTTGAAAAGTCTGTAAATATTTAATGAAAGCTTACAGTATATTTCAGAGAGATACAAACAATTATCCCTACTTTAAATTTGCAACAGAATTTGAGAATCAAAAGTGACTTTTGTAAGGTTACACCAGGATCAACATTGGTATAAGATAAAAAGTTTTCTGACTTTATGTTCAAAATTTCTATTATAAAATAATCTTTTCTGAATCAGAAAAGAGTTTTGTGTGAAAGTAAAGAAAACAAAGTCTTGTTGCTGCCACAAGTTTGAAAAGAAAAAGAAAGCTTCCTTTGGGTCTCTGGATATTTGCTTTTCCACTGCTCGCTCTGTCTAGGCAGCTGCTCGAAAGGTGCAGAGCCACAAACTGATCCTGCACTTAAAATATTGCCCTTCTGCTGTGAACTAACGCTTTGACTCAGAAAAACTATTTAGGGATATAAAACAAGAACTATGTACGTGATAAATTAACCAATGTAAAGTTCCTATGGTATTTTTGATATGCTCAGATGTGAATGACATGAGTACTCCAGGAAAATCTTTTGCTAACTCCCCTGTTATGGAAGAAAACACAGAGCCTACCACAAACCATGTACTTACAGAATTTGTGATCACTGCTGGCTGGCTCAGCATTCCTGTTCATTGCTGCTGGCTGGTTCGGCACTCCTGTTCATTGCACAGTTGTGCTCACTCTTGCTTGTGTAACTCCTAGAGGGGCTGTGTTTTATGAAATGTGCTAAGGTCCAACAAACCTTATTTATTGAGAAAAGAGGCCCATGTTAGTATATTTACTGGCCCATCTCTTAAGTTGTTTTCTCACTCCCTTGTTCTCTTATTTTCTTGCATCTTATTTGTGACACCATTGTTCAACAAATTGTGGCTCAAGTTAGCATCACAAACTCATAATAATTTGCCTGAATTTTGGTTAATGATTTAGGTTAAGTTCCATTTCTCATGTTATATCTATCATCAATACAAATGGTCATGAATAGGTAAAAAATTTGAATACTTGACTGTATTTCAGAGCTTTCTACAACTATGTATCCAGTGTGATCTTGGGCGGAGACTGTATGCCACCAACTTTGCATACAAACGTGTCTTTACTTCCTGTTCTAGTGAAATAAAGACTTTCCCAATTCACTGGGCTTGACCAAACCTGAAATTGCTATGATCTTCCATCCAAACTTTCACATTATTTTTAAAGTCTCAAAAATGTCTTAAATAGAGCCGGGAGGTAAGAGCATTCCAGTTTCCATCTGTGGCGGGATACCCCTGCCTGGGCCACCAGGGCTCCATAGCCAAATAGCTCTGGGAGAGAGCTAGCCTCCCAGGAGTGACAGCAAGCTTGTCTGCTCAAAGGGACCCACCTGGAATACCCAGGACACAGGGACTGAAGAACAGGGTCCTTGTTTCTTTCTGTGTCTGGAAAGCAGATCCTGTGACCCAGAGCACCATACTCAAATAGTGCCAGGAGAGAACTGGTATACCAGGAGTGCTGACACACCTTTAAGCACAGGCAAGACCACCACTTCTTTTCAAATTCACTGGACCAAGAGGGACCCTAGCAGAGCCATTCAGACACAGGAAACAAGGGACATCTGGGGATTAGATCCTTCTTGTTTCTGTCTGTATTTCAGAGCTGACCCTGCACCACAACTAACCAAACCCAAATTCCTCTCAGAGAGAACTGGTCTTAAAGGAATATTGACACCTAGGCTTACAGGAGAGACAAGTCACAGTCACAGAGAGTAAGACCAGCTAACACCAGAGATAACCAGATGGCGAAAGGCAAGGGCAAGAACACAAGGAACAGAAACCAAGGCTCCTTGGCAACATCAGAACCCAGCTCTCCCAACACAGCAAGTCCTGGATACCCCAAAACACCAGAAAAAGAAGACTCAGACTTAAAATCACATCTCAAGAGGATGATTGAAGATTTTAAGAAGGAAATAAATAACTCCCTTAAAGAAATACAAGAGAACACAGGTAAACAACTGGAAGTCCTTAAAGAGAACACACAAACATTCCTTAAAGAATTACAGGAAAACACAATCAAACAAATAAACAAAACCATTCAAGAATTAAAAACAGAAATAGAAACAATAAAGAAACCACAAAGACAACCCTGGAGTTAGAAAACCTAGGAAAGAAATCAGGAGTCATAGATGCAAGCATCACCAACAGAATACAAGAGATGGCACATAGACAGTATGCAAATTAACAAAATTAGAGATGAAAAGGGAGATATAACAACAGATTCTGAGAAAATTAAAAAAATCATCAGATCCTACTACAAAAGCCTATGCGTAACAAAATTGGAAAATCTGGAGGAAATGTACAAGTTTCTAGACAGATACCAAATACCAAAGTTAAATCAGGATCAGATAAACCCTCTAAACAGTCCCATAAGCCCTAAAGAAATAGAAGCAGTCATTAATAGTCACCCAACCAAAAAAAAAGGCCCAGAACCAGATGGGTTCAGTGCAGAATTCTATCAGATCTTCAAAGAAGACCTAATACAAATACTCTTCAATCTATTCCACAAAATAGAAACAGAAGGAACACTACCCAATTCATTCTATGAGGTTAAAGTTACACTGATACCAAAACCCCACAAAGACCCAACAATAAAAGAAAACTTCAGACCAATTTCCCACATGAATATCGATGCAAAAGTACTCAATAAAATTCTTGCAAACCGAATCCAGGAACACATCAAAACGATCATTCACCATGGTAAGTAAATTTCATCCCAGGGATGCAGAGATGATTCAACACCCGGAAATCCATCAATGTAATCCACGACATAAACAAACTCAAAGAAAAAAAACCATGTGGTAATTTCATTAGATGCTCAAAAGCATTTGACAAAATTCAACATTTCTTCATGATAAAAGTCTTAGAAAGATCAGGAATTCAAGGAGCATACCTAAACTCAGTAAAAGCAACATACAGCAAACCAGTGACCAACATCAAACTAAATGGAGAGAAACTCGAAGCAATCCCACTAAAATCAGGGACTAAGCAAGGCTGCCCTCTCTCTCCCTATCTATTCAATATAGTATTTGAAGTTCTAGCTAAAGCAATCAGACAACAAAAGGAGGTCAAAGGGATACAAATTGGAAAGGAAGAAATCAAAATATCACTATTTGCAGATGATATGATGGTATACTTAAGTGACCCGAAAAACTCCACCAGAGATCTGCTACAGCTGATAAACACCTTCAAAAAAGTGGCCAGATACAAAATTAAATCAAGCAAATCAGTAGCCTTCCTATACTAGAAGGATAAAGAGGCTGAGAAAGAAATTATGAAATGACACCCTTTACAATTGTCACAAGCAATATAAAACATCTTGGTGTGACTCTAACCAACAAGTGAAAGATCTGTATGACAATAACTTCAAGACTCTGAAAAATGAAATTGAAGAAGACCTCAGAAGATGAAAAGATCTCCCATGCTCATGGATTGGCAGTATTAATATAGTTAAAATGGCCATCCTGCCAAAAGCCATCTACAGATTCAGTGCAATCCCCATTAAAATCCCAACTCAATTCTTCATAGACGTAGAAAGAGCAATTCTGAATTTCATATGGAATAACAAAACCCCAAGATAGCAAAAACTATTCTCAACAAAAAAAGGACTCCTGGGGAAATCAGCTTCCCTCACCTCAAACTGTACTACAGAACAGTAGTGATAAAAACTGCATGGTTTTGGTACAGTGATAGGCAGGTAGATCAATGGAATAGATCTGAAGCCACAGAAATGAATCCACACACTTATGCTCACTTGATCTTTGACAAAGGAGCTAAAACCATCCAGTGGAAAAAAGACAGCATTTTCAACAAATGGTGCTGGTTCAAATGGCAGTCTAGGTCTACATGTAGAAGATTGCAAATTGATCCAATCCGATCTCCCTGTACAAAGCTCAAGTCCAAGTGGATCAAGGACCTCCACATAAAACCAGATACACTGAATCTAATAGAAGAGAAAGTGGGGAAAAGGCTTGAACACATGGGCACAGGGGAAAAGTTCCTGAACAGAACACCAATGGCTTGTTCTCTAAGATCAAGAATCGACAAATGGAACCTCATAAAATTACAAAGCTTCTGTAAGGCAAAGGGCACTGTAAATGGGACAAAATGGCAACTTACAGATTAGGAAAAGATCTTTACCAATCCTACGTCCAATAGAGGGCTTATATCCAAGGTATACAAAGAACTCAAGAAGCTAGATGCAAGAGATCCAAATAACCCTATCAAAAAATGGGGAAGAGAGCTAAACAGAGAATTCTCAACTGAGGAAACTCGAATGGCCGAGAAGCACCTAAAGAAATGTTCAACATCCTTAGTCATTAGGGAAATACAAATCAAAACAACCCTGAGATTCCACCTCACACCAGTCAAAATGGCTAAGATCAAAAACTCAGGTGACAGCAGATGCTGGCAAGGATGTAGAGAAAGAGGAACACTCCTCCATTGCTGGTGGGAATGCAAGCTGATACAACCTCTCTGGAAAGCAGTTTGGCTGACCATCAGAAAAGTGAACATAATACTACCTGAGGACCCAGCTATTCCACTCCTGGGCATATATCCAGAAGATGCTCCAACATGTAATAAAGACACATGTTCCACTATGTTCATAGCAGCCATATTTATAATAGCCAGAAACTGGAAACAACCCAGATGTCCCTCAACAGAGGAACAGATACAGAAAATGTGGTACATTTACACAATGGAATACTATTCAGCTATTAAAAACAATGACTTGTGAAATTCTCAGGCAAATGAATGGAACTTGAAAATATCATACTGAGTGAGGTAATGCAGTCACCAAAGAATGAACATGGTTTGTAATCACTGATAAGTGGTTTTTAACCCAAAAGTTCAAAATACCCAAGAGTCACTTCACAGCAACTGTAGGGCTGAGTGTGAGGTCCCAGAGGGAGGAGTTGGAGAAGGGACTGAAGGAGCTGAGGGAGTGTGCAGCCCCAGGGAGTGAGCAATAGTGGCAACTGGCCTGACCCCTTGAAAGTCGTGGAGACTGGATCACCAACCAAAGAATATACATGGAGGGACCCATGGTGCTAGCCACATATGAGGCAGAAGAGGGTCTTGTTAGCCATTAGGGGGAGGAGAGGACCTTGGGCCTGAGAGTGTTAGATCTCCCAATAGAGGAGAATGCCAAGGAGGGAAGAGGAGAGTGGGTGGGTGGGTTGGAATACCCCTATAGTGGATGGGGGATGGGGGAGGGAATGGGGAGGGAGATCTGGAAAGGGGGAAACATTTGAAATGTAAATAAAATATGAAAAACATGTCTTAAATAAAACTAATTTTCTCTCCATTCTCACTCTGGCTTGTGAATATTTCTTGTAAAAACTTTTTTGCTCATGGTAAAATGAAAGCAAATAACAGAATGCAGCAGCAAATCGCTGATCTCCAGTCTGTACTGCCTGCAAACATTTTGTGGTACTACCGCATCAAGCTTGTGCAAGTAACCAACAAACATCACTCCACAAGATGGAATCCATACCTGACACTGCTTGGTGACCAAATATCTAGGGTACCTATACCTAAGGTAAAATCAAATATTACTGGGAATCTAAAGGTAGTACAGTTAAATTTGAAGTACCACTTCAAAGCAAGGATGCTTACCAAAGTCATGAAAGCACTTTTGTCTTATAGGAAAACATATGCCTTCAATGAATGTAACTTTGATTCCAGTAATTGTAAGAAAACTAACAATCAAACAAACCCCCTTAACATTAAGATGCTATGCAGTGATTTACTAATTTGTGTGAGAGTTTATAAAAATAGACTGTCATCTCATGTTTAAAAAAATATCTATGAGTCACTCTGTTTGAGATGGAATCTGACCTCCAACTTCATTTCTCAAGAGAAAATTATTCAGTGCATTGTTTTTATGATGGATTTAGGAGATAAGATTTTTTTCTGAAAGAGTAGGCTATACTTGGAGTCTCCTCAAGGGTTGGTTTTAGAGATTTCAAATTACATGCAAAAATGGCAGAAACTTACTGGGTTCACAATATTATATGAATGAAAATAAGATTATGTTTCAAAAAGATTTATTTAACTTTCTTTTATGTGTATCTGTTTGATCTTCTGACATGCAGAGTACCATGTGGGTGCTTAAAGCCCACAGGAGTCAGAAGAAGGCATTGTTTCTACAGGAACTAGAGCTATGGATGACTGTAAACTACTGCTCAGATACTGAGAACCAAATCTGGATCTTCTGGAGGAGCAGCCAAGTGTTTTAAAGCACTGATCTGTCTTCAGATTAATATATTCATTTCCTCAAAAATTGACAAATGAGATCCCTGTGTAGTCTTTAAGGTCCTGAGTCATTAGTCTCGTCAAATTCTAGGTAGTTTTAATTCTCTACCCTTTCCTTTCTGACATCTGGAGACAGAAAAGTAGCAACTAAGGAATTTGGATTTGGCTGACTTTCATTATACTGAGCTCCACCATTGGAAGTAATGCAAGGTTCCCACTTTTAACATAGATTTGTGTTTTAAAATTGCTTTACAAAGTATTTTTATGAGTAATTGTATCATAAGATAATTATACTGTACCTTAAAAGAAACTCTACATTAGAAAATAGAAATCTGACCTTTACATTTTGTTTATTAAAAGGCTTTGTTGCCAGTTTATGTTCTCATAATGTACTCAAAATTAAATTAATTTTCTAAGAATATTGAGAGTTCTTTTAGGAACCAAATACCTCAATAAAAATCATCAAACCTCTTCTATGTATTTAACATCCAGTGTTTCTTAGCTTGATATTTTTGTTTGCTTGTCTCAGTAAATTTGAGTAGACAATAATTGAATTATTAACCTTGTGAAGGTGTCATATCCACAGAAGACCTGTACCCTGAGGTGATATTTTGGTTTTACTAATATTTTTAAATGTATATTCAGTTATTAGTGATTATGGTGATACTCAAAATGAAGAGCAAAAAGGATACGTACGCCAATATATAATTGAAAATGAAATGAAATATTTTTGTAGAATTACTTGCTGCCCAGACTCTTTGCTGAAATGCATACTAGAGAACTATTCCTTACTACCACTTACTTAACCTCGTCAGAGCAACTTCTTTTCCTAAACATTTAAGATGCAAATCTTTTAAAATTCGTGTGGTGTGTTTTTCACCACAGGTAATCTCTCAGACTCTGTGAAGGTACCTATGGGAGAGGAGGGGTCTTAAGTCAGAAGGCATTTTGTTCAAAATTATAAAACTATCTCCTGTCAGAAAACTTTGAGAAAAAAAAAACCTCCCATTGAAGGAAAGCGTTCAGCACATAAGGAAGCCCTTTAGTTAGTTGTTGTCTATGCAGTATCGTCCTTCTTCTCTTACTAGCGTTTCTTCTCTATGACAATAGCATTAAATAAAGTCTTTTGGTTGGTTGGTTTGTTTGCTTGGTTGGTTGTTTTTTTGGTTTTTTTGTTTGTTTGTTTGGTTGGTTTTTGAAACAGAGTTTCTCTGTTTAGCCTTGGCTATCCTGGAACTCACACTGTAGACCAGGCTGGTCTCGAATTCAGAAATCCGCCTGTCTTTGCCCCCCAAGCCCTGGGACTAAAGGCATGCACCACCACTGCCCGGCTGAATCAAGTCTTCTTTGCTGTTTAACTGTAGGAAGTGCAGTTCTAGTCTTGAGAAACATTTTTCCATGTGAAAGATTCTTCTCCAGTATGGGAAAGTATTTCATGAATGCATACAATAGTCAGTTAAATACATTTTTGTTTAATTAAATAGTAGTGTCACTACAAATTCTAGAACAATGATATGATATGTAATAAGTTCAAATTTAAAATAATTCCTTGCACACCATAAATATATCATTGTGTTTTAGGCGGAATGTATGTGATTCTATTTGCTCTCATGTTTGTGCCATGCCTATTTACCTATGGAGGAAATGCACTTAGCATATGACTCCAGTCAATGAGGCAGAAATACTGCACTTGAACTTTGAATTTCTCATGCAGTGAATCCAATAAATTATTCTACAGATTCCCTTTGGCATCTGAGTAAATTCCTAGTGCTTTTAAAATTTTTATGGCCTTTCTTCACCTTTCCACCTGGGGGCAGGTGTCTGCTGTTTTCACCTCTCCTCCTGACTTTCCTGGAGGACACACTTTTCTTGGATACAAATTAACACGTAACTGCCCTACCTGGCTGTTTTCCTCTAGACTACCTCATTCTGCCCCTTTCCCTTACTTAATTTTTTTTAAAAGCACTTTATCATTCTTTTAGCATGAAAGCAATAAGGGAGTCCTAATGTTCTTGAGATTATCTTGAAAACAACCAAGCCTAGGATTCTATGCATTTGTATATGTATATATGTTTATATTTATGTTCCTATTTATATATATATAGTCATAAATGAATACAGTTTTGCACAAGATCATGTAAGAAAACAATCATAAAGAGACCTTCATCTCAGAATATTTTCTGATTTAAGAGAACTCATGAATGAGTAGAACTCATTTTTCAAGAAGCTTACACATTGTTAATTTGTTTTCTTTAAACTGGTAAGCAAAAGGGTTGTCAGAATTCTGAGCTGTTTTAGTAGTGAATATTTCTGAAACATATCTCAACTCATTACCAAAGGAATAACAACACATATTCAATTGCATATGTTCATTTGATAATACAGTAATTTAATATACAATGAAGACTAACTCAATAGACATGGGTTTAGATATTTTATATTGTGTGGAAAGTAAGCAGAGCAGAACATATTTTAATATAAAATATAAAATTCAGTCTAAATCTCATAAATTGCTTCTGCCATGTTCTCTTTATTGGCTATTCAACATTAAGGATTATGGGTTGCAGAGAGATTGCACCAATATACTGCCACCTACTGGCTCTCCCACATAGCTAAAGTGGGGCCTGGGCAGTAGTAACTTCCGAAATATCTTGTAAACAATAAAGCAGCAGGCTGATTTTTCTTTTTTTCAAAGTAAAATGTGTACTAATTGTAAGATGCTTCTACATTCATGTGACGTAATGAAGCTCATACTCCTTCAACTTGACATAGAAAGAGTGAGTAGTATGACAGGCGGCCCTTGCCATGTGCAGACATTTCATGTAAAGTTGTATAAATTTCAGTGTTACTTCTGTTTATGATAGATTAAATTTGTATTTTTAAATTCTACAGTCTCCCCCCTCTGTCTCTCAGTTCATTTTGAACTGTCAAAAGTTTTAGCTTTCCCCAAAGCTTTTATGTTATTTATAACATAAAATATAAAACAAATGTAAATGAATGAAAACTAGGGGTGGCAAATTCCCAAGTTTTTTGAGGGACAGACGGAGGAGGATGTGAAAAATATATTCTTAGTATTCATAGGCCTATCTTTTTCATAGGTTCATAAAATTATAAAGTATGGATGAATCTTATGGATTTTCTGTTAGCTGTAGGCCTTTGATGATATTTCCTTATCTTAAAATATTTTTTAATTGAAATGTCTTCTTTTAATTTTATTTTGAGATTATATAATTTAATCATGTTATTTCTTTCTTCCCTTTTCTCTTTCCAAACTCTCTCATATACCCTTTCCCTCCTTTTGAAAATTAATGGTCTCATTTGTCACTAAGTATTACTGCATGCATACATGCATATGCATGTACATACATACTTCTAAATATAACCAGTTCAATTCAGCTAGCGGACCTGGGTGTCTGCTTTGATGGCGATGCTGGATAACTAGTGTACTCTTCCATGGCAAGACCACTGTTCCCATTTCCAGCTTTTCTCAGTTGCCTATCATTTTTTGTGTAGGGATGAGGCTTCGTGGGCTTTTCTCCTTCCACTGTGGCATGTTCACAGGTATCCTCCTAGTTTAACTCGTATTTGAGCAGTCATGTTGGTGAGACATTATGGTTATAGTTTCTCGCATTACTAGAAGACACCATCTCAGAGCAAAGTCTTTGATCTTACAATCTGTCTGTTTGGTCTTAGTATACTTTTCAAAACGATAATGTAGCCAATTGTTTTTCCTAGTTCTACACAAACTTAGACATGTCTGGTAAAGGAACCTCAACTGAGAAACTGCCTCTGTTAGATTGCCTGTAGGCAAGTCTTTATGGTGTTCTCTTGATTAATTATTAATGTGGAGGGCCGAGACCATTCAATTCAGGGCAGTGCAACCTCAAGGCAGTAAGCAGCACTACTCCATGGACTGTTTTACAGTTCCTGCTTCCAAGATTTCGTCTTCAATAATGACTGCGATTGTGATATGGAAATGTATGCCAATGAACCCTTTCATTGCTTTGGCCACATTTGGTTTGTTTTTGTTTTTTTGTTTTCTATCACTGTAATAGAAACTCTAACTATGACAAGTAACCTGTCTAGTACATATTCTCTGTCATAAACAAAGCAAGGAATGGACTGCAAAAACAAATGTTCTTTTTCCTTTTCTTTGCATTCATGCTTATATATATTTGCTGCATTTTATGATTATTACCAAAATTATCACCATAATAGAAAAATTTAGTGTTAAACTTACAACATATTTAGTAATAGAAATATAATTTAATAATAAAGTTATTTTATTTGATCAGTATTAAGCAATTGTTGTACTGGAATTGCTGGTTATACAAGTATATCATTGACAAAATAGTATACTAAAATTTTATTTTGTAAATGTGGCTGAATCTGAGTAAATATATTCATTTTACAGGTGTAAAACACAAATCTTATGGCTAAATATTTAATCAGACTGCAATCAAATATAATTTATTTTTAAAATAGTGTTCACATTTATATTTAATATTTAAAAATATATTTATAAATATACTAGTGTATTATATATTGTGTATATGTTAAGTTTAAATACTAGTATATATTGAATATATAGTATATATCTAAATAAGTGCTTATATATAATTTATGGACATATATATACAAATATATATCTAAAATAAATATACAGTATTTATAGTATAGTATGTATACTAAGTATATAGTATAGCATATATAGTATAAAATATCATAATTATATATGCAATATACTATATATCATGTGGTATATTTTATATGTACTGTATAACATGAATACATATTTAGTACGTATACTATCATAATGTTATATATGACATATATCATATATATAGAGAGAGAGAGAGAGAAAGAGAGAGAGAACATGTGACAGCGATACAGAGAGACAGAAAGAGAGACAGAGAGAGAGAAATAAAAAGCCAAAAATCTATTTCTAGGTACACAGCAACACAGCTTTGTTTTACTTGCACTTATGTAGCTGTAGATAGTTGTCTAATTGCTCTGGCTCCCTGCTGGTTGTACTTGTACCTGACTTTCTTTTCATGCTCTTTGGAGTTGTGAATGAAAGAAATGCGCACGCGCGTGCGCACACACACACACACACACACACACACACACACACGTCAGTTATTTTTGAAATGCTGTGACTAGTTTAAAGACTGGGCACTCTTAAACCTTCGGCTGTTAGCAAATGCTCCCAGGCAGTACTTTTGAGACTCCTAAACCCACGAATTACCCCAGGCCCAATTGGGAAAGTGGCCACTGGCCACATACCCGAATTCTTACATGGCTAGTTGGCTTTTTCTCCTTCAGCTCTTATATCCCGTCCTTCTCCTCCAAGTCATGATGATTCTCTCTCTTCCTTTCTCCTAGTTCCTATCCCACACAAATATAAAGGTCCCACCTCAGTCTAACTCCTCAGCCAATTGCTGTTAGCTCTTTATTGATGGATCAAAAACCAACTGGGGACAAATACCTTCAGCATTCAGATGTGCAATTTCCCTATTTTGGAGACCTGATTAATTCAAAGCATTGGAACCAATCCCCAAGAAACCCAAATATACCTTCAACTTAGTGTAAATCAATGGTTTTAAACTACATGTACATGTACATACACAAACACACACCTATGTGGGTGCTGAGGGTAAGAGAAAAACTGGTTTCTCTAATCAACTGAGGTTGGCTGGAACTCTCTAGGTAGGTAAGGCTGTGTTTGAATTTATACTCCTCTTGACTCTGCTTTCTGAATGCTTAAAATTTAGTCGTTAAATACCCTGCCCAGCTTCTTTTTGTATACGTTAAATAAGGTCAAATTCTCGAACACATTAAAATTATCGAAACAAAATTTTTCTGTGAACTAAAATGTCAAAGGTTCATAGCAACCTTTATTTTAAGCTAAACTGAAGGACTTTTTGGTAAGTGCAAATAAAATGATACTATGCTGCTGTATAACTGGAGTAATTTTTATTTCTGTCAATATTCTGCTCCTATAGTTATAGGCATTTCATTGCAGTATTATCTACATTTTGAAACTCACCAAGCACAGTTGTTCTATATGAGTGCTGAAAACTTTCATAGCAAAAGTTAGTTTACAACTAGCAGTTCACTTGCCTACTTGTTCACTAGTGTCTAGCTACCCAAAGCTGGACACATAACCAAAACCAATATTCAAGTGAGAAAAGACAATGTAACTGTATGGATATACAGAGGTATTTTTACTTGGTGTATGTTGTGGCATTTTATATATGAGAATTTGGATTTTTTCTTGATCAGATTGCTAGATTAAATGTTTGCTTTTAGTATGTGTCTTTTCTATTTACAACTTGAAATTGACTGAGTTTGTAGGCTCTTCCTCTCTAGCTTGGAAAGCCACTGAGGCTAGTTTGAACATGTCATAGGTATCTGAGTGTGAGGAACCGAGAATGCAGGAGCTCTAAGAGGCCATGAAGTGAGGCTTTGAAAGTGAATTGTGGGTTATATTGGAGATCTGAATGTTGAAGGTGTCAGAGATGTGAAATACTTTCCAAGAGAGTTGCATATAGGGATGGACTGGACCCGGCTGAAAAGAGATGTGCATCCTTTTAGAGGGAACAAATCTAGAGGAATGGAGACATGTAAGTCTTACAAAATTAAATTACTAGACCAGACATGGAATAACATTATTTTTAGTTCACCTTGCTGAGTTCTGGTCTTTCTTGTGCTATATTTCCTCACTATTTCCTCATCCCTCTTTTGGAATACGTTAATGTATAATGCTATTATATGTAGAAAGTATGTATTCTGATTTTTTTTTTTCTATTTCACAGGGGAATTAAGAAACAAGAGATTGTGTTTAGTCTCATAAAATATTTGGTCTTTATACTTTTAAAGTGTTGTGTCTAGGAAAGACTATGGAGAGTTTTGAAGTTGGATCAACTGCATTTTGCATGTATATATTGGATCAAGGGAGAAGAATGTAGTAGTTTAAACAGAAACTGCCCCACACAGGCTCCATCACTTAAACACTTAGTTTCCAATAAGTGTCACTGTATGTAGAAGTTAAGGAGTTTCAGCCTAGCTGGAGGTATTTTGAGGAAGTATGTCACTAGCTTGGGCCTTGAGCATTAAGAGACTTGTGCCCCTTCTAGTTTGTCACTTTGATTCATTCTTGGGTTTGGACATATCTCAGCTTCATGTTCTTGCCAAAATGCCTACCTATTGCTGCTATTCCACACTGTTTTAACATATGCTTGTTTCTCTGGAACCATAAAAACAAATAAACTCTTCATTTCATAAGTTGCTCATGGTCATAGTATTTTATAACAACAACAAAAAGTAAATAATACACTCTTATAAGTAGAGCAGCAATGAACAAGTGTATACAAGTATTTCTGTAGTGATATATTAAATCATTTGGTTGTATGCCCAGGAGTGGTAGCTGGGTCATATTGTAGACATATCTGTGTCTTGACAAATCACAATGGTGATTTCCAGAGAGGTTACACTAGTTCCCACTCACTTCAAAAGTGTGTAGGTGTTCTTCCGGGGCAATACTGTATGTCCTCCATCTCTAGCTTCCATGATTAGCTAGTTCTACACACCATTTCTGGATAATGCCTTGTAAAATGTTTGCCACATGGACAGATTACATTTGTTTCTCTTCTCATATACATTTTAATTTCTGATTTGTTTCCACCTTCCTATCCTTAATATTTCTTGGTTTCTGTTAATCTCTATTTGACATAAGCCTTTTCAATGGCTCTATTCAGCTTTTGATATCAGTTTTCTCTTTAAAACTGGTCAAAAGAAACTGATATTATAGAAGTTACAAAAATAGAAAAATGAATTTGAATACATATGAAATTCATTTGATGCAAACTATAGTTAGAAAAGATAGATTTCATTGGAAAAAGCATGTTTCGATTGCAAATGCTTAAACAAATTTAAAGGATTATTATGAATAATAATTGAAATGTTGATGGAGATCATATAACTAGGAACCATTGTAAAGGGTAATTTAAGCCACAAGGAATAGTTCAGTAATTTACTGTTCATCAAATAATATTTCCCAACGCATTGAACTATCCATACAATAATAGCAGCTACTTAAGAAAAATTTTTCATAGATTCATTTATATCTCTAAGTCTACTTAAATGTTCACTTTCGATTTCAATCCATATAAGTTTAGTTATAAATACAAAATTACTATTGTCACGTGAAGTAATTAGATGATAATTTGGAAACTGACTTGGTGTGTGATTAATGTATTTTATTTAAGTGTATAATGTTTGGTTTATATTTAAACATTCAACAACATAATGGTGTGTGTGTGTATTACTTTTCACAATTATAAAATCAATGACAAATTTAAGTACAGAAGCAATTTCTCTGTACGTTAGTATTTGATCTCTCAAAGGTCATTTATACCTGAGCTAGAAGATAGCTTTCAATATGGTTTATTTAATTGGCAGTGAATATCTGACATGTAAAGAACATCTACAAGCAGTACAATTTTATTCATGGTTTTCACAGAGAGCTCCATGGTGTTTTGACAATATCCAATAAGCTTTAATCTGTCAATTTCAAAGTTTGTTACCAGAAAGTTCGTTTAAATGAAGGTGTCTGTTCAATTCATGTAACTATCGAGTGAATGCCATAGATATCACTTACAAAATACTCCATTTCTTGGGAAAATGAAGTTGTTTAATGTTGGTTATTATGTACTTTCACAGCAGAAGACAAGTTTTTAAAAGCTCATCTTAAAACACCAATTTAAAGTAGTAGAATGAAAAATGTATTTGCTCATGGAAAGCAAGCAGCAATAGCAGTAAAAGCAAGGATGCTTTCCCTGCAGTAATTCTGCATTTATACAACAGTGTGTGAGTATAAAAGTGCTGTAATACTCAATTTTCATTTCTTGTTCCAGTTGATGCAGCCTTGATAAACTATATCACTTTGAGGTTGTTTTTTGATACTTCTCACAGCATTTCCAGTGTTGGCATCTAATCTCATGATGTTTATGTAAGGGTTGGTTCCTTTCTAAATAAGCACACTGCATATAGTGTCCACTGCCTTATTTTACTGGCAGTTTATATATTAATCAGAAAATATTGCCAAACACAAATGGCATGTCTCAAAAATTATAATAAGAAATGAGAAATTTCTCCAGACAGGAACATATATGACCCATGATCACCTTTTGTCTCCCTGTCCCTCAAAGCTTTAATGTACTTAACTCAGATTTTATACAAAATTAAATGACAAATATAGTACTTCAAGAAACACTGATGGAAGTAAATAGCATCATGCCCTTCAAAAACCATAATGGGGCACAGTCTGAAAGGCCTTTGAGTGACTCTTGCCTTCAGGTTGATATTGAACTAGTGAGAGTATACACAGTGCAGGCCAAACACAACAGAGGCTGTTGACACATATTTTGATTTTTGAGTATATTTTAAGTGATAAAAATGTTTTAAAAACTTTCACTTACATTTCTCTCATTAATTTACCACAGATCAGATGTCTTTGTTGACATTCTTTGTTTGTAAACTATTGCATTGTCCTGGAACAGCCAGGACTACTGTGTTCCTACAGGAAACATTGTATTATTCAGATGGAAAGTGAACATCCCTGTGCCTTTAGTTAATGTGTTGATTTCTGACATTTATTTCCCTCTAAAAAGAGGGCTGAATACAAACTGTTCTCACATATTTTACTAAATGAATGATGAGGTTTTCCTTCTCCAATGTGTTTGCAATCTCTTATAAATGCAAATATTCCTATTCCCAGGACTAAGATTGTTATGGGACATCATGATTTCAGATATGTTCAAATTAAAAATAAAATATGTTTAGTGATATATTTTTCCAGATATGTTCTTCAAAACAGGAAGTCACCCTCATTAACCACAATGTCTCTTTCTCCTTCTTACTGTTCTTTATGTAGGTGTTTATTCTATTATTTTAAAAAGGAAACTACATATGTTCATTATTACCCTATTGCTAGATACAGAAACAATAGCCTTTTTCCTACCTCTGAGGTACTGTAAAATGCTGCTTGAACCTGCAGCAAGTGGCCACTTCATTTTGTGAAATGTTTAATTTTCTACTTTCCCTTTATAGACTTTAACTGATTTCATGAACGATGGTGTGGAATAAGAGAGAGGTTAGTACTAAAAACACATGAAGAGCATTGGAGAAATGGAAAGTGATACAAGACAACTGAAAAGTGGAATAGTAGCTGTCTAAGTTAAAGCATGCATGTGAGCTGTGTGCAGTTATCAAAAGCCTTGAATGATTGCAAATATGTTTGTGAGATAGAAGTAGTAGGAAATCTGATGTGTTGCACTAACTCAGAAAGGACACAATGAGAGAGAAGATTGCACATTAAAATCCTGTCTTCTAAGTAATATTACTATAAATAAAATTCATAAAATATAAAATAACACATAAATTTGAATTTTCTATAAAGATGGATCTATTTTAGAAGTATATATCTCATATAATGCTTGTATACTAAGAATATTTTATTGTTTATTGGAAATTCAAATGTAAAACCTATATTTGGTAAATCCATAACCCTGTTTCTGCTTGTTTTCCTGAATTTGGAAGCAGTAGAAAAAAATAACATGAATAAAGTTTTACCTATATTGACTTTAAACTTCATCACAGTAGAGATGAAATATTGACACTTTGAACTTGGAGCTGAGCATAAATGTCTGAACTGATCTGATTGTAGCATACACTCTTTAGGATTTCATAGGTTCTAAGTAAATACTTTCTCATTGTCAGATGATCCTCTTAACCCAATCAGTTTAGTGATGTAACTGTTGTACTCATGTAAAAATGAATAAAATATAACCGTTATATTTGATGGTTGATCCTCCCAGGTACCAATTGCTAATGATAAGTTTAATATCTTTACATTGATACCTGCCAATATCTTTATATCTACTTTTCTCTAATAATGACATAACATTGAACAGGCATTTCACAGATTATTGAATTTGATAATCAACTTTCAATTTATGCATCTTATAGAATGATTTTTTGTAGTGAATCACATGCTGTGTTCATAAACTAGTAGTGACTTATTATTTATTATAAAATAAAGATCACTATGCTCATGATTTTTCACAATATAAACAGCTAATTGTTTTGGCATAAAAGGTCCAGAGGTCAACAAGGTCTTTAAATATACTTGGATACACAGGTGCCCTACATGATATGGACATAAATGAATGTTATAGAAATCCCTGCTAATAATCATATTTTGTAATAGCCAGAAGCTGGAAACAACCCAGATGTCCCTCAACAGAGGAATGGATACAGAAAATGTGGTTACTCAGCTATTATAAACAATGACTTCATGAACTTCATAGACAAATGGATGGAACTTGAAAATATCATCCTGAGTGAGGTAACTCAGTCACAAAAGAACAAACATGGTGTCCACTCACTGATAAGTGGACATTAGCCCAAAAGTTCGCAATACCCAAAATTCAATTCACAGACCATATGAAGCCTAAGAAGAAGGAAGACCAAAATGTGGATGCTTCATTGTTTCTTAGAAGGGTGAACAAAATAATCACAGGAGGAAATATAGAAACAAAGTGTGGAGCAAAGACTCAAGGAAAAGCCATCCAGAGACTGCCCCACCTGGGGATACATCCCATATGTAGCCACCAAACCTGGACATTATTGTAGATGCAGAGAAGTGCTTGCTGATAGAAGCATGATAAGCTATCTCTTCAGAATTTCAGGCAGAGCCTGACAAATACAGAGGAGCATGCTCACAGACAACCTTTGGACTGAGCGTGGGGTCCTGGATAGAGGAGTTGGAGAAAGGAGTTGAGGGGTTTTGCAGCCCCATGAAAGGAGCAACAGTGTTAACTGACCAGACCCCCTGGAGCTCCTGGAGACTGGACCTCTAACCAAATAATACACATGGAAGGACCCATGGTGCTGGCCACATATGTGGTAGAGGAGGGTCTTGTTGGCCATCAGTGGGAGGAGAGGCCCTTGTACCTGAGGGTGTTAGATGCCCCAGTATAGGGGAATGCTGGGGAGGGAAGATGGGAGTGGGTGGGTGGGTGGGGGAGCACCCTCATAGAGCCAGGTGGAGTGGGGATGGGATAGGTGATTTCCAAAGAGGAAAACATTTGAAATGTAAATAAAGTAAATGTACAAAAATTAAAAAAAAAAAAAGAAAAGAAAAAGAAAAAGAAAAGTAATCCCTGCTAATATGGCAGCAGGTTGCTGAGCTGTCCTCAGAAGATCTATATGGCCACATCTTCTACATTAATTTATTCACTCTCAAATTCAATCTCAGCTCTCCCTTTTCTCCCTGTCTCCCTGTCACGTAGCCACTCCCCCATCATCCCTCCCCCTCACCATTGAGGAGGTCTCTCCCAGGGAACCAACCCACCCTCATCTTCTTGCAGGGGTAGGTACATTCTCTCCCACTGAGGTCAGTCAAGACAACCCAGTTAGGGGAGCAAGATTCACAGACTGGCAAAAGAGTCAGAAAAAGCCCTCACTACAGTTATGGGGGAGTCACATGAAGACTAAGCCACATATCTGCAATATATGTGCAGGGGCCTAGATCCAGACCTTGTTTGCACTTTGGTTGGTGGTTCAGTCTCCAGGAGCTCCGAAGTGTCCAGGTGAGTTGATATTTATTTGGAGTCCCTATCCCATCTGTAGTTTGCAATTCTTCCCTCAACTCTTCTACAAGACTCCTGAGCTTTGTCCAATATTTGGCTGTGGGTCTCTGCATTTACTGTGGTCTTCTACTAGGGAAAGCCTCTCAGAGGACAGTTATGTAAGGCTCCTGTCTACAAGCATAACAAAGTATCATTCATATTGTCAGGGACTGGTTCTTACCCATGGGATGGATCTCAAGTTGGGCCAATCACTAGTTGGCCATTTCCGTAGTCTCTGTGAGACTTTTGTTCCTGTACTTCTTGTAGGCAGGATAAATTTTGGGTCAAGAGTTTTATTGGTGGTTTGATAGTAGAAATGGCCTATATATTTGATCTAAAGCAATCTACAGGTTCAATGCAATTCACATAAAAGTTGCAACACAACTTACATCAGGAGAACGATTCTCAACTTCATATGGAAAAATGAAAGAACCCAGGATAGCTAAAACAATCCTGTATGATAAAGGAACTTCTGGGGTTATCAACATTCCTAATCACAAGCTGTACTACAAAGCAATAGCAATAAAAATTACATGGCACTGGTACAGAAAAAGGAAGATCAATGGAAATGAATAGAAGACTAAAATAAGAGCACATAGCTTTAGACACTTGCTTTTTTACAAAGAAACCAAAACCGTACAATGGAAAACAGAAAGCATCTTCAATAAATGTTGCTGGTCTAACTGGAAGTCTCCATATAGAAGAATGCAAATAGACACATATTTATCACCCTGCACAAAACTCAAATCCAGGTAGATTAAAGACCTCAACATAAAACCAGATACACTAAATCTAATTGAGTAGAAAGTGGGGAATAGCCTTGAATGCATTGGTACAGGAGACAACTTCCTGAACAAAATGCCAATGTCTCAGGATTTAAGATCAACAATTGATAAATGTGATCTCATGAAACTGAAAACCTTTTGTAAGGTGAAGTATACTATCAAAGGGACAAAACTACAAACTTCTGATTGGGAAAATATCTTCACCAACCCTATTTTGGACAGAGGGCAATATCCCAAGTATATAAAGAACTTAAGAAGTTAGACACCAACAAACCAAATAACCCAATTAAAAGATGGGTACTAAGCTAAACAGAGACTTTTCAACAGAGGAATCTCTAATGGCTGAGAAGCACTTAAATAAATGTTCATCTTGCTTAGTTGTTATGGAAATGCAAATCAAAATCACTCTGAGATTCTACTTTATGCTCATCAGTGAGGCTAAAATCAAAACCTCAAGTGACAGCACATGCTGGCAATAATGTAGAGCAAAGAGGAACACTCTTCCATTGCTTGTGGGAGTGCAGTGTTTTTATCAAACAACTGGGAATAATTCTACCCCAAGACCCAGCTATACCACTCCTTGGCATATATCCAAAAGGTACCCCATCATATCATAAGGATATATGCTCCACTGTGTTCATTGCAGCTTTATCCATAATAGCCAGAAAGTGGAAATAGCCCAGATGTCCCTCAACTGAAGAATAGATAAAGAAAATGTTCTCCATTTACACAATGGAATTCTATTCAGATATTAATAACTAGGAGATCATGAAATTTGTAGTCAAATGGATGGAACCAGAAAATATCATCCAAGGTTTGGTAACTGTAATGGTTTGTATATGCTTGGCCCAGGGAGTGACACTATTAGGCACTATTAGAAGTTTTGGCCCTGTTGGAGTAGGTGTGTCACTGAAGGTATGGGCTATAAATCCCTCACCCTAGCTGCTTAGAAGCCAGTCTTCCACTAGCAGCCTACAGTTGAAGATGTAGAGCTCTCAGCTCCTCCTGCACAATGCTTGCCTGGATACTGCCATGTTTCTGCCTTAATGGACTGAACCTCTGAACCTGTAAGCCATTCCCAATTAAATAGTGTCCTTATAAGAATTGTCTTGGTCATGGTATCTGTTCACAGCAGTAAAACCTTAACTAAGACAGAAGTTGGTACCAGGAGTAGTGTATTGCTGTGAAAGGCCTGACCATGCTTTTGTTTGGAAGAATGTGGATTTGGGGACTTTGGATTTAGAAAGCAGTGAAATGCTTTGAGTGGGGCTTAATGGGCCATCTTAGTAGGAATAAGGAAGACTTTGTTGCTGAAGGTGATTTGAACTGTGGAAGCTTGGCTCCAGAGGATTCAGAGAAGAATTTTACTATGTGCCAGAGAGACTGTTCTTGAGATATTTTGGTGAAGACGGTGGCTTCTTTTTGCTGTTGCCCAAAGAATCTGCCTGAGGCTAACGAAAAGAGACTCAGATAATTGCACTGACGAAGGAAGTCTTAGAAATGCCCATCATAGATTTTGTTCTCTGGTTAAGTCTCATGAAGTGCATTTTAAGCACAGCAAGCTAAGAAAGAAAAAATATAAAATACATGGTTGGAGTATTAAAGGGGTTCCAGGATATGAAATGGAGCTGAATCCTGTATTGAAGAATATGAAATTGAATTAAGGGAGTAGTAACCTTGAGGCAAGATCCCACCCAGCTAAGTTTAGGTCTGGGCATGATAGTATAAGCCTTTAATCCCAGGAGTCAAAGACAAGCAGATCTCTGAGTTCAAGGCCAGCCTAGAACAAAGCAAGTTCTAGATGAAGAGAAACTTAAATTCAGGCTTGGTTGACCACACCTTTAATCCCAGTGCTTAGGAGACAGGCATGCAGATCTATGAGTTCGAAGTCAGTCCATGGAGTAAGTTCCAGGACAGCCAAGCTTAGGTAGTAAAGAAGTTGGAAAACAGAAAGCTGGTGATAATGTAAAAGAACAAGGCAGACCATGTTCCAGCTCCTGCAAGAAGCAGAACTTGGCGGCTTGGCCATGTGGCTCTGGCTTTAGAGTCAAGAATACAAGGGTCTACTGGGACAATTGATGCTGGTTAGCTAGAGCTAAGAAATTAGTGGTGATTAAGAAGAGCCCAGCAGCACTGGTGGGAAATCTTCTGGGAAGTGTTTTCTGAGAGCACAAAGAAGCTGTGTTCCAGAGATAGCCAAAGTTTACCTCATGCTGCAGCTGTACTTGGTAATATGTAAGAGTCACCTGTGAGAGGCAATGGAAGGCCATTGGTGAAGGTACAGCCTGAGTTGCAGTTGATGACCCAGGACTGAAGGAGTCATGCAAAGGAGTTGAGGTTAGGCACCATGAAGAGAGCCTATGTGAACCTATTGGTGAAGCCTAGTTGCAGTGAAAGACCCCAGTATATTGAAGATGGCAGTAGCATCGGATGACCACCAAGAATAGCAGAAGCAGTGGAGTGGATCAACCTGAGCTTAGAGTGCTACAGGGGACAGAGTAGGAGAAGTGACACCAGCCTTTTGTAAGAGCCCAGAAGATCACGTGTGGATTCCATACATTGAAACAAGAAGCTGTAACATTGAAGTTGCCTTGGAGACCCCAAAATGTTTGGGATGCCAGAGCCATGGACTATCAGCTGAGGAAAGCTGCTAACAGGGAGTAGAACCAGCCCAGGAGAAAGAAGCTTGTTGCTGTCAACAAAGATGAAAAAGGAGTTGGTGAGTTTGGAGTTTGCTCAGTAGGTTTCCTGTCTTGCTTTGGGAATTACAGTTAAGTGACTGGTTGAATCCCATAAGAGACTTGAGACTTTGAACGCTGGAGTTTTAACATTGTTGAGACTGCTGTAGACTATGGGGAGTTTTGAGGTTGGACTATATGTATTTTGCATTATGCTATGTTTAGGTATGCCCCCCCCCCAGACTCATGTGTTTGAACAAGCCTATTGGAATGTGATGGTTTGTATATGCTCAGCCCAGGGAGTGATACTATTAGAAGATGTGACCCTGTTGGAGTAGGTGTGACACTGAGGGTATAGGGTAGAAGACCCTCATCCTAGCTGCCTGGAAGTAAGTCTTCCACTAGCATCCTTCAGATGAAGATATAGAACTCTCAGCTCCTTCTCCATCATATCAGTCTGGATGCTGCCATGTTCCTACCTTGATTATAATGGACTGAACCTCTGAACCTGTAAGCCAGCCTGTCACAAATCAGGAATGCCGAGGACGGAGGCAAGAAGGAAGCCTTGGACTGTGAGGTCAAGTTGCAATGATTTATTTGCTCAATAAATGGCGAAATGGGATCACATTCTATCAAGCACAAACCTCTGGTCTGACCCGATGCCATGTCCGCAGTGGCACCTCAGATAAGGTTCGAGATGTGTCCTTCTGCTTCTTGGTTCCTCTGGAACTCAGTCCACTGCACAGGCTCGTCTCAATAGGTGACTGGCATCTGGGTCGGTGGACTCGGATCTCAGAGTGACAGCAACTCCATTGGACTTCGGGAATATGTTGCAGTGCCAGACCAAGGTTTTTAAGCTGCTCTTAGCCAATCATATTTAGGGTTTTGCATTACTGGGCATCACTTCATCCTTATCACACTCACACACACTTCGAACAGTCCCTAACTTGGGAGGTTTGGAAACTTTATATGTTGTAGTTTATGTTGCCTGCATTTTATTCCTTACATTCCATCCCCTGGAGCCTCGGGGAAATCAGAGCTATAGGTCTGGATATTCCTGAAGGCTCCACAAGGCTTACAAAGTGGGCTTCATAAACATTATGCAATCCATTTTTGTGATAATTTTCCATATAAGATATGCGTTCCATTGGAAGATGCACTCTTTCATTATTGCTTTCAATATTGTCTTCAGGCCTGAAGGAGTTCTGGGTTATGTGATTGAGTGGGGTCATTCCCATACCAAACCCACTCCAGTATTTTATATGTGATGTCGGGTGCATGCTCCAGCATGTTGTAACATGTGTGGTATAGTAAGTGATTTTTTTCTTTTTTACTTAAATAGCAAGCTATGAGGCTGCTTAGTAGACTTTGTATTGCCCTGGTAGGGTCAGAGTACATGTTCCAGGATGCAGGAGTATGATAACAGCAATGCTAAAACAGAGTAAACAATCTATCTTCTAAATCAGGTCTCAAAAAGCATATGGCATAGGGTCTTAACCAAAACAAATAATTTCCTGGTTCAAACAGCTTATTTCTAGTTAATCTATCAAACAAAATTCAAATGATAAGGCATTTGCAAAGAACATATTTCTAATAAAATTGTTAGCTTTAGCTATACTGCCAAGGTCATATATCTGTCCGGAGTCATTGCCTCTTGATTTCTCTGGAAAGAGCCTTCTTCCAAAGAAGAAGGCATACATTCCATAATTGCTTCTAAAACACACTAAAAGCATAGAGAAAATAATCAAAAATATAAGGAACCAAAATATTTCTTTGACCCAGTGCTACCATGAGTATAATGAGGTACAAAGTCAAGGCGTGCTAATATGCCAATGGTGTCCCACAGGCCACATTTTATTATTTGTTTGTTCCAGTTTTTATTGATTGTAGTGTAGGCTTCAAGTAGGCCGACCAGATTATGTACCTCATTCTGGGCATTGCCTAGAATAATGCTTTCTTTCCTAATTTTGGTATCTAGTGATTGTAATTGTTTTTCATTATATGCGGTGATCTCCAGGATTTCATTCATATTTTATACAAAGTTATTATATAATGTTCCATTTCCAATTCGAAATCAAATAATCCATCGGAGTCAAAATAATGTTTCTCCTCTAATGTCAATGTGGTCATAATTGTGGTATTATTCATTGTAGCCCGTGAACAATTTATCATTAGATAGCATCCTTCTGTTAGGTTGAAATATACTTCAGATGTATTCATATATGATTCATTTAGCCATCTACATGTAGCTATCTTTAGTGTTGATGTACATAATGTGAAATTGTAATTCCCCGTGTCCTGTATATTGGTAATCTTGACATGACAAAGGTATTGTATCTTGATATCTGGTAGATGTGGGTAGACATATGTGTTTGCTCCTAGTCTTATGGTATCTTCAAGTGGTATGTATATGGAGCTCTTTGTAATATTAACTGCTGACCATAGGAAATAGTCAACTGGTATTATGAATTCATTACCTAATTTTTGAGGTATAGCTTTAGTGTGCTATCCTGGGTATGCATTATCCAGGAATACTTGTATTAAATGTATCTCACATATGCCTTCTGAGCAAAAATGATCCTTTTTTATTATCTAATAATGTTTGGAATTCTGGTGTTCATCTCCCTAATCCTGTTGTGAATAGGATGTCCAATTCTCTTTCTACGTCTACAAGATTACTTTTATACATTTGCCACATTATCATATTATGATTTTGGGTTGTAAGGTTCCTTGTTCTATTATATTCCTGTTTGTATTGTTCTCTAAACACCTGCATTTCTGTTTTCATGGTATTTACTATGGTGTTGAGTGAGTCCAAGCTTCTTGATAGTGCATGGAATGCCTGAGCTGTTTTCTTGTTAATTTTCTGGATGTTACAAATATCTGCTATGATGGGTGCTATGACTGCTTCTGCAACTCCTCCACCCATCAAGCCTCCTAGTAGAGCTCCTGCCATGAATGCTCCTACCACAAGTGATTGTACGGGCTTTCTGCCAAATTTGTTTGGACTGCTATACTGATAGTTAATGTTATCTATTTCTCCACAATATAGTTTTGGAGGTTTGAATGCCTGCAGTGATATAGAGATCTGGAATTTCCTGATTCTAGGTGACAATATTACTTCCACTGGTAAAGTCATATCTGGTACTACAAATGGGGCTTTTTTCATTAAGGGTAGTCCAGGTGGCGGCTTTAATCAATCTGGTGGGTAATGTGCTGTCATAAATCTTTTGCTAGTTTTATTAATTCCTGCATAACTTGTGGTGATGTTAAATCCTCCTCTGTCAACTAAGCAAGGGTTGTTATGTGAGTGGTCTGATCTGTGGCAATCTTGTGGTGACATGGGTAGGTATAAGATTCTATCCCAGTCATCTGGGCTCAACATTGGGCTTGCTTTTGGTTTCTGTGCTATCCAATTTGACATTTGTCAATCCTGGTATTGAGGATGTGGCTATATGTAACTAAAGTAATAGGTAAGCCTGAATGCTATACTGTTCTTACGTTAGTGTGTGTAACTCCCCATGTTTTCCACCATTGCACTGTCCTTTCTGGTGCTTTCACATGGTATTTGGGGGTCAGGCTGCTAAAATTGTAATAGCAGCCTACCACTGGTATGAGTGTTGCTGTCAAATTGGGTTTTTCATATCTAATGTTGTTAAGTCCTGTATAATTAAAACTAGGTATTTGTATTCAGTCACCCAAGCCTTCAAGTGTTTATGACACAGGTCCAAATCTTCTAGATGTGTTTCTAGCTGGAAAATTGACTGTAGCCAAATTTCCTATTGTGTCCCAGGGTATAGGGAAATCCATTCTTGTGCCATTTACTGCTGTGTCACAGATGTGTTTAATTGTTCTATGTTCTTCCTTTTTATCACATGTGTTCATATAATGATATTGGTTATAGTAGTAATGTAATGCAGTAGTAATGTAAAATATGTTCCTATTGGTTCTAAAGTTATATTTTCTTTCTTAAATCCAAATGTATTCTTTGTCTGATCTGTCATGGATATGTTTCTTCCTAACATTGGTAGTCCCCAAAATATGGGTTTCTCCATGTATTTCCATACACCTTTTATTTGTGTTATGCCTGTGATATTAACTCCTTGATCTCAAAGTGCCATGAGTGTGGTATGTCTGTATAGGCCTTTGTCCCGTCTGAACAGTGGTAGGAATGCTGCTGTGTTGCCTCTGAGTGGGGTGTGTGTAACATGCACTTCCTGTCTGTGAAGTCCTAACTCTCCTTCTGTTTTTCCTTCTTGTAGTATTTTATGTCTTTCTTCCTCTGGTGCTAGGGAATAAGAGTTTCTGCTAAAGCAGTTCCAGGCTATGCCTGGTATTCTATCTGTATCATTTTATGTAGCCTTGAGCTACCAGAAAACATTCGTGTATTGTTTTAGGCATGGTACATAAGGTAGATGGTCTTTTCTCATGTACTGTTGTCTGACACGGTTGTGGTAGGATGCTAGTTAATACTGGTGGTTGCCTGTAACGTTCCATCTCCAGGACCATAGCTGATATCCATTCTTCCCATGTGGGTCATTATTTGGTTTCTTCTTGAGTTGCCCATCTTAGGTCTGGATAATGGCTTAGTTTGCTGAACCAAGGTAGGTTTGGGAAACCTGCTACACAAAGCCAGTTCATCTGGTTCCAAGTCTTTTGGAGCTTTGGGTATAGGTAGTCATATAACTCTTTGGGGAATCTATTTCCCCAAGGTTATGGTAGGGATGGTGTGCCAGTTTTAAGAGGGTGTGGTACAACAAATTCTGTACATTGGGTCCAATTCATTTTTGGTCTTGGTTTGCATGGATTTAGAGCTGTTGTTGGTATTGGAGGTATGGACGCTGGTGTCTGTGGACTTGGTATTGGAGGTGTGGACGCTGGT
>JADRCH010000260.1:647562-666244 GCA_019843965.1 Rhynchomys soricoides
GTCTGTGGACTTGGTATTGGAGGTGTGGACGCTGGTGTCTGTGGACTACCTGCTGGGGTTTCTAGTTTAAAACTACTTTCCTCATAATCTTAATTGTAATCCTCAACCTCCTCATATTCTTGTTCCCCCCATGTTAGGGTTGTATGGTTAAAGCACATGCCGACTGCTTCCCCTTCCAATCCAGTGTGTATTAGGGTGCTGGTATACAATTTAGGGAAGGTTGAGTTTATGGCTAGGTCACAATCAAATGTGGTCTCAATTTCTACTCCTGTAGTGGTTGTTTTATAGACTGCTTTAACATTAAGTGTATTTTGTCTAACCTTACATGGCCTATACCAATAGTTGTTAAAGATTGCCCAAACATTAGAAGCGCTAGACCATACTTCATTAAAATGGAATTTTGTTGGTTTTCTCTCATGTCTACTTGTATTATACTTATCTTTTTGATCCAACATGTATATCTTGTCAGGGTAATACCATGCTACCTGTTGTCCGAAATGTTCACAACCTTTATACCATTATATCATTAAGGCAATAAGCATATTTGGTTCAAAAGCTGTCAGTTCTCAACTGGCATGTTGCCCATATTTTATCATCTGTCCACATCTAGGTATCTTATATAGTGGGTCTAAAACATTAGGTCCATGGGTAAACCATGGTAATTGTAGTCTAGGGGTAATATTGGTTGAAGGTTGTTCACTACGTGTAGTAGGCACATTAATACCCCCAGTGCTGTTGCTATCGCCAGTGCTGGGGTATACATTACTAAGCACGGACATGTAATACCAAGCATTGCAAGCATAGCCAAGTGACTTCCCATGATGTATCTGTTTCATGAGTTAATCTTCCTATGTTCAGAGAGGCGTATGGCCACTAATCCACAGATAAACGTGTGCAGGGTTAGTAGCAGCAAAGAAATCACAGAATCTGGGTCCTATTTAACTTTGCCACCATTTTCAGCCGGCAGATAGTATAATTGGCAATCAGGCTGGTGGTATTATGGTGGTTATGTATCTTATTGCAAAAATGTACTGCCAGATCTATTACTGGAATGATTCCCAGTAAAACGACAATAATCAAGATTATTTTATAGATTAGTGCTCTCACACACACACATACACACATTGCTTGTTAGTGAGAGGCTAAGTCTTTCAGCTTTGTTAGTTGTAGTTCTCCCCTGCTGTCTGTGGTTCACCTGGTGTTTCCAGTGCCGTGTGCTATGATTTCTGTTTGAGTCAATTTGTCTTTATGCCTGCGGATGCAAGCATAGGGCTTGATTACATTTCTGTATTATTCTATTCGATAATCTATATCTGTTTGTATGCTAAGGACTTCATCTACCGGGCATCTGCTATTTGTTCTAGGTCTATTGTTTAGTTCAAAGGTAGCTTTTGCTAAGGCTTCTGCCAAGTGATCTATCTTAGTGCAGCATCAATTTTACCTTTAGTAGCCCATTCAAACTTTCAATGCTGCCTGCTACAGTAGGATTGTATGCTAGGTGGAATTCCCACATGATGTCCAGGTTCTTTACCAATCTTTGTATGATTTTACCTCTAACATGTGTTCCTTGATCATTCTGTATTAGTCGAGGGATTCCATAGGCTGAGATTCATGACTATAATGTAAATATAGTTAATTTCTGGTCTGTTTTGGGTCCTGATTTGGCCATGCCTAGTCCTGTACATATGTCTACTATGGTACAAGCATATTGTTTCTTAAATTGATTAAGTGATCCTATAAAATCAATTTGAAGTGTGTGATTGAAGTATAATCTGTGTGTGCCTGTCCCATGGTAATTATGTTTAAATCTTGTTTTGGTTTCAGGCATCCTTTGCATTTCTGTATGGCATTTTTAATCTTATTCCACGTTATAGCAATGTTTCTTTGGGTGAACCACTGGTATGTTGCATGAGTTTCTGCATGTCTAAGGAATTTGTGTATCTGTTCTATTTCTTCTTTTGTAATTTCTGTTTGTGTATGTGTGTGTGTGTGTGTGTGTGTGTGTGTGTGTGTGTGTGTGGTGCCTCGTCCACTTTCTTTAGTTCTTTTGTTTTATGGATCCTATATGCTCCATTTGGTATTGTGCTTTGAGTTTCAGTGCTAAGCTTGCTAGTTTATCTGCCTCATTGTTAGATTTTGTAGATCATCCTTATTTTGATGAGCATCTACATGGAATACTTTTATTTTGATGTCTTTTCCAATTTGTGCTATTTCTGCCCAGGCTTCTTTAGACCATAGGTCTTTCCTATTGATTTTCCAGTCTGTTAATCTCCATTTTTCTGACCAAATTGCTATACCACTGGCCACACACCAAGAGTCTGTGAAGAGGTGCATATCCTTTCCATCTTTAAGGAACCGTCTAGCTGCCAATAAGGCTGCTTCCGCGTGCTGTGCCCATTTGCTCTTTCCTTCCTCTGTTATTACTGTTCTGTCTTCCGGCCTGAAAGCTGCTGCTTTCCAGCATATCACACTATTTTTAGTGGTAGCTGAGCGGTCAGTAAACCAGGCATTAACCAGTGAGGGGGAGTATTGACCTGACCCCCACGATCCTGTGGGTACCTGTTTCTGGGGAGGGGAGGTGTCGAGTGTGATAGGTACCTGGCTTCCATTAATCAATGCCAGTATGTGCTCTGACACCATTGGTACCATCCCCTGTGCAGTCAGGTTTGCTCCTCGAAGGAACTCCGAGAGGTACCATTTCCATTGTAATACCTTTCCTTCCATGGGTAGCCCTGCCCAAGCCTCTTCTGGTGCCTTTACCCATTCAAGAATGGGCACGGTGGATTGGAGCACCACTGGGTTCCATCTTAGGATGCTGTGGCACGTGCAGAGTGCTTCATAAGCAGTCCATATTGTTTATTCAAAAAGTGAGTACTTAGCGTCTGACCAAGGGAAGTGTTTGCAATAGACTCCAATTGGTCTAATTTGTGGCTATTTTACAAATATATTCCAATTTCCATTTCCTTTATAATAAATAGGAGATTTATTATTACTGTATCATCTGTGTTAATTTAGATCAAATCACTATATTGCTGTGCATATTCTAGTATAGTTTTTACTGCCTCTTCCTGGGGCAGTCCCCAGGAGAAGTCAGATGCTTTCTTCACTATACTACATAGTGGTTGGAGCAACAGCTGTAAATAAGGTCTATATTGTCTCAAGTACCCAAATAGACCTATCAGGTGTTGTGTTTCTGTTTTGTTTTGTGGTCTAGTTAAGTTTTTTATTTTGTTAACTACTTCTGGTGGAATGGACGGTCCTCTAGTGGACCAGTGCACTCTGAGGAATTTCACTTCCTCTGCTGGTCCTTTCATCTTGTCCTTATTGATGGTCCATCCTTCATTTGTTAAGTGTGCTATTAAGTCAGCTACTGTTTTCTGTAATCAGCCTGTCATTTGATATTAGGAGGAGATCATCTACATATGAAAACATTATAACTTTTTGTGTTTGGAGTGAGTCCAATGCCCATCTTAATGCATTATGTGCTATGATTGGGCTATTCTTATATCCTTGTGAGACTCTGGTGAATTGACATTGTTTTCCTTCTCATGAGAATGTAGTAATTTCTCTGGAATTAGGATGTAAGGGAATGCCAAACAAGTCTGTTAAATCTATAGTGGCTAGCTATTTAGGTGCCACTTGTCTTACCCTTAAGAATATGTCCTCTATGTCTGGTAATTGTCCTGGCATCTGTTCTGTGAGTTTGTTTATGTTTCTGTAGTCTACTGTGAATCTCCATCTGCCATTTGTTTTTTTAACTGGCCAAATGGGACTATTATAGTTAAAACTTTGTGTTGGTTCTATGATACCTTCTTTCAATAAGGTTTGTATTGTCTCCTTTGCCTCCTCCATCCCCCCTTTATAGAGTATTGTGGGGTGAAGGAGGGTGTTATTTTGGGTAATTCTCCTTGTGGGATTTTATCTGTTGCCAATAGTATCTTTGGTATTCTCTTAGAATTCAAAAATTTTGGGAATAATTTATGTATAGTGCGTAATCCTATTATATTCTCTGGGTCATTGCATAAGGCAAAATCTAATTCATAACTTTTGTCATAAACTTGCAATATTAATTTGGTTATAAGGGATTTAACCCTGCCTCTAATTCCTTCTACTTCTATATAGTCTTCAGTTTTCCCTGTATTCAAATTTGTCCTTCATCTTGGGTATATACATTTATTTCACATCCTGTGTCCAATAGCCATTTAACCACCTTAGTGGTGCCATTGGGAATCACAATTCGCAGTGCTATTCTGGGTTTCCAATATTGCATTCCTGAGGCCTCGAGGGTCCACATGCCCTTAGATGGTTTCCAAGTGGTAGCCTGTCCATTGGTCTTGATCCTACATTTGGCCTTTGGTTGTTGTATCCTAGGTTCGGGGGTCCTTGGCCATTGGGTGCCCCCTCAGGATCTGTATGATTTTAAGAAGTCTATGGCATCTTCCATGGTCTGACATCCTTGCAATGGTCCAGCCAGGGTCATCCTGAGGTGTGGAGCTCCTTTTAACAAGATTTTCCTAAACTGAGCCAGCATTGGTGCTGCTTGAGGGGTGGGAACCTGGTTGTAAATGTAATTGAGTACTCCTAATTTTCTTGCTAATTGTATCACTTTCTGCAGGGTATTCCATTTTGCTGAGGCCTCAAATTGAGTTAAATCTAAGGAGGGGAACACTTGTCTCCACGCTGCAGTTATCCAGTTGAGCAGTGGGTGCATATCTCCTTGGGAACTGTCTAATACATGCTCTAGAGCATCAAACATGGTGGGGTTTTCCACCAGGTTTCTAATTTTGTGAATCTCTTTGTCTGATAATAATATCCTTTCTCCCACAGTTTTACCATGTAGGATGCATTCTTCATGCCGTTTTGGGCATAATTCTTCCTTAGTTCATTTAGTTCCTGTGGGCTGTATGCTCTAGTTTCAATTATTATATCCATGGGGCCAGTCTATCCAGTTCCCATAAGTGGCCTTTGAAGTTGGGAGGACTTCAAAGGTAACAATGGGACCGGTTCTGACTCTAGGACATTTTTGCAAGGATTGGAGTCCTTCCATTTCTTAGTAATATTCATGGCTAGCCTTTGGCCCATTACTCTGTCCTTGTCTAGATCAGCGATAGTCTTCATAAGTATGCTAGGTACCTCTTTTTGTGCTTCCCTCTCTATTAAAGGTTCCACCTGCTGCGGTGCCATTAGTGGGATGTCAATCTTAATTTCTTTACATTTAGTTTTGTTCTTAACTATGCGGTTAGTATCTTGCCAAGCTCTTTCTATCAAGTCAAAGGTTTCTCCATCCTCTATTTTTACCTTTTTCATACCCTTGATGAGTCTTTTAATTCCACTCATTGAGTTAGTTTATAGGCTATATGGTACAAGGCCTTCACTGGTTTCTTTTTCAAATACCAAATAAAATTATTTCTGGGTGGACATTTTAGTAAATTATTGAATAATTTTTCTGCTCGTCTTACTAGTCTATTCTGTAACCACTCTCATCAGGCGAGGAGGCTTCTGCCCTCACCCTTCTGGCCTACTTCGGCACCAATTACCTGCTCTTCCTCAGGCCTAAACTGAGTTGGCTTTGTGGTGTTGTTCGACCGAGGGTGGTGGGCTCCAGTCCTCCAGCTCTCTTGGTCTACTGCTTTGCCAGTTACCTGCTCTTCCTCAGTCCTAAGTCTGAGTTGGCTTCCTGGCGTCCCTTCAACTCAAGAGAGTGCCTGACGAGTGAGGGCCTTAGATCAAGACTAGGAGTGCATCCAAATTCTACCACCCAGAATATGGCCCCAAATTTAAAGTGCAGCTACTAGGCGGGGCTCCAGTTTGCTTTCCGCAGGATCAGTTCTTAATGACTGATCCTGCTGACTATGGCAGCTGTCTCTAATGGGGAATGCTGAGAACAGAGGCGAGAAGGAAGCTTCGGACTCGGAGGTAAGGTTTCAATTACTTATTTGCTCAATAAATGGTGAAATGGGATCACATTCTATCAAGCATTCATCCTTCACAAACCTCCGATACTGCCTGACGTCGTGTCCGAGGTGATGCGCCAGATTTGAGACCTGTTCTTCTGCTTCTCAGTTCCTCTGGAACTGGGTCTGCTGCACGGGCTCCTTTAACGGGAGATGGGCATCTGGATTCATGGACTCGGATCTCAGAGTGACTGCATCTCCGTTGGACGCCGGGAGTGAGTAAGTTGCAGTGTCAGACCGGGTTTTTTTAAGCTGCTCTTAGCCAATGATATTTAAGGCGTGTACATTGCTTTACTGGGTGTTCGCTTCACTTCATCCTTATCACACTCACACTTCTTCAAACAGTCCCTAATGCGGGAGGTTTGGAAACTTTATATGTTTTAGTTTATATTGCTTGCATTTTATTCCTTACACGGCCCCGATTAAATGTTGTTCTTATAAGAATTGCCTTGGTCGTGGTGTCTGTTCATAGCAGTAAAACCTTAACTAAGACAGTAGTAACCCAGAACCAAAAAGACATGCATAGTATATATTCACCCATAAGTAGATATTAGCCATAAAATCCAGGATACTCATGCTACAATCCATAGACTCTAAAAAAGCTAATAACAAGGAGGGCCCAAGGGAAGATGCTTGAATCTTACTCACAAGGGGAAATAAAATAGTCACCAGAGGTGGATGGGAGGAAACTGGATGGAAGCAGGCTTGCAGAGGGGAACAGGGCAGTGGGATCTGGTGTAAGGAAAGCTAGGGAAAGAGAGAATGAAGAATGAACTGAAATTGGCAGGCAGGCATCTCTACGACTTGCCAGAGACTTTGGATAGAGAAGACTCCAGGAAGTCTATGAAGAGGATGACTTTAACTGAAACTCCTAGCACTGGGGGATATGGAGCCTCAAGTGGCTACTTCCTGCAGGACTCCCAGTGGAGGATAAGGATACCAGCCTGTCCACAAAACTTTCATGTGATATTAACTCTACCCATGCCTTTGGATGCTTTCAAACCTACACAAAAGCTACAGCCTGCTAAGGAAATCTGAGAGTGGTCAAAGTGTTCTTCCACGGGGACAAGCACACGGATTGTTTATCTGATGCCAAATGCTAAGCAGTGACACATAAAACAGTAATATTATACAGATAGAGTAGGTTGAGTTTAGAAAAGAATTGTGTGCGTATGTGCATAAAACAACACTTAGGTGAAAAAGAGCCCTGAATTTGAAGGAGGAGTGTAAGGAAGATTTTGAAAAAGGAAATAGAAAGTAGAAAGGAGATTATTATAATCTCAAATAGAAAAGAAATTTAAATAATTAAAGCATCAAGGAAGAGGCAGATGTTTCCTGCAACTAGAAGTGTCTTCTTTCGCTCCCCACTGACCACCAGAGGCGGCAAAGAACCCCAGGCAAAATTGCCTGCAGACATATGCATAGGAAGCTAATGTAATTATCCTAGATCAAAAAGAATAACAAGAAAAACACTGTGTACTCTATGTGCACTTGATAACACTTTGAATCACTAACAATTGTGGCTTGCTCAGAGCAATTTGATTCGAAAGAGAACTAGGAGAGTAGGAAGATGTCTGGACATGAATAATTTTGTTAGCTGTGTTACAATTTAAGCTCATTTCTTTTTAAGTGTATTTTGTTATAAAAATTTTAAAGGGGCAATATCAACCTAGATGGATATGTGACACAATGGTAAAGAAACTAATGTTCCGGTCTATGCAAGTAGTTGTGATTCTCTGAGTTCTCTGGGTGCTAGTCAGATACATTAGTTATAATTTCACTGTCATTGTGCTTCCTTCTAGAGAGTAGTTGCTAAGAAATGTGGGTGCTGCTAAAAAGCAGTGTCATGAATAAGATGTGATTGTGAAATAAGAGATAGTTATTTCTGGAATATAGGACCAATAAGGACTAATAAGAAAGCATTATCAAATTTTAATTTTGATGTCACATGAGAGATATATATTACAAATAAAAATTGGCCAGAAACAAATTCATGTTGACTGAAAATGGAGTCACAAACCCACCAAACTATTATTTTCTTAAATATGTTGAATTCTGTTTTAATTTTTCATTATACATGCATTATATTTTGATACTTATCCATCTCCAATAATTCCTCCTAAATATTCCATCGGAGTTTGTTCTGCAGTATATGGAAATCAATACAGAGCCCCAGTGGGGCATTTGCATGGCACCCTCTCTTTTTAAAGCTCATGCAATTTTTGGAGACAAGGGGCAGAGAAATTGTAGGAGAAAGAAGCAGTGAGCATCTTCAGCAAAGCCTTGTTTTCTGAACAGGAAAAGGCTGTTTATCACCTGAGTTCACAATAGCTATGACTGCACACACAAAAACTATAAAAGATCAAGCCATCCAAAATATCAGCATAGAAGGGTGTGGCACTCCTTGGTGTCCCACTCAACTGAGGAGTTTCTGGCAGTTGATGGCTACTAGGAGATGGGGAGTTAGATTTGCTCAAATATGCGGTACCTGAGATGATACCCGTGCTTCAGTGGATAGATAGTTCTACACCTGTGCACATAAAGGCAAGAGTAGGTGGACTTGTGGATTTTTTTTAAAGACAGCACATAAATTTGGAAAAGAAGTACTCAGGTATACTGGAGGAGTTGCAAGAAAGGGAAATGGGGTAAATTTGATTAAAAAGCATTATATGCAATATTCACATTTTCAAACAATAAATGAACTATAGCCTTTTATTATGTTTATGAACTATAAATTTGATAAATATCAACAATTTGCTTTACTCTTTTACAAACACATACACACAAACACACACCTCAATTTTCTCATTAGCTTGTGATATTGAAGACAGAGTCTAAAGATTTACTAAAACATAAAATAAATGATAGATAGATAGATAGATAGATAGATAAATGAATATATTTCTACTTGGGTAGCATATTTCTGTTAAGCCTTATTACATAAAATCTTTAGTTAATTTTCTCAGTCTTACCCAAGTTTTTATTATTTATATAGGTTTAATTGTCATATTATTTTCTTTCTGGTGGAAATCTTTCCAGAAATATTTATCTGATTACATAGACTTGGGTAGAATGCATTTTTTATCTACTTCACAATTGGCATTGATCGTTTTGAATTATAAATGTAGGTTTAATGCTTATATTAGCTCAAAGTGATCTTTATACTAGACCTTCAACCACTTAAATACATCTTAAACTCTGACTTCTTACAAATGTTCTAACTCTATTACTTTCCTTCTATGATATTTAAAAATATTCTCTTTTTCTTGCCATTTTGAAGTAGAAAGAAGATCAATATTTTATCTGGATTTGTTTTGAAAAGGTGTCACCTTCTGGGGTCAGTAAACCAGAGCTCACAGTACCAATAAAGTTAGCAAAGTCACTGTCCCAAAGAGAGTGTGAGCATAATTTGCTTTGACAGTTAACACACTGAAGAGGTTTGGGAGCCCAGCCAACCAGAACTTGGTGGTGATAATGAAGCTGTCTCCTGATTGTCCTAGATTTATTTGACTCTTGTAAAAAGTGAAATTTAGGGCAAATGGTGCCCAGATAGATTCTCTGTGGCCTTGAGTATCATGTATCATGTTATAGTTAAGATACGAAATAGTGTAGAATATTACTTTTCTATGGAAAAAGATATCTAAGATAATAAATATAGTATATCCATAGTATATTATTTTGTTATTAACTTTATTTATTCGTATTTTACAAATGTTGGTATGAATAACATACCAACATCTGTAAAACAGATGTAAAACATCTGAAAGTGTTTTTATAAATATAACTGCAATATCTTCAATTAATTACATTTTAAAACTAAATAGCATCATTGGGTAAAGACACTTTTTAATAGAATAATTAGAATTTGAGTTTCAACTATAGAGTAGATGCACAGGATCACATGTACACTCCAAATGTGGTTGGATTAGTAGAATATATTTTCACAAAGGAACATAGCCAGGATGTTCTTAATGAAGTTCAGAGCAGGTAACAGCTTCTAGAACTTTCTTAGGATCAAATATAGTGTATGTTACTGCATCATCTCACACATAGCGGTTTCATAGAGAAGTTAATCATGTAGTAATAAAATAATCTTAAACTGTAATTTACATGCATAAAAGAGACATATTTATGACAAAATAGAATATGATAGTAACATAAATAATTACAAATATGGAGTTTTAATAAACTTGACATCACTGATTCTAATATAGCACAACATCCTCATAAAGCTATTTATAGCTCTGTAAAGTGCTATGAGCCTAGCATTTAGGATTTTAATCATTAACCTTGAACTCTTATGTCAAATTTTGTAGGAATTAACAGAACACACAGCAATACTGTTTTAAAAATCCTAAGACATTAATTTATATTTTTAGATCTTTGATGATAAATGATTCTTCTTGTACATTACACAAGTGATTATAGTTTCCTTGACATTTGTGTCTTCATTTGGAGAAAATGAAATACTTTTAGTCTTAATATCTTTCCCCATTTATTTCTGTCATCCTGCTGTTTGGCATCTGCAAACCTAGCTCTTACCTCTAGGCAAGCAGGCAAGCAAGCAAGCAAGCATTTCTTTCCTGAACTAATGGCCATGTAGTTCCTTGGATTAATTGGCAAGTCAATGGTGCAGCCTATATGCTGCTTTCCCAGGAGACCTGGTAGTTCACATCAGCAACTTTCTGGCCTTCAGTTTGTTCCAATCTTAACCCTTTCTTGGTCTGACTAATTCAGATGGATGCCTATATTCAAGAATATTACTCATGTGTATAGGGATACATCATCTTTCAACATGATGAGAAAAGTAGTAGAATCCAACCAATTAATTACAAAAAGAACATAATTTAATGAAGAAATTGTTTTTAAAGTGTGATATCTTAAAAGCCTTTTTTTGAGCATGGTCTTTCCCAGGCACAGTCTTTTCAAGGAAAGGAAAGACAGGAGTCCACAGCCACACTGCCATGTAGAATGGTTTTCTCTTAAAACTTACATTTGAATTCTTAGAATAGACAGAAAATTGGAAACTTCATCTCTAATATAATCATGTACTTTCTAAATGACTTTAAAATTTTAATATGAGGATTTTCCTATACAAAATTAAATTTTTGATTTGGATAAGGCTGAGACTTCCATTTTTTTTAAAAAAAAAAATTCTGTATTTTGCATATGTATGGATGTGCATGTGTGGGTGCTGGCATTTAGAAGGCAGAGATCAAGAGCCTGGCATCTTCCTCTGTCATTCAGCATCATTTTTGGCAGTTCTGGTTTTGGACTAGACAGGCAAGTCAGCATGCACTGGGACTGTGCAACTGTACCATTTTCCATCTTTCAGCTCTCAGTCCTAAGGTTAGAAACAAGTGCTGTCTCACCTGACTTCTAAGAGTACTTGTGAAAAATCTGAACTCAGGTCTCTTGCTTATGTAACAAGAAATTTTCTCATGGAGCCTTCTCCATAGCCCTGAGGTAAGGGAGTCTCTCTATATTTAAAATTCAGTTCAGTTTTTAAAAACCGATTTTATAGTTATAAAGGCAGCACTTCAAATTCATTTTTCTGCCTCAATTAATTTCTCTTAAGTCAGATGTTTTGCCTTATGCCTTATTTGTTATTATCTGAATATAATCCATTATAAATCATTTTAGCAAGAACTAATGCTCCTGACAATATAGTCTTTTCCAAACTCTCAATGTCCGGACCAGCTCTACTCTATGGAAAATTAATTTCAAACATTTAAGTCACCCTAAACTACCAGGTTGTCATATTTAAAAATTATAAATTAATGTGAAATTATTTATATTAAAACAGTCTAGACGAAGATGTCAAAACAACATTAACACCTAAAGTCAATATTTTAAAATAATTTAAGGATATAATATACGTTTTTACATTTCTTGTGCATTATAAGTTTTGGGTTTTTTTCTCAATTCTGACACTGATTTTTACCAGAAACATTTGATCTATATTTTAATTTCATAAAATGTTTAACAGAAAAAGTGGATTCACAGTCAAGTTATTTCAAATGTGTTTAAAATTTTAAATTAACTTAAAATTAAAATTAAATTTAGTTATGATTATATTAAATTAAAGAATGAATTCTTTATCGGCACTCACCATTTTGTAAGTGCCCAGGAAGCAAATGCAGCTGCTATAGAGGCACCAACTTGAAATCTCATGAGCTTTTGGTTAACAATGAAATCAAATAAGTTCTATAAAATACATGAATTTCAATGAAATTCAAGAATAGATAGTTTTAGTAAGTTGTTTTAAGTCTAGCTTTTCACAAATATTTACTACTTAATAGGGATATCAGATCACTAGAAGGCTTGTTTTAAGATAACCCTGTAGTGGGGTTCTTCTTATAAAGTAATAGACACAAAAACCAATCCTTCTTTAATTGGGTCTAAATTGACACAGTATTAGATGAAGAATCTTCTCCAGGATGAGAGAATATTTGGATCAAATGTGCACAAGGATCATTTCATACATGAGTGAAAACAAACTAGGTAACCCTTTATAAATACAAAAGAAATCATGAAATATGTGTGTTTGTGTGTGTGTGTATGTGTACACATACACACACACACACACACACAACTCCAAATATCTGGAAGTACTGATTTCTGGAGCTCTGTGCCAAGTGCAGTCTTCATGAAGACCAAGATGTCTAAGGTATTAGTAAAAATCAATGGGCAGAAGGAATAGGCTCTTTGAACTTTGAATGTGCTCTGTACATTGTTATTCATTAAAAGGATATCTAGCCATCAAACATGAGAACTCAACAAAAATGAAGGCCTTTCTGATAACTGTTCTAGACTCAGTCGTGCTGACTCACTAGCCTACCTGGGATGACTGTCAACAACTGTTGCAGATCCTCTCCAGCACAGAAGAAAGGGGGAGAATTTGGGTTGTTGCTCAGAAGTCAGTTCCGGGGTGAATGGACTCCCCACACAGATTCTAGCAGATATTGACATGACCTTCCCTTTGATTGGACCTAACTGGGTTTACAACACTGATGGAGGCAAGGAGAAATTCCTCCGGGTGTACTGCCAGATTCTAATGGAGGACGTCTGAGAGGCTGCCAGGTGGCCTACAAACTTATCCAAGGTAAGGAAGGTTATCTAAGGAAAGGGTAAGTGCCCTAGGGACGTTCTAGAAAGACTCATGAAGTCCTACAGAACCTATACCCCCTTCGATTCTGAAGCTAGAGAAAGCCAATCAACTGTAAACATGAATTTGTTAAACAGCCCCTGACATTCTGTGAAAATTTCCAACTCTTGGAGGGGTTTGAAGGTAGCTATAGCAGAAAAAGGTCTACAACAGAGAGACCCCTGAGGAGTGACAAGCAGGATGCTGGCCAAAATATTACTAGCTCCCACTAACTGTTATCTCAAGGACAACAGGTAATTGAGAGACATGGCTTAAAAAAGAGCAAGGTACAGCTGGAGGGGTGCAGGGGGGATCCTACTGAAGAAAGACCAATGTGCCTACTGCAAAATACTGGGCCATTGGGAAAATGAATGCCCAAACAGAAAACCCAAAATCCTGGAATTAGGGGAAGTCCATGACAGAGGGTGATAGATCTCAATCCCCCTTCATGAGCCCTGACTAGCCCTGAAGATGAAGGAGAAACTGAGAGCTTTTCTGGTGGACACTTGTGCACTACATTCCATTTTTAAAAAAACTACTGGGGCCATTGTCAGATTGAAAAACATAACTAAAAGAGACAACACGCACTAAGCCCTATGGTCATCCTAGAATGCCCATACCCTGTGCTGGGGAGAGATCTCCTCACCAAAATTCAACCCAAATTCTTTTTAACCAAGAGGGAGTGGAAGTGCTAGATAAGAATGGCCCAATCCCACCAAGGCCTGACACTATTACTGATACTATGAAGTGTTTACAGACAGGAGCCTAGCATGGCTATTCTTTGAGAGGCCCAACCAGCAGCTGAGTGAGACAGACTCAGACACTTATACCCAACAAGGGACTAAAGTTGGATACCCCTGTCAGTGTTGGCTCCCACTGCTCACATTCTGCTAGCCTTGCAACCCCCTGCACTCCTAGCTCTCCCTGACAGAGGGCAAAATGGACCAGGCTAAAAGCAAAGGAATCTACAGAAAAGATGGATGCTTTCATACTAATCATCATCTTTGGTCACACCATAATACCCAAGGAATTTGCCAGACAGCTCATCCACCAAATCCACTAAGTTTCACATTTGAACCATCAAAAACTGAAAGAGGGGCAAAATACAAAACATTTGATATTAGACCCTTGGTTAACCAGGTAATCTCAAATTGCCCCACCTGCCAGGCTGGGAGTCATTCTGGCCCTGGTCAAGGAACTAGAATCAGAGGCCAACGGCCTGCAGCCAATTGGGAAATAGATGACAAAGAGGACAATATGTGCATGAATATGTTAGTCTTACAGATATCTTTTCAGAATGGGTAGAAGTCTACCCAATAAAGGAGACTGCAAATGCAGTAGCAAAGATGATTTTGGAAGAAATCATACCAAGGTACAGCCTACCCACCCTGCTTGTGTCAGACAATGGACCAGCATATGTCTCTCATGTAACTCAATCTTTAGTACAGGACTTGGAGACTAATTGGAAATTATATTTTGCCTACATACCTCAAAGTTCAGGTCAAATAGAAAGGATGATTTGGACCATGAAAGAGGTCTTGACCAAATTACCCTTGAAACTGGCTGTGATTGGGTGTTTCTTCTACCTTATGCCTTATATAAGGCTAGGATTACCCCCTATATTTTGGGTCTTAAACCCTTTGAGATACTACATGGGAGGCCCCTCCCATTTTATCTAGTCTCCAATCTGATATTCTGGCTGAATATGATCAATAGAAATTTTGGGGATCTCTGAAGGCCTTCACAGGATCCAGAAGCAGCTCTGGCCTGCCATTTGCCAGATTTTTGAATCTGCTCCTCCCCCTAATCCCCATTGCACTGAACGAGGTGATGAAGTCAGGGTCAAGAGGCATCATCACAAGATATAAGGAGTGTAATGGCTATTCCTGATTGTCAACTTGACTATATCTGGAGTGAACTACAATCCAGAATTAGAAGGCTCACCTGTGATCCAGATCTTGAGTCTGGAAGACACAAGTTTCAGGTGTGGTGGTAAGCACACCTCTGATCTGGGCCGCGCTTGCTGCTGGAGACCTACATAAGGACATTGGAAGAAAGAAGATTCACTCTTCTTCGCCTTCATGTCTTGTGAGACTAAGCAACTGCTAGATCCTCAGACTTTCATCCACAGCTGCTACTCACCATTGTTGAGTTGGACTACAGACTGCAAACACCCCCAACAACCTGCAAGTGTTGGTTGGACCCATGAGCCTCCGGGAACGGCCAGATCACAATGGGAACATCCAGTGATTTGATGGTGCCAGTGGAGCAGGCCTCCTCGGCCTCCTCTGCCTCCTCCCTAGACCCCTGTGCTTCGAGTGTGGCCAGCAGCACTAGGCGAGAGAAAACCACTTGTACAACTACCAGGGGGAAGTAGATGATGACCCCGTCTGCCTCATTTGCCTCCAGCCCCTGCTACAACTGCTCGACATGCCCTGAGGACACACGTTTTGCCACAAGTGCCTCAGAAATGTCTTGCTTTCTCCTTCCACCAGTGGGCCACCCTTAGGGAGCACCTGGAGAGGCTCTGCAGTGCACTCTGGGTGGAGCCAACGGACATGGAGGTGGAAGCGGGCAACTTGGCCGGCTCCAGGGCCCAGAACAACTCTGCTTGTGATGACTATATACAGAGTAATGAGACTGGTTTAGAACAAGTCCAAACACCTCAAGACGGACTCACTGTGACCCCTCACTGAGCTCAGCGAGAAGCTGTCCACGTTGAGAAGATAATGTTGAAAGCAGTCCAGAGAAAAGGTGCTGACAAGTACTGAGAGTACACTTTCAAAGTAAATTGTTCTGACCTTTCAGTCACAACAGTAGCAAAAACTTACCAAGAGCTACAGGAATTTCTACTGAAGGATCAAGATGCCCAGGCCTCCTCAGACTCCCAGGCCACGGCAGCAGACTCTTCCCTAGAGGACCTCCGAGTGCACTGCACTTCAAAGAGGGCCGTGGTGGAAGTGATGGAGATGTGCGGTAGCTTCATGCAGGAGCTCGGGCCATGCTGCCGGAGGACATCCGACATCCGCGAAATCACGCTGCGGGACATGTGGTGGTCTTTTGAATCGGCTATGCAGGAGACTACTAGCATTAATGGAAGGAAGCCACAGATGATTGTTTTATGGATTCTGACACCAAAGTGCTTGAAGATGAATTTGATGAGCTCATAGTAGATGTCGCAACAAACAGAGGCATCCCAGAAGGATTCTCGAGAGTGTCATCAAAGCCTTGAAAGCACAGCATGAGAGTCTGAAGCAGTATCACTCTGTTGTACATACTCTGGACCTGAAATGTGACCCTGACCCAGCTTCTCGTAAGGGAGATTTGAAATGCCAGAGAGAAGCCATAGCTAAGGAAATCAGTGAGGCCATGAAGGCTTTGCCTGTGTTAATTGAACAACCTTATCCCAGGTCTTAAAGATACAGCCGATCATCCAGCTGCAAAGGATCAACCAGGAAGTCTTCTCCTGCCTTGACAAGAAAGCAGATTCCAAGCCTGACACATGGAGAAACCACACCAACCAAGACTGTACTCAGGAAGGCCTCCAACATTGTGCTAAAGAGAAAGCAAGCCCCAGACCTCTCCCAGAGAAAGCGCAACCCACCGTGGCTGAAGAGAATTAATCTCGGTATGTGAGCTCTGTTTGTTGGGGAGCTGAAAGTCAACAGTTGAGTTACAGTCTGATGCCTGGGTGACTTTACTTAAAGTCACTCTGTATAGGTTCAGTGCACTATTGTGATATCCGGGAATACAGCGGAGTACTATGTTGCTTCCCTCGAGTCCCTGTGCAGTAGATGAAAAAGACTTTCCGGTCCCGCACAAGAAGCCATCTAGGAGAATCTAAAAACTAGCAGGTGGTCTTCCTGAGATGGTTCCACCATGGACTGTAAAGCTATGATGGATTTGCTCTTCTAGGCAAGGCTGAAATTACATTTGAGGAAAGATTCCTGCTAGTAATATGCTTTTCACATATATATATATTTATATCGCTGGGTATTAGCCCACTCTTTTGAGCAGATTTCTGCAGAACAACGAAGATGTTCTTCTTCTTCAACGAAGATGATACTCTCTAGTAGTGATGCTATATAGACAAATAGATGATTTCATAATTCTTAATGATGATTCTATAAGAATGCCTAAAATTATACTGGTAATTATTAAGCCCTTTATAATAAGAACTGCTAGTAAGTTCTTTATAATAAGAACTGCTCTGATATTAAAACTACAAAGAGAACTCTGCCAGGCTTCAAGTGTCACAAATTAATTGCTTCTGAGATAGAAAAAAAGGTTGTAAAACAATTAACCAAAGGTCATACAAGGGAACTAATGGTTTATTGCAGGTATAAGGACAGAAAAAAATATTGACTGGGTTTATCTATACAAAACTTCAATGATAACTTAATTATGGTCTTTAACTCTCCATGAACCTGTGGAGCTGTGACAGATAATGAGTGCTTATTCAGATATTTATTCCTAATGGATATGCATGTAAATATCTCTGTTGTAAATTTCTTATTTAATTTATGATTTGAATTTATGTGTACACTCCTGGTAAACTTTTTTCATGTGATCATGTATTCTGAAAGATATAAAAGTGCTGTGGACAAAGATAAGAGGAACAACATTTTGGAGAAGAAGAACTCAGGAATTAGGATTTTAAAAAAATCCCTTTTTTTTTCTTATAAAGGAAAGCATTTAATTTGGGCTTACTTATAGTTTCAGAGGTTTAGTTCACTCTCATTATGGTGGGAATCATGGCAGCTTACTGGGAGACTTGGGGCTGAGGAAGCAGCTGAAAGTTCTACATCTAAATCTGAACACAGCAGAAAGAGATGCTTTCAACAGTCCCAAACCTACCCCCAGTGGCACATTTCTTCCAACAAGGCCACACCTCCTGATCCCTTTCAAGTAGTGCCATTCCTGATGACTAAGCATCAAATAGATGAGCTTATGGGGGCCATTCCTATTCAACCCACCACAGCCTACAACACCAAAACACCACATCTCCTTGGCTACCCATGAACTCCTCTGAGAGTCTCAGTTTGCTCCCTTGTTGTCTGTGGTAGCTTTACAGATGCCAACACTCCCTCCTTCCTGGAAAGTCCTGAAAGGCTCATTAGCAGATCTTCTTAGGCTAGGAAGGCTCCCATTACAAGGAGCAGAGGCACTGCCAAAGGAACAATTATGCAACCCAAGTCGTTATTTCTGGAGATGACCATAATGACATCTGTTAAATTTCCTCAATCTATCAAGCTATTTTTTAAGTTACGTTGTACCAGAATATTTTGTAACATATTATCAATTTTAATTTGTAAACTATTTTTTTATTTAGCTTGGTATTTTTTATCCTATTTATGAAAGAGCTCAGTAGTTCCTTTGTGTTATGAGATCCTTATTTGATTTTGCTTCAGAGAATCCATTGACAAAAATTCCATCTTTCTGCTGTGCCCTTTTTAAAAAGAATTATTTCTTTTGTTTTTAAGCTGATTCGTGTTTTTAAAGAATTCACATTTACCACATAAGAATTACTTGTTTTCTTCTTCTTCTTCTTCTTCTTCTTCTTCTTCTTCTTCTTCTTCTT
>JADRCH010000260.1:674220-688140 GCA_019843965.1 Rhynchomys soricoides
AAGAAGAAGAAGAAGAAGAAGAAGAAGAAGAAGAAGAAGAAGAAGAGAGGAGGAGGAGGAGGAGGAGGAGGAGGAGGAGGAGGAGGCAGAGGAGGAGAAAAGAAATCAGGGTATAGTGAAAAAGCAATGAACTAAAGCAAGACCAAAACCCAACAGGATTAAAGCAAACTCTTTAGCTTTATATATGATGTCACTCTATCATATATATGATATTCAATATTGATATTGAATCAATATCATAACACTCATATTGATGTTCAATAGCTCTTCCCTTCCAGCTTTGCTTACAGAAATACATTTCTTTCTCTTGACTTGATATGTTTCTTGTCCTGGTGTGCATCTCATTTTTGCTGAGATTGTAACAGTTCTATCATTTCTATCATGCTTGGTACTGTTCTATAAGCTTCAAGTAATTACCTCTTAAGGCGTTTGGGCCTCTCAGGACTTTCACATAGGACTTATGATGCCTGTCCACAGTAACTCTTCCTTGGAAAATTCTATAACCCTTTTACAAGTGTATCCTTTATGACTTGAAATCCACAACCATATACACGATGGTATTAAGTCTGTTTACCCATATGGGGTGAAGTTTGCACTCCATCCCTTAGCTACAATTGCAGAAGCCTTTGTTGTTGCTTTATAAGATACAATTCTTTAGGCCTTTTTCCTTTTACAAGTAGAAATTGTAGCTGGGTTTGCCATTAAGTCTCCTCTGCCTTACTCCATTTCTTGTTGGGCCTCAGTGCATCTCATTCAGTATGAGATTTGGCCTCAACATTAGATTTCCAGATGATGTTTTTCTCCTCCAACTGTAATTTGTATTTCATCTTTGTTTCAATTGCTCTTTTCATTGTAGACTTACATAAGGGTAATTGGTAATATCATGTGACAGAGTCAATATTAAGCTATCTTGAAATCACCTCCACCAAAGGTATAATAAGTATAATACTTTTCCATTTATTCTCAGGCAAATTCTTAGGGCAAGGGCAGAAAATATTCACATTCTTTGTCACATCTCCTTAGGGAAGTTGCTAATATTTTTCTCACCTAAAATCTCTTTAGCTGAGTCTTCATAGTCAACATTGGTTTTAGCAATACTGTCTTCCATGCTTCTACTAGGATGGCCCATTTAGTTCCCCTTACAGCGTTCTACTGCCTTCCTAGTTCAATGTCCAAAAGTCTATTACTTTCCTTCAGAAACAGTAAATCAGGTCCGTCAGGCAATATCAGATTCCTGATACCCTCCTCTATCTTAGTTGTTTTTCTATTTCTGTGACAGAATATCACGACTAGGACAACTTTAAAAAGAAAATGTTTAATTGGCCTATAGTTCCATAAGGTTAGAATGTGTGATCTTGCAATAAAAGTACGGTGGTATGAATCCCTGAGAACCACAAACAGGAGGTAGATAGAACATGGTAAGAGGTTGGGGTTGGTTTGTTTGTTTCTTTGTTTTCTCATCACCTCCCACAAATGTCATGCCTTCTCTATCAGGGCCACACTGCCTAATCCTGCCTAATTAGTTCCACCAACTGAGAACCAAGTGTACAAACATTTGAGTGTGGAAAAATTCTCATTCAAAACACCAAAGATACTTACGAGGGGTTAGTTTTATTATGTTAGTCTGTGTGTTGTCATTTACTTAATTAAATAACACAGGACAGAATGCATGTTCCTTGTAGGTGGCACCATTCCCTGGGCTAGGATTCCTAGACTGGGGGAGAAGGAGAAGGTGAAAAGTACATAAGTATTTCTCATCTTCTGGACCCTGATTGTGGATGTTAAATGACTAACTTATTTAACTTAAATTAAGATTAAAATTAAACATTTCATAGAATCTTATCAACTATATAGCTTTAAAAGAACTCATCAATGACAATAGCCAGGATTGGTCCCTTCAACTCAACAGTAGGAGTTGTTAGATATTTATCTGTTGCACATTCTAATGTTAATGTGGTTTAATCTAAACTATTTTAATCTTTATTTTTCAATACTAAGTCTAGAGAAAGGAAAAGCAGGCTTTTCAAGTGAGTCATCCAGTGAAGAGACTGATTCCAAAATTTTCAATTTTGATATATTTAGACAAATCATGTTTGAAAAACATATATATTGTGTCAAAGTTTCATTTCTCTGACTGTATCCAACTGAAGCTATAGAACATACAATTTCTTCAGATTTCTCTTAATTTTAAACAATTTTTAATGAATATTTCATTTTCCTTGTTATATGTCTGCTTTCTATATTTTTTTTCTGAAAAAAATAATTTCTGATTCAAAGTAGTAGTTTTCTCACTCTAACTGCTGAGAATGCTTTCCATAAGTATGATGAATTTTGAAACTATCACATGTCTATCTTTTGGCTCTGTATTTGTTATTTTTTTTATCAATGTTAACACAATTCATAAAAGGAACAACTTATGTGAGAATTGTTTCAGGCTACATGGCTTCTCAAATTTTGATCCAATCCTGTTTGGCTTCATGAGTTTGAGTTCAACACCATAGGTGTGAGAACATGTGTCCTAGGTAAACTGTTTGCTTGTGTTGTGTCAAGAAACAGACAGTGAGAACTGAAATAAGGGTTAGCTAAAACTTTCAAGACTTGTTTCTATTTTTCATCTTCTGCTACCTCTTACTTCTGGAATCTTCTCAGAATAACAGTACTATCTGAGAGAAAGTATGGATAGATGATATTCTGTGGACCACTGTAAAACCAAATTTACATGGACACAGTAAATAATGTTTACTCAAGTATTTCACTATTCCATTTTACCTCACAGAAATTTCACTTTTTGTGTTTATAGTTTATATTTTAAAAGTTAAGTTGAATTACATTCAAAATATTCTAAAACATCAGTGTATTCATTCAATATATATTTGTTTTGTAATGAACATGTCAACTTTCTCTGTTCTATTGTATCATGTGTGTCTTCCCCCTTCTTGTGATCAATTTCTTTAGATTTTTCTTTTTGGGTTGATTATCATATGTTTTTCCATCTCTAACAATGTTTCCTGGAAAATATCTGTTTTTTACAATCTCAGGTATGAATCATTATTTCATTCCTATCAAGAAATTCATTACTTTTCACTCACCAGAATATCTGTTTCTGTTTCAGTGATATATATGTGATTCAACTTAGAGGAGTGTAAAACAACCCCAGGGCTTCTGCAAGGTACATTGAGAAGAGAGCAGTTTTTTCCCCACTGAGATATATAATATAATCAATGTGGGTTATACTAACCCTATCGCTGCCTGTCTTCCAGGAGGTCTGCTGTAACCAGTGACACAGATGGCCAGCTTCAGTCAGTGACAATCAGGTCAGTTCACATCAGAGATAACAAGATGGTGAGAGGCAAGTGCAAGAATACAAACAGCAGAGGGTAATGGCAACATCAGAACCCAGTTTTTCTACTACAACAAACCTAACCAACACAGCTGAAAAGCAAGATTCTGATTGAAAGGACAATCTCATGAAGATAATAGAGTCATTTAAGGAATTCTCCCTTAAATGATTACTAATAAATAACTCCCTTAAAGAAATACAAAAGACACAGGAAAGCAGGTAAAATACCTAAGATAAACACACACACACACACACACACACACACACACACACACATACAAATAAATCACTCAAACAAATACAGAAAAATACAATCAAACATATGAAGAAACTGAACAAAACAGTCAAAGATGGAAATAGAAACAATAAAGAAATCCAAAATGGAGGCAACCCTGGAGATGGAAAACTTAAGAAAGAGATCAAGAGCTATAGATGCAAATATTACTAATAGATTACGAGACAGGAGAAGCTTGAGGTGTAACAACCAGTGCTGTGTCCCAAGCCAGATGGTCTCCTGAAGCTGGCAGGAGACAACTGTGGAATAAGGTCAATCAGGAGTAATGAAGAAATTGAATTAGACTCTTGCCTGATCCTGCACTGTGGTAGAATTAATGTGGGGTGGCAAACTGAGAAGTAAATCCCAACATCTGAGTGATGAGTAGTCTGGGCATCTGATTGGCCTACATCATCTTGGTAGGACTACTGCATGTGGTTCTCCTTAACATCCCTTTCTTCAGAACTCTTGTTGGGACCCTGACCAACATCAGAATCCCTTTCTTCAGCATTCTTGTTGTTGGGACCCTGACCAACATCATCCACAACTTGGCAATGTATATCTTCCTACATATTGTCAAATGGACATCCTTTGAGACCCCTGACCAAGGAAAGGCTCGATTTTTGACACACTGGGACTAGATGGACTATGGACTACAGTTTACCTCCTCACAAAAGTTCCTCAGTATCTTTCCTATTGTACTCTACCTACTGGCCGGCTTCTACACCAAGTATGGTGCTGCTCATTTCCTCATCAACACTGCTTCACTCCTCAGCACACTTCTGCCTAAGATACAGTTCCGTGGGGTTCATCTCTTTGGTATCAACAATTTGATTCCAAAAGAAAAGATTCTCTGAATCAGGAAAGGTGGATGAGATTAAGGCCACTACCACTCACTCTCCTTTATCTAGGAAGAAGTCATGAATGTTTGGGCAGATTTTCTGGTGATTATGCTTTTCCATATCTTCTAAACCTATCAACTTCAAGTTCTGTTTTGCTGTATATTTTTCTTAAAATAAAGTCTTTCAGTTGTTACTGGAAAAAAAAGGAAGAGAGAAGCACAGCCTTAGAAGATACCATAGAAGATATTGACATAAGAGTCAGAGAAAATACAAAGTATAAAAGGCCGCTAAACCAAAACATTCAGGAAATTTTGTATACAATGATGAGGGGGGAGAGGTATGGAATGTGAAACAGTCAGATTGTGGACTAGGAGGGGGCATAAACTCTGGAGTGTAACAAAAAGATTAAATAAAATAACAAGAAAGAAATTAAAATCTTTCTAGAATTCAATGAAAACAAAGGCACAGTATTCTCAAACTTATAGGACACAATGAAAGCAGTGTTAAGAGGAAAATTCACAGCACTAAGTGCCTTTACAAAGAAATAGGTGAGATCCTATACTAGCAATTTAACAATACACTTGAAAGTTCCATAACAAAAAGAAGAAAACATACTCAAGAGGAGGAGACTGTCAGGAAATAACCAAGAGTAGGGCTGATATCAACCAATTAAAAACAAAGAGAATTATACAAAGAATCAACAAAACCAAGAGCTGGTTCCTTGAGAATATCAACAAGATAGATAAACCCTTACCCGAACTAACTAAAGGTCACAAAGACAATATCCACATTAACAAAATCAGAAATGAAAAAGGAGACATAGCAACAGAAGCCGAGGAAATCATCAGCTCTTAATACAAAAGTCTATATGCAATAAAACTGGAAAATCTAAATGAAATGGATGATTTTTCTAGACAGATACCATGTACCAAAATTATATCAAGATCATTAATAATATTTATACAGTCTCATTACCCCTAAGGAAATAGAAACAGTCATTAAAATCCTCTCAACAGCAATAACATCATCATCAACAACAAAAATATCTGGGACAGATGGTTTTAGTGTAAGATTCTACCAGATCTTATAAAATAGCTAAGACCAATATGCCTCAAACTATTTCACAAAATATAAAAAGAAGCAGTACTACCTAATTTATTCTAATAAATTCTAATTCCTAATACCTAATTCATACAGCAACCCAACAAAAAAGGAGAGCTTCAGACCAATTCCACTTATGAATATCAGTGCAAAAATATGCAACAAGATTCTCAAAAAACCAAATGCAAGATCACATCAAAACCATCATTCAGCACAATAAAATAGGCTTCATTTCAGGGTTCAATATATGAAAATCCATTAATGTAACCCATTATATAAAGTATGTCAAAGAAAAAAATCATATGATCATCTCATTAGATGCTGAAAAAGCCTTCAACAAAATACAACATCCCTTCAAGTTAAAAGTCTTGGAGAGGTCAGGAATTCATGGCACCTACCTAAACATAATTAAAACAATATACAGCAAACCAATATCCAACATCAATTTAAATGGAGAGAAACTTGAAACAATCTTACTAAAATCAAGGAAAAGACAAGGCTTCCCATTCCCTATTTATTCAATACATTACTCAAGGTACTAGCAACAATTAGACAACAAATGGAGGTGAAAGGGATACAAATTGGAAAGGAAGACATCAAGGTATCACTATTTGTGGATGATAAGATAGTATACATCAGAGACACCAAAAATTCTACCTGAGAACTCCTACTCCTGATAAAAATCTTCAGGAAGGTAGCTGGATATAAAATTAAGTCAAACAAATCATTAGCTTTCCTCTACACAAAGGATAAACAGGCTGAGAAAGAAATTAGTGAAATGACTCCCTTCACAATAATCACAAATAATATAAAATATCTTGTTGTGAGACTAACCAAGCAATTGAAAGATCCTTATGTCAAGAATTTCAAGACTCTGAAGAAATGGAAAAAGACTTCAGAAGATGGAAAGATCTCCCTTGCTCACACATTGGTAGGATTAACAGAGTAAAAAGGACCATGTTATCAAAATCCAAAAGCAATCTACAGATTCAATGCTTTCCTCATCAGACTTCCAACACAATTCTTCACAGACATGGAAAGAGTAATTCTCAACTTCATATGGAAAAACAAAAAACCCAAAATGTTAAAAACAATTCTCAACAACAACAACAACAAAACATCTGGGAGAACCACTATCCCTGACTTCACACTGTATTACAGAGCAATAGTGATAAAACCCACACGGTATTAGTACAGAAGTAGATAGTCAATCAATGGAATAGAATTGAAGAGCCCAAAATAAACTCACATGCTTATAGACACTGGATCTTAGACAACATAGCCAAAATCAAGCAGTGGAAAAAAAGAAAGCCTCTTGAACAGTGCTGGTATAACTGGTGGTTTGCTTGTAGAAGAACACAAATTCATCCACCTTGTACAAAGTTCAAGTTCAAGCGAATCAAGGATCTCTCTTATAAGACCATATACACTTAATCTCTTAGAAGAAAAGGTGTGAAATAGCCTTGAAAGCAATGGCACAGGAGAAAGCTTCCTGAACAGAGCACCAATGACTCAGGTTGAACAATCATCAGCTGGCAAATGGGACCTCATGAAACTGAAAAGCTTCTGTAAGGCAAAGGACACTGTCAATAGGACCAAAAGCCAAGCTATATATTGAGAAAAGTTCTTCACTAACCCTACATTTGATATATGGCTAAAAATATATAAAATATATAAAGTATATAAAAAATATATAAAGAACTCAAGAAGTTAGACTCCAAAAAACCAAACAACCCAATTTAAAAATGGTGTACAGAGTTATACATAGAATTCTCAACTGAAAAATCTCTAATGGCCTAAATGCAGTCAATGAAATGTTCAATATTCTTAGTCATCAGGGTATTGTAATTCAAAACTATCCTGAGATTCTACCTTACATCAATCATAATGGCTAAGATAAAAAATCTCAAGTGACAGCACGTGCTGGTGAGGATGGGCAGAAGCAGGAATGCTCCTCAATTGCTGGTGGGATTTCAAACTGGTACAACCACTCTGGAAGTCAATCTGGCTGTTCATCATAACACTGGAAATAATTTTATCTGAAGACACAGCTATATTGCTCCTCCAAAATTATACTTTCCCATATCATGAGGACAAATGGTCAACTACATTCATAGCAGCCTTATTTGTAATAGCCAGAATCTGGAAACAATCCTGGTGTCTCTCAGTTGACGAATGTATACAGAAAATGTGGTTCATTTACACAATGGAATACTATTTAGGTTTAAATAAATGGCCATCATGAATTTTGCAGTCAAATAAATTGAACTAGAAAATATACTGAGTAAGGTAACCAAGACCCAAAAGGACATACATCATATGTATTCTCTGATAAGTGGATATTAGCCAAAAATTACAGAATACCCACAATACAACTCACAGAATGGAAGAAGTTTAAGAAGAAGAAAGGCTCAAGTGAAGATTTTTCAATCCCATTTAGAAGCAAAAAGAAAATAATCATGTGAGGCAGAAGGAGGGAGGGACCTGAGTGGGAGAGGGGAGAGAAAGAAAAAGGGGGCAGATCAAGTATGGGGAGACAGGAAAGAAATCCAGAGGGGTCAGGAGAATGAAGGAAAATGTGCATCTGAAGGGCATGGTGGGCAGGATGAATCTCTAGAAAGTCCCAGAGAACTGGAATGTGAGAGGCTCACAGGACTCAATGGGGATGACATTGAGGAAATGCCCAATAGTAGCGAGAGGGAACCAGAAAAAAACCAAAAAAAACAAAAAAACTATTTTTTATTTATCCAGAATTTTTCCTGAGTAAAAGAAATACAGGGATACAAATGGTGGTACACGCCTTTAATCCCAGCACTTGGGAGGCAGAGACAGGCGGATTTCTGAGTTCGAGGCCAGCCTGGTCTACAGAGTGAGTTCCAGGACAGCCAGGGCTACACAGATAAACCCCATCTCGAAAAAACAAAAAAAACCCAACAAAACAAAACAAACCAACCAAACAAACAAAAAAACAAATGGAGCAGAGATTGAAAGAAAGGCCAAGTAGTCACCATGCAAACTTGGAATGTATCCCATTGGTAGGCACCAAACCCTGGCAGTATTACTGATGCCATACTGTGCTTGCAGACAGGAGCCTAGCATGGCTGTCCTCTAAGAGGCTTTTCCAGAAGCTAAACAGATGCGGGTATTTACAGCAAGCCATTTGACCGAGGTTGGGGATCCCTGTGGAAGAGTTCATTTGAAGGAGTTGAAAGGAATGGGAACAACAAAGGAAGAACAAAAGTGTTAACTAACCCTGACCCTTGGGAGCTCCCAGAGACTAAGCCACCAACCAAAGTGCATACATGGCTGGTTCTTGGCCCATGGCACATATTTAGCAGAGAACTGCCTTGTCTGGCCTCAATGGGACAGGGTTCACTTACCCTGTAGAGACTTTATGCCCCAGGGAAGTGGGATATGTGGTGGGGGATTGAGCTGGAGGTAGGTGTGTAATGGGGAGCACCCTCTCAGAGGCAAAAGGAAGAACTCTTGGTGGGGGGAATGGGATGAGAGGCAACATTTGGAATGCAAATAACTGAAGCAAAAACAAAGCACCAAAGGAGTGAGATTTGTTGCTCCTACATTTCCTCCCTCACACAATGCTCCCCAACCTAATCTCCCCATTCCTGTCACCTCTATCCCCAGTCTACCCATGAAATCTATCCTATTTAATCCTCATAGACAGACACATATGTCCTCCTTGGTTTCTTCCTCTATACCTAACTTCTTTGTGTCTATGGATTGTAGGTAATTTATCATTTCTTTAATGGCAAATGTACACAACTATGTGAATAGACACCATATGTATTTTTCTGGGTCTGGGTTACCTTGCTCAGAATAGTAATTTTAGTTCCATCAATTTCCCTGAAAATGTCATGATCTCATTTTTTTAATACTTGAATACTATTCTAATGTATAAAATGTACCACATTTTCTCTATCCATTCTTCTCTTGAGAGATATCTAGTTTATTGCCTGTTTCTAGATATTATATACAAAGTCACAATAAACATGGTTAAGCAAATGTCCTTGTTTTCAGATGAAATGTCATGTGTTCTATGCCCAACAGTAGTATAACTGGATATCGAGGTAGATCAAATCCCAACTTTATGAAGAGCCACCATACTGATTTCTATAGTGACTGCACAGTTTGTACTCCTACCAGCACTGGAGAAGTCTTCTCCTTGCTCCATGTCCTTGTCAGCAAGACTTGTGTTACAGATATTCTGACATGTGTAAGATGGAATCTAAAAGTAGTTTTGATTTGCATTTCCCCGAGGACTTAGAATGTTGAACATTTACCTTTTTCTCAGCCATTTGAGTTTCTTCTCCTGAGAATTCTCTGTTTATATCTGTACTCCATTTTAAATTGGGTTAATTAAGATTTTTTTTTTAAATATCTTGTTTCCTGAGTTCTTTATATATTTTGGATATTAGTTCCATAGGATGTAGAGTTGCTAATTTCATATACCATTTTGTAAGCTGCTGCTTTGTTCAAATGGTGATATCTTTTGTCTTAAAAAACTTTTCAGTTTGATGAGATCCCATTTATTATTTATCAATTTTAGTGCCTGGTTATCAGTAGTATGTTTAGAAAGTTTTCTGTGCCAATGAATTAAATGCTATTTCCTACATTCTTCTCTCTCAAGTTCAGTGGATCTGGTTTTAGATTGAGGTCTATGATTCATGTGAACATGATTTTTTGTTCAGGGTAATGAGTATAGATCTATTTTCTTCTACATGCAGATACCCAGTTTGACCAGCACTATTTGTTATCTTTTATACAGTATTTATTTCTTGCTTCATTATCCAATATCAAGTATCCTTATGTTGTGTGGATTTATGTATGGATTTTCAATGAGATTCCACAGATTAATGTGTTTATTTTTTATGCCAATACCATTTTTATTACTATAGCTTTGTAGTACTAGTTAAAATAAAAGAAAATAGTGAGACCTCTAGCAGGTGCTTTTACTGTTCAGCAATGTTTCAACTATGCTATGACTTTTGTTTTTCCTTAGGAGGTTGAGAATTATTCTTTCAAGATCTGTGTTGATTTGCAATTAGAATTTTGATGGGTATTGCATTGAATTTGTAGATTGCTTTTGCATTTCTATTATGTCTATTCTACCATTCCATGAGCATGAGAGATCTTTCCATATTTTTGTATGCTATTCAATTTATTTTACCTGGAATTAAGGTAATCTGTGAGATGGTATGGAAACTGAACTAAAATATATGAAGGCAATCCTAATGAAGTCTCCTAATAATAGGGGAGACAGACTCCCAAATGGCTTTCTTGTCACTTCAAAGGAGACTTTCAGCTCCAGAACTGGATAGTATTCAATTGAGTTTTTGGCAAAGGGAGTCCTATGGAAATCCTCAAACAGCACAGGCTGTTGCCAAGACACACTGACCGTGTGCTCCATTGCACACAACTCAATGAATATGGAGAAGTCAGACTGCTATCTTGGAGACTTTATCTCTACCTTCTACTGTCTTTGATATACAAAGGTACTCTGAAGGCTACCAAAAGAGAAACGTACATAAAAACTCACACGCACCCTTTGTCTGCCTCTAAAATGTGCTAAGGCAATGGTGGCAGACAATGTGTGCAAGTAGCCAACCAATATTTTTATGTGGCTTAAGGCCCACCCACTGAGAGGAAACTCATATCTGGTCCTAGTTGTGTGACCAAGAACCCAAGACTAGACAGCACAAAGACTTAGAATAAACCCAAATAATACTTGTCTAAGAAAATTTAAAGGTATCAATAAAATGACTTTTAATGATATTCTGCTATACTCTAGATCAGTGCCTTATTTAGTCATAATCAGAGGAGCTTCCTCATGCAGCATATCAGAACAGATACAGAGACCCACAGCCACACATTACACACACACACACACACACACACACTACTTGGAAGACACATATCTAAATGGGATGTCTCATTCAAATGTCTCCATGTATAGCTCAGAGAATCCTTCCCCAACAGTGGAGGTAGAAAAAGTTTAAGAGCCTAAGGGGATGAAGGACATCAGAAGAACAGAGCCCTATAAATCAATGGAGCAAGGCTTATATGAACTCACAGAGGCTGAAACAGCATGCACAGGGCTGACTCAGTACTGCACCAGCACCTCTGTGTATATATTAGAGCTTTCATCTAGTAGTTTTACAGAACTCCTGTAAATGGGAAGACTTCTGATTCTTTTGCCTGCTCTTGGGGCTCCTTTCTTTCTGTTGGGTTGCCTGTACCAGCCTTGATGGTAGTTTGCTTTATCTTAGTATATTTATTGTGTCATGTTTGATTCTTTTCTAATGAGGGAAAGAAAGGGAGTGGATCTGATGGGGAGGAACTGGCAGGAGTAGAGGAAGGAAAAAGTGTCATTAGTATACACTGTATGAAAACAGAATCTATTTCCAATAAAAAGAGAAACCAATAAACAAAAGAAGATTGAGTATAGGCTTCCTTGCTATTGAAATTCAAAGAAACCTGGTTAACAAAGAACTCTTTTGTTTCAGAGATGTGTTACACACTGGTCATTGGTTTGCATATTTGCATTTAGCATCAATGTTATAAGGGCTTTGCCTGGATCAATTCCCTCTGAGATTTAAAATAATAAGGAAATTCTTCTTGGCTTAGGTTCTTTAGGGACTCAGAATTTGAGTAGAAGATTCTTGGGTGAGCCATGATAAAATGCTACTCTCCAGCTGTTGTGTCTCAGTGATATCTGGTCTGAGACGCCAATGATGACTGTTAACAAGCATAAGAAAAAGAGTTTAACACTTTAAGAAAAAAATATATGACTTGGAAATTTTTGTAATGTAGAATTTATTTTTATTGAAATTTATAAATATAACCAGGAAGATAAAAGTAGCTTTCATAACTTTTTAAGTCTCTGTTTTCAGTATGTTTTATACATAATATAAGAGGTCAATGCATATTTATAAATTTATGTGTTTAATTGACTTGTTTTTATTTTTAGTATTTTCTTGAAATGTAATGGGAAGACCCAAATTCATGAGAAGATGATACTTAATGAGGTAGTACCACCCTGCTGAGTCTTAACCATCAGTACATGTCTGTGCTAGGCCAGGTTTCACTTCCACTTTATTTCAATTAAGTGCTCATCATGTAATTACATTGCACAGGAAGGATCTGTTGATGTTGTGAATTTGATTTTTAATGAGATACTCTAAACTGTAATATGCCTTCATAACTTTGGAAATTCCTGTTAGGCAATTATTGTTTTAATCAGCTGTTATGAAAGTTTCATTTACACAATTACTGGGAGGGTTTTCTTTAAGACACATTGGAGTAGTGAAGATGTTATACTCATTATACTTATAAATAATATACTTTTTCTTAACACAGGTGGCATTTGGAAAAAAATCATTATAAGATAAATACAGAGAAAGTGCTACTTAAAGAAAAAGTACTCTATTTTCAAGGATTTACAATTTTATTTTATGGTACTTCTATAATCCACCCTCACTTCTACTTCTCTTTACTTTCTGAGATCTCTCTACTGTCTAATCCTTCATATGCTGCTTATTCAGGTTGTTATATTCAGGTTGTTAAGCAATATTTTTGTATTTCATTTGAAGATACCATTTTCCTGAAGAAATTGTAGATCAGATGACCTTAGACAAGGGGTATGGTGAGTGCTACCTGCACTTGAGACCACTTGGGTCTTATTTAGAGAAGGAGGAAGCTGCAAAACTTTGCATCATAGAAGTGTGTACTGTTGCAGAGAAATATTCATACTAATGATTTTATGATACTCAAAATATGTGTTGTCTTCTTAATTTTGAAGTGTACGTATCCATTAATTTAATTAATACCATATACTTATATAACAATTTATAATATATCCTATTAAGTTATGTATACCATATGTTTTCCTTAAAATATTTTTAACCATAACAAAACTAATCAAAGTAAATTTAAAAAAGTTTATGTTTTCATTTTGTGTGCATACCTTTGTATGTATGCATATGTATTTTGGGATGAGAATACAAATATAAAAACATTTTTATAAGAGTGGCTACAACTTGAACTTAAGACTACTGAACTAAATGTAACTTTACAAGAAACAAGAACAACAAAATAATGAAAAAATGTGAAATATGGATATCTGTGTGTTTTTAGACTTTTGCTGAAATACAAATGAAATACCTTATACTTGAAAATCTTAACTATTAGCTGCAGTTACAGCTTGAAAATAATTAGTTTTATTTTAAATAAAGATTTTTGTACCAATTTTGGTTTTTAAAGTTACAAATTTTATTTTTATTTATTTTTGTTTTGATGGTGGTTTGAGAGGGGATGTTCTTTTTCATTTCTTTCTCTTTTGGCTGAGT
>JADRCH010000260.1:697810-825940 GCA_019843965.1 Rhynchomys soricoides
TCTCAGTGGGCAGACTTCTCAGTGGGCAGACTTCTCAGTGGGCAGACTTCTCAGTGGACAGACTTCTCAGTGGGCAGACTTCTCAGTGGACAGACTTCTCAGTGGGCAGACTTCTCCGTGGATAGACTTCTCAGTGGACAGACGTCTCAGTGGCCTTAAATTCTATATAAAACACAACTGAATAAACAACTGTTAATTACATTTCATGGTGTCCAAATTCAAATATAAAAAGATATAATTTTTCCAAAAAGGAAATATTGAATTAGCCTGCTATCAATTTATATAAACCAAGTTTCTATGCATTTTTAAAAGGACAGAATAGTTGATGAAGCCTTTTTTATTTTAATATTTTATCTTCTTAAATTCTTAGAAAATTTGCCAATCACGATTTTAATTTTTTGATTAAAAAGTTATTGAAGTTATTCAATAGTTACTGACAATTACAATTTTCTTAATAGATTTTATTGAAATGCCTAGGATTAAAATGTACTACTTTTTAATTTTCATGGCTTGCGAGCTGCACTCCATTAAGTTTTAAATAAAAAGTTTTTCATTTTTCATTATACATTCTTATTACTAATTTAATAAAATGATAATAGCTATGCAAACTTTCTGTTACTACTCAGGTTTTGGCATAGATTAAATTATGCATTTTAAATGCAGTGCACTGTCAGATACAGCTATTTCATAAAGCTGAGTTTCATTAGTAAAGAAAGTAATTCTGCTTTAACAAAAAAGTTTCTATTTACTATATTATTCAGTGTAAGCTCATGCTAAAGTAGATGAACAATGAAATCAAATGAACAAAGCATCAAGGGCCAATTTATAGAATACAGCTTTTATTTTTCATGTATGCATTCTGCAATAATTCATCTCCATGACAAAAGCAGACAATCATCTTCTATTGTGTCTTTCTCAATACAATTACCATTCTTGTTGGAACAAAGGAAAGTTGCCTAAGACACAGGAACAGTCTCACATGTTCAGATCAATAAACTGACCTTACTTCAAACAGCCTTTGCTCATCAAGATGACAATGCAGTTTTGTGTTGAACTTATCCATATTAATATTAAATTATTAAGTCACATTGTTTTTCCTTTTTCATTCAAGAAAACAATAAGAAATAAGAGAGTTTTTTTTTTTTTCCCCCCAGCTTTTAGGAACTTTATTTTGCTTCCACCTTTTTCCCCTGCGCTCAGTGTCTGCAGAGCAGCTCAGGACAATTCAGTGGTAACTCCAACTCACTCGGTGGCCTGAGCCATGGGAGCTGCTGACCAGTCCGCAGAAGCTGGCTGCGCACTCCAGTCTTCCGTGGGGAACAACTGGATGATCTCAGACGGCTCCTGTACACCCTCAGACCAGTCGGCCACCTCAGGCTGAGCAGCAGTGAACTCAGGAGCTGGAGTAGTCCATTCACCCTGGAATTCCTCCTTGGTCACAGCCCTCTCAGGAGCAGCCTACTCCTCCTTCTCAATCTCCTCTGGGTCTCCATAGAAGTAAAGATCAGGCATAACCTCTCATGGGTGCTCAAGGGAGATAGAACCTCGCAGGCGGAGTACTTCCCAGGCCAACATCCACCACATCAGACCCACTGAGTGAGCATCCTTGTTGTTGCATGGGATGGCAATGTCCACATAGCGCAGGGGAGAATATGTGTTATACAGAGCAATGGTGGGCAGGTTGACATAAGAGGCCTCTGTGAAGGGCTGGTGGTCAGCCCTGTGATCAGTCACCACTAGAAGCCGTGGCTTCCTAAAGGCTGCTTGGATCTGGTTAGTGAAGGTCCCAGGTGTGAAGCGGCCAGCAATTGGAGTGCCTCCTATGGCAGCAGCAATTTCAGAATAGCTCACTGGCCAGTGTTCCTGGAGGAAATGACACTGACATCAGCAGGGTTCTCAATGGCAACAATAGCTTGAGCGAGCAGCAGCTTCTCCCAGATCCTCTTCAGATTTATGATGTAGATACTGTCACTTTTCCTTTTGTAGATGAACTGCTCCATCTGAAAGTCAAGGTTGATGCCATCTAAGTGGGTTTCCACAACAAGGAATTTGAGGACATCCTCCTCCTTCATCTGCAGGACATCAAGGGCTCTGGACATCGTGTAAGTTTCCCTTTAAGTTACGATGGGAACCAAGAACTACGCTGCATGGACCTGTCCCCGGGTAGCGCAGAAAGGACCATAAAAGAGCTTTTTTTATTAAACTGTGTTTTTTTTAATTTATTTATTTTTCGTACTTTATTTACATTTCAAATGTTTCCCCCTTTCCAGATCTCCCCTTTGGAACCTCCTCATTTCCTCCCCCCTACCCCTGCCACTGTGGGGGTATTCTCCCACCCTCCTTGGCATTCTCCTATACTGGAGGATCTAACACCCTCAGGCTCAAGGGCCTCTCCTCCCACTGATAGCTAACAAGACCCTCCTCTGCCATATATGTGGCCAGCACCATGGGTCCCTCCATGTGTATTCTTCGGTTGGTGGTTCAGTCTTCAGGAGCATCGAGGGGTCAGGCCAGTTGCCACTGTTGCTGCGTCCCTGGGGATGCAAACTCCCTCAGCTCCTTCGGTTCCTTCTTCAAGTCCTCCATCTGGGACCTCACACTCAGCCCAATGGTTGCTGCGAAGTGACTCTTGGGTATTTCAAACTTTTGGGCTAATAACGACTTAACAGTGAGTACATACCATGTTCATTCTTTTGTGACTGTGTTACCTCACTCAGGATGATATTTTCAAGTTCCATCCATTTGTCTGAGAATTTAATGAAGTCACTGTTTTTAATAGCTGAGTAGTATTCCATTGTGTAAATGTACCACATTTTCTGTATCAATTCCTTTGTTGAGGAACCTACAGATTGGGAAAGATCTTTACCAGTCCTACATCTGATAGAGAGCTAATATCCAATGTATACAAAGAACTCAAGAACCTAGACTCCAGAGATCCAAATAACCCCATCAAAAAATGGAGAAGAGAGCTAAACAGAGAATTCTCAACTGAGGAAAATGGCTGAGAAGCACCTAAAGAAATGTTTAACATCCTTAGTCATCCGAGAAATGCAAATCAAAACAACCCTGATATTTCACCTCACACCAGTCAGAATGGCTAAGATCAGTGCGGAGAAAGAGGAACACTCCTCCATTGCTGGTGGGATTGCAAGCTGATACAACCTTTCTGGAAATCAGTTTGGCGGACCCTCATAAAAATGAACATAGTACTACCTGAGGACCCGGCTATTCCACTCCTGGGCATATACCCAGAAGATGCTCCAACATGTAATAAAGACACATGCTCCCCTATGTTCATAGCAGCCATATTTATAATAGCCAGAAGCTGGAAACAACCCAGATGTCCTTCCACAGAGGAATGGATACAGAAAATGTGATACATTTACACAATGGAATACTACTCAGCTATTAAAAACAATGACTTCATTAAATTCTCAGACAAATGGATGGATCTTGAAAATATTATCCTGAGTGAGGTAACGCAGTCACAAAAGAATGAACATGGTATGTACTCAATGTTAAGAGGTTATTAGCCCAAAAGTTTGAAATACCCAAGAGTCACTTCGCAGCAACAGTAGTTTTGAGTGTGATGTCCCAAATGGAGCGCTTGGAGAAAGGACTGAAGGAGCTGAGGGAGTGTGCAGCCTCAGGGAGGTAGCAAAAGTGGCAACTGGCCTGACCACCTTCCCTCCCCCCCCAATACTTCTGGAGACTGATCCACCAACTAAAGAATACACATGGAAAGACCCATGGTGCTGGCCACAAATGCGGCAGAGGAGGGTCTTGTTATCCGTCTGGAGGAGGAGAGGCCATTGGGCCTAAGGGTGTTAGATCCACCAGTATATGAGAATGACAAGGAGGAAAGATGAGAGTGGGTGGGTGGGTGGGAGGGTGGGTTGGAGAATATCCCCATATTGGCAGGGGGAAGGCGGAGGGAATGGGGAGGTTCCAAAGGGGAGATCTGAAACATTTGAAATGTAAATAAAATATGAAAAAAAATTTAGATGACTTTAAAAAACTTTGAAGACTTTCATTAATTGTATTTTTTTTCCTGAATAATTGAGGCCATGCCATAAGGTGTTTCTACAGAGTGAAATTCTTTGTCACACAAATACAATGCTGAGAGTTCAGCCCAAGGATGCTTTCCTATAGAGGATTGAGGATAGTCCATGATATACAAGATATATGAAGCCACACATCACAATCAATTGTACATAATTATTTGATTAGAATGTATTAACTTCTGATGATAGTAACTACTTTCCAATTTACAATGAGGTCATGAGTTAATCTTGTAGAAATGGCATTCTAAATTTGATATCTTAAGAAATCATCATATATTTAGGTATTATTTTTAACTTTGATTAGTTGAGTTAAAGATTGCTATAAAAGTGGTTTTCTGTAAGCATTAGTGAAATTTTAGTACATTATATTCTTAATATTTTAATGGAATGTTATTAGATCATTTTAGACATTAAACAGATTGTTAATTTCCCCATTTCCTATTCTCAGGAATCTTTTAATCACTTTGATTATGTTCCCAGTCAGTGACATAATGAGCTATCTGTTGAGAAATCTCTTATGAGCAATTAGCTCTTATGAAGGAATCTTGTGTATTTACATGTTACTCCATTCATTTTCAAGGAAACTTTTAAGCAAACTCTTGTAAGTAAGTTTTTGTCGGACACTTCATTTTTATCTTACTTTATCCTTAGCCAGAGTTCTTGAAGAAAAGAAATCTCAGGCCCTTTAATGAGAAAACAACACTTTCATACAGAGACTTCTGTCTGCTATTATGTGTTTCCTGAAACTACTGCTTCAAGAAAATCTTGGCCAGGGAACCAAGTGTTTTCTTTGTTTCATATCTCAAGGATGTTAACAATTTTCTTTTACAGTCTTTACAACCTCTCTGACCCATATTTCTGTCTGCCTTTTCACTTGTATTTTGGCTCTTTCTTTTTACAGATTGCAATTAGATCTGCCATGGTGTAATAAATACTATCCATGGCCTCTCTTGACAGAGTGTTTGCATCAAGTGCCAGTTTAAGAATATGCATTTTCTTGTGTGCATACATGCATTGCTGTGATCTGTGAAAGCCCTAACTGATTTTTAGAGTGAATGTTCACTTAAAAATCATTGCTTAAAGACCACCTGTGAAGTGATTAACACCACCTATCATCGTAGGGACACACACTAGGAGCATTCTACTGAAAATTGAAGTGATTTTAAGAAAATAAAGTCTTGCAACTTCAGAGCAGCAGAGTGTTTCATTTTTATTTTGGATTACAGGATCAGTAAAATGTTCTTTGCTATGCCAATCATCCCTGGCAGTGACAACTTACTCTGAGATTGTGGCTTTTCAAAAAATTTTGGGAGGAAAACAAAACCTGAAGTTGTGATCACATGCATGCACACATGTACACATTCAGGAGCATGCCCAGGCAAGCAAATTCATTAAAAACTATATTAAAGTTTACTGATTCATCCTGCTATGTCCTTTTATAGTGCAGACTTTCAATTTCATGAAAAGCTACCATGATAGGTGCAGATATGCTAGTTGAAATTAGAGCACATCCTGTCCAATTTGAGATTGTGCATCTGTTCCTCACTAAACAGCTTAAATGACAAAGTTACAATGAATGACATCAGGATTACATTAGGGCATATTTGGTATAGTACAGTTGTAGTGCTTTAACTTAGTTGTAAATGCTACATAATATAAGATTAATGATAATCTCATCATCATCATTGGCCATCCAAGAGGAAATAGAAATAGGCACAGCTGTCAATCAGTTCTCACCAGAATATTTACTTCAGCATGAGGACACAGTAGTTAACTTTCCTATTTTAGGTAATTCCTTAATATGATAATCACTTTTTGAAAATCCAATTCTTCTGGAGTTTAGAACAGCTTGTATATTTGTCACAAGAGCATTTGTTTATAGATTGAACACATAAACCTTTTTTGCTTTCTTTGCTTTTGTTGGTAAAGGATGAATTATATATTATGTCAAAGATTTTTGATTATATGATTGATTTTCTTTTGGTTATAATGACCCTGAACCTTGAAATTCAGATGACTACTTTTCCCCAAACCTCCATAAATTTTTACATTGTGAATATTTTGAATATTCTTTTGTTTTTCTTAAGCAACTTCTGTTTTAGTTAACTAAATACAATAAAACCAAATCCACAGTCTTATGTAAATTTCACATGTCCATGTATTCATATGTACATTCATGGGTCTGTGTCCATGTGTCCATTCATGCATATGTGCAAGCCAGAGTGTAATTAATACAGGTTCCCTTGTTGAACCTGGAGCCCACTGTTTGCACTGAATTGTTTGTGTGGTTAACTTTAGAGGTTCTCTTGTCTCTGTCCCAAGGGCTGGGTTATAAGCACATGCTGCTCTACTCAGTGCCTACATCTATTCTGGGGATGCAAATTGAGATCCTTAAGCTTGTATATCAAACACATTTCAACCTACTGAGATATCTCCCTAGCCTATTGTGTGAGAATTTCTAAAGTGTTTTTCTATAATTCAAGCCCCATTGTCTCATACTTCTCATTTTCTTGACTCTCACAATCCCTTAAGCCACCAGGCTTCTCAATCTGAAATTTTATGTCAACTTTAAACTGTACATTTGTTTCTAGTGATCAGAATTTAGTGTAAAGTTAGATATTTAATATTTCCTTTTACCTTAAATAAAAAGAAAATATCTGGATGTTTGAGAGATGCAGAATTGAGATAATAAGTTGGTTCATAGTTCTCTTCTGAACAAAATGTCTGTGCCAGTTCTATCTGTATTTTGGATACATTTAGTGGTCCCTGTTTGTAATTGTTTCATATATTACCTGATATCATATGACTCACTCCTAGACAAGTGTGTATAACCTATAATTGTTTTGCTTCTTAGTCAACACTGTTAGAATTAAGAACTTACTCATATAATAAAAATCAAACTTGTAATGAATCATAAACAAATACACAGCTAATATATCACACTGCTGCTAGTCTTTCTGAAGTAACATATTCCATATCTTCTTAGTACCAGTTTTCAGTACTTTAGACAACAGAATACAGTAACTTGTAACATAAATTCACTATTATTTAAATACAATTATTTTATTTAAATGGGCTTATAGCATAATTACCTTAAAACTACTCAGTAATGTCTTCATCATATGAAAAAATATATGTTATAAGTACTTTACTACAGAGAGGAGCATAGTTAGAATTATAAACTCAATGGTCTCAATTTTTAGATAAAACTATTTATCACTGTTAATTATCCTCCTTGGATCTCTCAAACAATAGAATATCATACCTCATATATTTATATCCAAGTTTCTTATTTCATTTAAAAACATCATGTAACATTTCATAAAATATCTATTTTTAATAGCTAGAATTTATTCCAATATATGGATATTATTTACATATTTTATTTTTTAAACATGATTAAAAATCTTATAACAAATTTTCACATGATTGCATGTTTTTTAAATCAAAGGTTATATATATATATGTATATATATATATATATATAATTCATATTATGTTGTTGCATTGTTTTCAATAAGACTAACACATTTTATGGTAGAAATAATTCATGATGTCATTTTATTACTTCCTTACCAATTTTCTTTGTTATTGTTCTGTGTATATATACTTCTTTTCTTTGACAAGTATAAACACCTTTAATTTTTCCAAAAATTTTTAGCATTAAAAAAATTTCATCTACACTTCTAGTCAATTGTTACCTTTCACACACATGCCCCTTTGTTCTTTCTTATTGAGATGTAATATAGCTGTTACAATAGAAGAAATGTAAGGCATATATATATATATATATATATATATATATATTTGATATATCTATCCAGAAGTAAAATGTCATATGCTCACAAAAGTTCTGTGAACAATCTATATCTCACATGTATATGTAGAACTATATCCATTTACTATCTTTTGATTATCAATAGCTTTGACTATATTTGTAGAAATATTCTTTTTTCATTTTAGTAAAGCATAATGTACATTCAAATTTAAGAAATATGCAAACTATATCTTGTACTACATAAACTACTTTTTTCAAATATCAAGATGAATTGCTTTATGAAAAAGGGTATTTGGTTACTTAAAAGTCAGAGAAAAATGTGATACATAATTGAGACATTGAAGTCTACTAGTTAAACAGCTTCTATCATTAAAATCTAAGAGGGTAGCTAAAAATGAAAACTTGAACTGTAATGTTAAGAGAATTAAAATATTTGTCAGAGAGAGATGAATCCATATGTATCACTGGCTGTTGCAATCAGCTTCAAGAATACTAACTCTACTTCAATGACATAATCACTAAAATGTTTCAGCCCAAAAGATAAGAAGCTCTTTGATTACATATCCATATGCAGATCTTCTGACATTGAGATGCTATGGAAATGAATTGTATCTGAAGGTGCTAAAAGCTGTATAGATTTCTAATAGACCTAAAAGATCCTGACAGACAAGCTTTCACTAACATAGACTTCACACTCCAATCAGTGTTCATTATTTGATTGTAGCTCAGAAAAAATCAAATACAAAGTTAAGATTCACATCATTTGGAAGTTCTCTAGAAGTTGAATTTTATCCAATTCTCCAAATGGTTTTTCTTCTTTTAAAATTATTTACTCTAATTTGATAAAAAAATTCACTTTTCAGTTAAAAGAACAAAGCTTTCATTAAATTTGTTCACAATGCCAAAGACATTCAAAGATTGCTCAATTTGGATCTTTAAAACCTCAGTCTGATTCCCGAATACCATTCCATTTCAGTTTCAACTTCAGCTTCACTATGAATCATCCATGAAGCCGGTGCTATCTCTGTGTATATTCATTGTCTCTCTGGGCACATGCTTTTCATGGTATTTATAAGTTTGTTGCATTTCTACCCACAAAACATTATGCATATAATTTCTGTTCTTGTCTCTACTTAGTACTGTAAATACTGGGAAGCCTGTCTCTATTTTTTAAGTATTGTCCTCATCTCATGCTGTGCAAAGTGATGCTTATTTATAATTGCAGAATCAGGATACTGAGGTAGGAGGACACAAGGTAAGCTACCTTTGCCTTGTATAATATGGGCATTATGATATATGCCTGCAATCCCAGTACCAGGGAAGTACAGGAGGAAAGATCCAGACATGTCTCAATTACATAGAATTCAAGAGCTTGAGATACATGATACCATGTTTCAAAATTACATAACACAAGAATTAATAAATCTCCAAATGCACAGATTTTTGATGTTATATTTATTTTACTTCTTTTCAATGTTTGTTTTTATTCTTACCTGATATGTGCAGTTGAACTGAGTTAATCCACTTTGTGTAAAATTGTCTTGGAGATCATTCAATGGAATATATACAGAGAAAAGATGAACACTAACATTTTGCAACAATATTTCAGAGCTATGTCTTCAATTTGGACATAAGAAGTAAAAACTAAAATAAAAAGAATAGTCTTTCAGTAATATGGTGATTATTACATGTAATGATTAATTTTACATAATTGATAACTTCTAAAACTGTGTATGACCATTTACCAGCAAACAAATAACACAGACTTAACACTATTCACGTAAATTAATTTTAAAGAGTTGTAGACCCAGTGTAAAAAGCACAAGAGTAAAATTCCTGTAACATTAACTTCTATTATTATTATTATTGTGGTTGATGTTTATTGTTTTTTACAGAGAATAACATACATCAAATTATTTTTTGGTATAGCATTTTAGATATATAATTAATGAGAAGCTATGAAAAATATAAATTGAATTTTATTAAATTTATAAAATTTCACAATAGGAAACAGCATAAATATTTGTATATTCTGTATCATCAGGAAGTTCAGATTAAAGAGACAAATGTAGTCCTATCACACACATGTTGGTATAGGTAGAGCACCAGTAAACTCAGATACCAAAGAAGACATGGAACAGCAGGAACTCCCACCAGTCACTGATAGGACTGAATAGTGGTACAAGCACTTAGTAGCTAATTTTAAAATTTATACAGCTAAGGGCATGGTGACACATAACTTTAATTCCCATACTCCAAGACTTGTGAAGAAGAGGCAAGAATGTCTGAGGTGGAGACATAAGAGATCTTTAGAAAGTCAGTATTAGGTGGTATTTTGCTGTGGTAAACATGTAAAGGAGCGTTTTTCGGAAGCTGACACAGATAAAAGGAAGTTTTACTAAAGCATACTTGTGAATGAGCATTTCACTGAGGCAGACACAGGTGAAAGAGGGTTCTACTAAAGCAAGCATATGAAAGGACATATGATGAAGGATTCTTCAGTAAAGACATGTATGTATTGGTCTGCCTTACATTGTGTAGTTGAGCTCCTTCTTTGAGACCCCATAGACGGAATCCCTCTAAAAATCATCTGGTGGTGTGCGGTAGTTTCTTGCTGCCTCAGGCTTATTGGCAGAGTGATGTCAGCTGAGACAGACTCATGTGCTAAGGCAAGACAAATGGTGATGCAAGACCTATGGTGTTTGAAGGGAGTATAAATAGGACTCACGGGACTATGAGAGGAGCTTGACCTACTTAGAGATCTAGCTGTGCAGTGCTTCTTAGTCTTGCATCTTCTCTGATCTTTGCTTCCCTGAGAGAGGCACAGCCAAGAACATTTCCTGACCTTCCTCTTGGTCCTGGCCTCTTCTGCTAACTTGTGTCAATTGGGCTGAGGCCTAGCTGTATCTGCTATGTCATGACACCACTGCTGTTCTCCTGACACTATGGAAATGGACTGCTGGTATATCCATGGAGTCTTTGCTAGTGGATTGAGCTGCCCATGCTGATCTATGAACTCAACTGCTGATTTCCTGACAATGCAGTGGGAGTTGCTCCAAAGAACTATTTCCAAACAGGTCCACTTCCCCTATATCCTCTCTTTTTCACTAACTCTGGTGGGTAATGGGCTAGGAGGGAGGTTATAATGTTTACAAACCCTTATTAAAAGTAGACTTTGAAAAAAATAAATCACAAATATCTCTGAGTTTAAGGTCAGCCTGGTCTCCTTAGTGTGTTCCAGGGCAGGAAGGCTTCTTAGAAACATCTTTATCAAAATAACAAATCGAAACCAAAAGCAACAAAAATGTTAAAACATATACATACAGATACTATTAATTTTTAAAATTAAAATATAAGTATGTTCGTTCACTCTTCTTCTTTTCTCCCTCTATCTTTTTTCCTTAACAAAAAATCCCATATCCCATGTCTCCTCAGTATATCTCAAATAGATGATCTCTTTTTCTTTAAATATATCTATATCTATATCTATATCTATATCTATATCTATCTATCTATCTATCTATCTATCTATCTATCTCCCAACAGTTACATTACATGGAATTCATGGAAGTCATCTTCAAGATTGTTGATACCTCTTTTCTATACAAACTCTTGGATAATAGCTGTATCACTGTCAAAATTTAGACACAACATAGATACTTTGGAACAGGTGAATGGATACATTGCAGTAAACCTAGAAAGTAGAATATTAGTCATTGCTAAAATCTGAAATATTTGCCATGAAAGAATGTGAATATATGAAGGGAATGTAAAGATATACTAACAAGTGACACTAGTCAGATTGGAGGAACTAGAGGGGTCAGGTGGGAGAACATGGCTCACAAAATCACCTTACCAAGACTCACAAGTGTTCCCAGAGATCAGAGAGCCTGTAGGTGTCTTACCAAGGTCCTCTCCATATATGTTATGACTGAGTAGCATATATATGTATGTTTATATATATATATATATATATATATATATATATATATATATATGCACACTTTATTTACATTTCAAATGTTTCCCCCTTTCCAGATCTCCCCTTTGGAACCCTTCTATCCCCTGCCCCTTCCCCTGCCTCTATGAGGGTATTCCTCCACCCACCTACCCACCCACTCTGATAGGAATCCTAACTGTGGAAGTAGGGGCTGTCTCTCAGTCTTTTGACTGTTTGTGGGACTCTTCCTTATACTGGGTTGCTTTGTCCAGTCTTGATGTGATAGTATGTGCAGTCTTACTATAACTTGTTATGTCATATTTTGTTGATGCTCCTGGGAGGTCTGCTCTTTTTTTTCAGAGGAGGAGAAAGTGGGTGGATCTAGGAGAAAGGGAAGAGGAAGGGGAAAGCCTAGGGAAGGGGAGGAGGAAAAACTACAGTCAGAATGCAAGGAGAAGAGAATAAAAAGAAAAAATGTGAATTATATATAGTATTTGCTTGATGATCAGAAAATGCAAACATATGGTAAGGGTGAAAGGATCTGTTGTAGCCAACCATGGAGAATAGGAGGGAAGAGAGATGAGTGGCAGAGAAAGAGGACTTTAGGTTTTATGGGATAATGACTATGAAACTCTCTTGGTAGGCATGGTTTCAAATTCACAACGAATCACAGAGAATCTATTGAGTCATTGCTGGTGTAAATCATAGACACTGAGTGAGAGTAATACAGCAGTGTTCATGCAGTCTGAAGCACCTGGTAGGGGATGCAGCTATGGTAGATATTAGTGTCTAGTGGTATACTGAAGAGTTCTATGCTGCCATTTAAATATAGTTATAAACTTTAAGCCTCTTCAGCGAGAGAACCTTGTGATGTCTCTGTAGTCACCATAAAGCACCTCAACTTGACACCATATTGAACAATTTCCTGTTGTATATTTTGCCTATAACTTAACAAAATAAATATTTTCATATGAATATGACTAGTTTGTTGCCACTCTAGGACTTCGGTTATGGCTCACATCCTAACAATCCACAAGTGAAAATCTGAACAGGGAACAATTAGATTGGAGGCAAACATTATCTTCCATACTGCGATGAAGCCCATTGCTTTCTGCTCTGCTCTGAGTATATCCCAAGGATGCATGCCATAGAAGTCTTGTGTACAGGGTTGTGGTTTTAAATGGTGCTATATAACAAAAGCTCCAGGGATGTCAACTGTTCATGCCTTCAAAGGAGTTTAACTATTTCTCTTGGAACTCTGATTTAGCTCTTATAAGAAATTAATATCATGAACAGAGAAAGTTGGCTATCTCTGCTTGTTTATTATATAAAAACTTTGTCTTGTGATTTCTGTCTATTATCACACTGATTTTTGAACCAGAACTTCAAAATCCATGAGCTAAATAAAGCTATTCTAATTGAGTTAGTTCAATAATTTGTCAATTATCAAAAGCAATCATTAATGTAATCATCATCTGAAAAATACATGGAGATGACTTAGGAACACAGAAAATGTGGTTTCATGTACATTAACTGTGAAACATGTTTTATTATCTGATTATACATGTATTTGGAGAATAAAGTAGATAGGGTTATGGCAATATTTAACTCTATTCAGCTCTTCACAGAAGATTCTTATACCACATTAACCTTTACATAATTATCCAAATACAGCATAAAAGGATTACTAAATTCAAACTCCAGTTGATAAAATAAAAATGTGAAGGTTACATATCTTCTGGAAATACTGATGTGAGGTAAATATTTAGGTTAGTATGTTCCCATGAGGAGAGCGCGCCTACACTTTGCCATACTTATAATAGAAGAATGGGATTTGGTTACTTCAGGTTATGGATTTAAAGAAAAAAAAGAATCTTTTACAGCAGAATGAAAGTGAATATATGTGAGTTATATTATACACTGTGCTCAAGAAATTGTAGAGATTCCTGGCTGCCTAAATGATTTAATTAGCTTAATTTTCTTTCACAGCTAAGAGTTCTGAACACCCCTTTTATCTTTTTTTGTTTTGTTTTAGTAATCTATTTCAACCATTTAAATCATAGAGATAACTTTTTTCACTTTACGTGTAGTGGATTCCAACTCAACCTCATACACTCTAATGGTTAAAAATTAGTAAATGTTGTAATAAGACTAGGCATCTGCCTTCATATTAAGGCTGAAAGAGACAGGCCTGTCTTTTTCTAAAGGGAAAGGACGGAAGAGTGGATGTGTGGATAGATGTGAGGGAGGGACTGGGAGGAAAGGCAGAAGGGGAAATGTAATATATATAATATATGATTGAATAATATCTTAAAATATTAAATGAAAGTTAAAAAAGTAAATCTAAAATAGTATGTTTCCCATTATAATAAATCCAAGGACTAAGCTATTATATTGTTCCTAAGTTAGTCTTCCTGGCATAGTTGCGTTTTCTATAAGAAATAAAAAATATGTATGCTATTAAATATTGAAGAAAAGAAACACAAGAACATTTATAGTTGAACAACTATTATTATGATTTATATAATACAAAAAGACGTTTATTTCCTTTCTATTTGTCTTGTGTTTTTCTTCCACCATCGTATAGAACAACTCATACTTCTCAAAATGTCAAATTCATTTAACATCTTGTAGCAAGTGACTTAGAAAGACAGTGTTTTCACAGAATCTCACAGAGATAATTAATTCCTTAAATATTCAGAAAGCACTTTCTATATAGTAGGTATGTTTGGAATGTTTACTAGTACCACTGTGATAACAATAATAAAAATAAAGTAATAATAATAAAATGATAACAATAACAAAAGGATCTACCAACAAACTCCCAAATCTCTTCTCCTATAAGAAGACATAGGCGCATTTTCAAAGTCCAGTACTGCTTCCTTGGTCTAGTATGAGTGGAACAGAAAAGTGCACTAGTCAGTCTCAGCTTTCAGTAGAGTATTTGTGAAAAGACAGAGTGTAAGCTGACACTTGAGTATAGAAATTTCTTACTCTGTTTTGTCATTCCCAAGTTTTGGAATTAGTAGAGAGTGCATAATTATTTTAATGCTTTTCTGGATGATAAACCCCAAAACATGATTATATCTCCTTAGCCTTACCTAAGTGCCCAGTGTGCCAGGAAGCATTTGTGAACCCCAGAAGACCACCATGGAGCTGTTTCCTATGTAATCACATTTAGGGTCTCTTTAGTACAAATTTGAGTTTGGGCTTATTCACTTCTGACCCATAGGACAGTTTGGTGAAGCAGCACCAAATTCTTATCAGGACAAGGTTTTATAGACAATAGAAGCAAATAAGGGGATGGGGTCCATGCTGGCAAGCATCTAACTGAATGTCTATTGCAAGCAGACAGGTGGGTGCTCTGAAGCCACTTGTCTATACACAGTTACAAAAGGTCTGAAAGTGCATCTGAAACAATCAGACTAATCTTTGACTAACTGTTTCTAGGAAACAGTAGATAGGGAGCAACTCTGGCTAAGGGCAAGACTATATACAATCACAAAAGGTCTGAAAGTACTTATGAAACAATCAGACTATTCTTTGACTGTTGCTAGGAAGTAGATAGGGAGCAACTCTGGCCAAGGGCAAACTGGGGGTCCTTCCTGGTACTTGGGTACAGCTTGGGTTCAGCTGCAGGCCAAGTTCTCAGTCATCTTTTTTCTTTTTTTCTTTTAAAATGGAGGCTGGTTCCATGATGCAACAGGTTTGGCCTCTCAATGGCAGACTCGTTGATGTCTGTGCGAATAGGAAGGATGAGTGGGAGATTAAAGAAAGGAGGCTGGTCCCCCTCTCAGCCCCTCTCAGTCTTGGAGGTAAGAAAGAATTTTTATAAACTACCCTGTCTCTTACACAAGCTACCATTATGATTCAATCGCCTTCTGCTAGTCCTTACATCTTAAACATTGTCATTCAACTTCAAATCTAAATTAAGTAAAAATAAAGATTCTTTTACTAGTATATGTGAGGAATCGTGCATAAATTAGAGTGAATCAAAGAAAGCATGACCAACCCAGGAGGTATGGGATCAATGTGAGCTTATGAAATGACCATGGGATGTTTTGAGATAGCCAAAAATACAAAGCAAGAATAAAACCAGAGGGTATTTCTGGTTCATGAATGAGAAAAAGATAGTAAGAAGTAAAACATAGTCATTAAAATTCAATTTTGACTAAAAACTCATTTTCAGCATGCCAAAATACAGATGAAAGGAATGGGGAGATATATAGAGGAAGGAAGGGAGAGAATCAGAAGGAGAGGAGAGGAAGGAGCACAGTAAAGGAGAGATTATAAGAAGAGAGAGAAACAGAATAAAGATGATTGAAGCAATTAGCAATTACTGGGAACGAAATATATGGATGTCTGATCTTTGTGTCTTAGTAATTTAAAGTAAAATTACCTGGTTGGAAAATGCTGGTTACATGGATATATCATAGTTATATTCATATATTATTTCATATATCAATGGCTTTAATATCAACAACTTGACTGAAATCAATATAAAATAGAAAGCTGTCCATTTCTAAGTAGCTGACTAAGATATTAGATAAGGATGATAATAATTCAGGTAGTAATCTTAAGTGTTTAATTGCCCCATAGAGGAATTTTAATCCAGCAACATGACTGCTCTGGCAAGAGATCATATCCAAAAACCAATGCCTGTGTGATCTAGCTAGAATGCATACATGCCACACACTTTCAATCCCTCTAGCTTGAATACACAAATGCCCTTAGTATACATATTTAAGGTAAAATGAGTCTGTAAAATTGAGCAGCCATGTTTGAATATGACATCTAATTGAGGGACAATATGACAAATCAGAGAAATATTTGACAGAATGAGTCAGAGATAGGATATACCCAATTCTCACAAGGACAACACAAGAAAGAGAAGATATATTCACACAGAGAGAGAGAGAGAGAGACAGAGAGAGAGAGAGAGAGAGAGAGAGAGAGAGAGAGAGAGAGAGAGAAAATCATTTGGGCATTAGTACTGATAGTATAGTACAGATTGGCAAAATTAGAGACCAAGTAGAACAATTCAGTTAGAAGTTAAGAGAAGCCAGACTGAATCAATCATTTTGCAGAAGAGTTTGAGTTGAACCAGCCAGCCAGGGTTTAGAAAGAAATAGAAAGGGTGACCTTATTCAGTAGTAAGCCTCTAAGATGGCAGTTATATAAGGCGAATAAAAAGAGACATTTCCATTGTCCTTCGAAATGTAGTAGAAAATCTGTGAATTCTAAAGGAAGAAAAGATACAGAATTTGGCCCCAGTGAGTTGATGATTAAGAAATTAAGATATGACTATTTGGGAGAATTTTAGCTACTTTTACCACAGCTAAGGACAGTATGGAAGGTGATAGGCAGTCATTTCAGTATGTGTGCATATATTGAAACATATTATATATTGTAAATATGAACAATGAAAAATAATGTTTTCATCCAAAGACTTTCCTCAGAGAACCCCAAAAGAGTTTTGTCTTAATTTAATAGAAGGATATAGATACATCTTACACAGTCTTGCTCATGTCTTTCTTGCTTTTTAAAATTTATTTATGTATTTATGATTCAGATGTGGTCCCCTAGTTCCCTCAGAGAGTTCCTTCACTGATATTCCCTTCACCAGTGAACCTGGGTACCCCTTCACTATAGTTCATCAATTCTCTGCAGGACTAGGTGCATCCTCTCCCACTGAGGTCAGACAAGGCAGCCCTTTGCTGCATATGTGTCTGGGGGCCTCGGACCAGCCTGTTTATGCTCTTTCCTTTCTGTCTCTGGAAGCTCCAGGGGTCTAGGTTAGTTGAAACTGTTGGTCTTCCTGGGAGTTTGCCAATGCCTTCAAGGTCTTCAATCATTCCCCTAATTTTTCCATAGAGTTCCCCAACCTTGCCTAATGTTTGGCTGTAGGTATCTGTGTCTTGAGACTTTTCAATGTATAATGTGCATCGTCAGCTATATTCATCATCTTTTTTATACACTTTGATCTACTTTCCTGCACCCTCCTCTATCCCCAAGTAGTCACCTTGTGTTCTGTTTCTATATATAAATATTAACCAGTATTTTCTTCATCTATCTAGCATAGTTCTTCTTTATGAAGCTTGTAAAATTTCAGGTTTATTTATACTTTTCAAAATGTATGCCCATTAAATAATAGATTTACAATAGAAAATATTGCCTTACATGTAACACAAACTCAAATAAATTAAGGATCAAATCACAAATAATTATTGGATCATATATAATATAATAATCTAGGGCAAACCAATTTTATCAAACCAATTTCATGGCCATAATAGTTTAAAAGTTTATTGCTGTAGTGTGGATCATGGTAATCCACAATCAATTACACAGAACAATACATACACTGTATACCAATACCAACTTACTATTTATTAAATTTTGATAGAGGGTCTTTTTAAATTTTTTTTTGATATTTTATTTACATTTCAAATGTTTCCATCTTTTCAAGTCTCCCCTTTGGAACGCCCTATACCCTCTCCCCTTCCCCTGTCTCTATGAGGGTATTCCCATACTCTCCCACCCACCCACTCCCGTCTTCCCTCCCTGGCATTCCTCTACACTAGAGCCCTGAGCCTCTAACACCCTCAGGCCGAAGGTCCTCTGCTCCCCCTGATGGCTAACAAGACCCTCCTCTGCCATATATGTGGTCAGCACCATGGGTCCCTCCGTGTGTATTCTTTGGATGGTGATTCAGTCTCTGGGAGCATCGGAGGGTCAGGCCAGTGGCCACTGTTGCTCCCTCCCTGGGGCTGTACACTCCTTCAGCTCCTTCAGTCCCTTCTCCAACTCCTCCATCTGGGACCTCATGCTCAGCCCAACAGTTGCTATGAAGTAAATCTTGGGTATTCTGAACTTTCGGGCTAATATCTACTTATCAGTGAGTACATATCATGTTAATTCTTTGTGACTGAGTTACCTCGCTCAGGATGATATTTTCAAGTTCCATCCATTTGCCTGCGAACTTCATGAAGTTATTGTTTTTAATAGCTGAGTAGTATTCCATTGTGTAAATGTACCACATTTTCTGTATCCATTATTCTGTTGAGGGACATCTGGCTTATTTCCAGCTTCTGGCTATTATAAATATGGCTGCTATGAACATAGTGGAACATGTGTCTTTATTACATGTTGGAGCATCTTCTGGGTGTATGCCCAGGAGTGGAATAGCTGGGTCCTCAGGTAATATTATGTTCATTTTTCTGAGGGTCTGCCAAACTGATTTCCAAAGAGGTTGTATCAGCTTGCATTCCCACCAGCAATGGAGGAGTATTCCTCTTTTTCCACATCCTTGCCAACATCTGCTGTCACCTGAGTTTTTGATCTTAGCCATTCTGACTGGTATGAGGTGGAATCACAGAGTTGTTTTGATTTGCATTTCCCTGATGACTAAGGATGTTGAACATTTCTTTAGGTGCTTCTCAGCCCTACGAGTTTCCTCAGTTGAGAATTCTCTGTTTAGCTCTGTTCCCCATTTTTTGATAGTGTTATTTGGATCTCTGGAGTCTAACTTCTTGAGTTCTTTGTATATATGAGTGTCTTTTTGTGTATCCCTGGAGGTACTAGAACTCACTCTATATGATAGGATATTCTTGAATTTAGAGGTTTGCCTACCTCTGCCTTCCACGTGCTGAGATTAAAGGTATGTACCACCATTGCCTGGCACATAATTGTTTTTCAATGAATCTTTTGATATTGCTTCTTTAAAAGAAAATTTTAAGCCAGTCAGGGATACACCTATAATAGCAGCATTCAAGATGTCTAAGGCAGGATGATAATCATTGGTTTGAAGTCAGTCTTGCCTACAGTATGATACCTTGCCTGAAAAAATAAAACAGAAATTTACAATTAAATTTCATAAAATTAGAATATAGTAAAATTACATTGTTAGCAATATAATTATACAAATCCCGAATAGTAATTTTTGTTAGATTATCTTAGAAATAATGAAACAAATAGTAAAATGTAAATTACTAAACAGAAAGATCAGAGATATGACTATAAGAGATATGAGCCACTAAAAAAATAAAAAGAAAAAAGAAAAAGAAGGAAATTCTAGGCATAAACCTTTCTAAATGAAGTCTCAGCAGGAAAAGAAATCAATGTTTATTGACTTCTCACTTTTTTATCAAGGTTATACAATGGTGGCTTCCGTTCCGTCATGTGCTCTGTGAGACAGCACAGAATTAAATCAAGAGGAGGGTAATTACACTAATGGTAGAAGGAAAGCATCCACAAAACATGCAAATACTCTTATAAGCTTCAGACTATGAATGGCGAGTAAGGAATGGGAAGGCACAAATAGTGCCTCTTTGGTAAATTTAGTGAAGAATTTTGAGCAGTATGATTAGTGTCATAAATGTGTATTAGATTGATAATAAGGAGAGACTGGACTGTGGGATTTTAAGGCTGGAGACAAATGACTCACTAGCAGAATATAGAAACAATAGATACAAGAACTTAGTATGCCTTATAAGCCAGTAGTATAGCACATGCTAAGGATGGATGAAAGATGTGAAATATTAAGAGATTCAAAATTCAAGTATTCAATGTTCATGTGACAGAGTTAAATATGAATTTCCTATTGAAAAGGTAGATGAAAGAATCTGCCTTTTTATTCCATTGAAAATGTTGATGCTACTTAAAAGAGAAAGGAAAAAGAGACAACATGAGATGTGAAGAAGCAAGAACAGGTGATAGGAGAGGGAAGCAGAAAGAAAGGGTGAAGGAAGGAACAAACAGAAGTGAAGGGAAGGAAGACAAAGGAAATGGAATAAGGAAATAAATAATAAGGACGTCCATATTTAGGGTCATAAATTATTGCCATGAGCCCCGTTAAATACGTATCAGAAAAGGGTTGGAGATGCCCTCAGTGCATAACTAAAACTGTGGACAACACCTAGAAATATGTAGTTTTTACCATCCTTCTCCTCAAACACACACCCATAATTGAGGTTAATGCCTATAGTAGACATAGTAACAATCATAAAATAGATAGAACATGGAAAGCAATATAATCTTATGAGTTATTTAAAACTGTATTTCTGGAATTCTCTATTTAATACTTTTGTGAGTGAAACATTAAAATGTTGACTTTTGCATGAGGTAGACCACACTATCTGTGTTTGGATAAGTTTGTTTCACACTTATCTTTGGCTGTTCAAACTGATAAGCAGTTTAGGTATATATGTCAGGAGAGAAGCCTCAATGAAAGATACGGATATAGCACCAACACTTCAAGAATTCATAGGCATTGCTGATGCCTTGAAAGATGATAGCAATAAATAGTGAATTAAAGCTAAAGATCAGACAACACTGAACAAAAGCATGAGAGACTAAGAGTTTCTTAAAGAATATGGGAGGGGGTAATAGAAAGCCCATAGAGAAAAGAAGAAAACCCTGGAAACCCTGGGCATAATTAGCACAGTAAAACAAAAGAGGAAAGGGAGAAGGCAAGAACATGCTTAGAATTTTGTCTGCCAACATACCTTCTGTTGTGGAACAAGCAAGATCATAGCAGTAGCTGGACCAAAGTTGAACTGAAGTATTTTCAGGAACATATTAGGAGTTGAGAGAAGATAGTCAAAATAGTATATTTTCTTCGGTAGGCAAAATAATGATCTCGAAAGATGATCACAGACTAATGTCCTACATCTACAAATCTGTTAGCTTATGCAGCATAGAAAATTAAATGAAAAAAACCTGGAAATAATGGGAAAATCATGTTATATGAACAAGTTAAAATATCACAAAGTTGTAACAAAGGCAGAAGAAGGAGAAAGAGGCAGAGCAGCAATGATGGAAGCAGAGATGACAGCGATTTAATTACTGCGTTTTTAGAAGAAACCATGAGTCCAAAAATATGAGATGCTTCTTAAAGCTGCAAAGTCAGATAAATAGACCAGGGGAGCCCTCACAAGACTCTTGCTGATACCTGAACTGTAGTCATCTAAAGACCTATCTTGAGCTTCTATTGAACAATAGAACTTAAAGTTTATAGATCAACAGCTGTGTTTAGGTACTGCCTTTATTCATTTTGGGTTGCTGTAGCAGAACATTTGTGGCTACATTTAGAAGAAAGATACATTCTCTTACAGTATTGGTGCCTGAAAAGTTGTAGGTCTGTCTCTTGGAATCTGATGAGGGTTTTCTTGTTGTATCCACATGACAAGACAAGGAAGGTCCTAGGAGGCTAAGTGTGACTTTTTTTTTGCCAGAAGGACAGAACTAAGAGAAATCTTCCTGTAAACACTTTCCATAGCCAGGTTAATACCCAAATTAAACACACCATTAAATCTCAGAATTTCATTGGGTGTTAAGCTTCACACAAATTTTAAAGCATAGCAGCCACTAACTTTAAAACTATAGCAGTAAAAACAGAATATATTGTTTTAGAGACTACACTGGTTTAGAGACTACATGAGTGTTTGTAGTTTCTCCTGCAATAACCATTATTTGATAGCAACGATAGTTTGCAAGGTTCCCTGCACTATGTATGGTCTCCCTTTTTGTAAAGTGGCTCTTAAATCTATAAATATTTGTCCTTAAACCTTACAGATAAGTATAGTCTTCATCCCTCACCAAAAATAAATAAATAAACCATTACTGAAAATCAGAAGGAATCAAAGTGTAGAATTGTGCATCCCTGCCACAATCTACAAAACACTCCTGTATCTAAGGTTCAGGTATGTTGTGGAAGAGGAGACTGGAAAAGTGTAAGAGCCAGGGTATCAGGGAATTTGGAATGAGATTGGGTCTCTCCATAATGTCAGAAGCTATATACATATTGTCTTACCAACACGACTGCCCAATAGTGAGTTGAACAAAGTTTATGCCAATGAACATGACATACTCGGTGGAGAAAAGTCCATGTATACTCACCTCTACATAAAGTGCTGCAGGTAACTGAGGAAAGGTGCAAAAAAGAGGAAGTTTTCCACAGGAGAGAACATACGAATTGGTTGTCCAATGCTAAACCATCAGCCTTGAAAACATTCATACAGCCAGCAGCAATATCCAGACAGAACAAATCATCATTAGGTGTTTATGTATAAATATATGCTTACATGCAAGCAATAACAGTTTAAAAACAGACTATGAGTTTTGAAGGAGAGAGGGGAGAGTCATTCGTGATGGCTTGGAAGGAAGAAAGGGAAGGGAAAATGTAACCAAAATATAATTTTAAAACTTTTAAAAATCACATATATAACTTTGGAGGCAGAAAAAGAAAAGAGAGCATAAGAGACATATGTGTACATGTTCAATACATATGTGTGCATTCAATACATATCGGTGTATGTATGCATAACATATATGTTTGCATATATATGTATGTGTACAACACATATATGTATCCATATGCTAAAAATCTGTGTTCCTGTGGTATGCAATTATGTACATGTTCAGGATCTCCCATGACAGCCCATGAAACTGAGATGAAGCAGGAGCAGATATGATGAATTCTAATTCAATTAAAATCATATTGAAAATTCTATAAAACATGAGGATATTTTAACTCTGCTGTTTGAATTTTTATAATTATATAAATAATAATCACTTGCTTATTATTATTTTTTCAGTTTCTGTCAGACAAGATTGTCAGAGACTAGAGAGCAAGTGTTGACAGTTTCATTTTCAGATACATTTATATTTGTGTCCTGATATTTTCACATTTTATACTCATTTTACTTTATGCATGCATGTTCCTTCCTCATGTGACTTTATGAATTTAAAGAAATTTCTGTTCAGAGTGTTATTTATAATGATATGTTCCAGATTTTTAAAAAGCAGTAAAAATATGTTGCGGAAATATAATGAGGACCCATGACACTAGTCAGATTTCCAAGATGAAATGAAAATCGTTTTGATTTCCTTTTAGCCTGTTATTGGTCTTTGTAATGATTCTTGACTATTCCCACTGCATAAACCTCACAACAGTACTATGCAAGACTTCTTGATGCCTGTCAGAATGGCAGAAATCATAAGAAGAACTGGTCTGACTTTATAAAATGTATGAAGTGTTTACCATCAAAGTAACAAAAAAAAACAAAAAACAAAAAACAAAAACAAAAACAAAAACAAAAAAGGTGATTTAAAAGGTGACTAGGTATTTGCTAATAGAAGATTGTTCTGGATGTCTGGGTAACTCCTTAATTTAGAATTTCTCATTATGGGTTTCTAACTACAGTTTTATATTATAAATATTTAAGGGAAGCTAAAATATTTCTCCATTAAAAAACACACACAATACTAGTCTAATATGACCCTGCTTCAAGCTGTTAAATAAGAACATTAGTAAATCATAAAGTCATTTCACCTTCATACGTATGTGATTCTTGCATCAAAAGATTAAAATAGATTCAGAAAGGTTATAAGCATAGCCTTACATTCTTTTCCATTTCTATCAAAAGACACCATGACAAAGGCAACTTATAGAAAAAACAGTTTACTTGAGAGTTATAGTTTCAAAGGGCTAGAATCCATGAGCATTATGGTGGAAAGGCAGGGAACTAGAGGAGTAGCTGAGAGCTCACATCTGGAGACACAGAAACAAGGCAGAGAGAGAGAGAGAGAGAGAGAGAGAGAGAGAGAGAGAGAGAGTGAATATGATCACTGGCATTCTTGCCATACAGTCCCACCAACTGGGAACTGAAATATTGAAATATATGAACATAAACGTGCACATGTCATGCTGGTGAGCATTGCCATTCAAGTCTCCACAAAGGTTTTTCTTCTGTTCTAAGCTAATTATTTGGTGTTATCCAGAGTAACTTGAAAAATGTGCACATTAATTTACTAAGCATTCCTATTTAATTTTATATACTAGTTAAATGGAAAATTTTTCTCTCTGTGTAGACTTTCCTCTGTGCAGATCTTTCAAGAAATATCCTCCTGCCAATTGCTTATACTGAACCCTACCTCACTCACTTTCCTCCTTCATCAATATTGAAGTTAGCACATTTCCTCCTGGAAACTCTGTTTGATTTTTAAGGAAAAATCATGAACCTCTACTTCATTTTGTGATCTAATATTGCATACTTTAAACATGTATTGTTTCTATTGTCATGGTTTTTTAGTGTTGCTAATATAAAACCCCAGACAAAAGGAAAAAAAATGTATTTATTTGGTTTATAATTCCAGGTTACAGAGCATCACTGCAGGTAAGTCAAGGCAGGAACTCAAAGCATTTTGACATGAGGCAGTCAAGAATGCAGCAAAAGACATGCAAAGCATGGTCCCTTGCTCTGTTTGCTTTTGTCATTTTTTTATACTGTTCAGCCTATGAACGTGCTGTTCACATTCATGGTGGGCATTATCACCTCAATTAGCTCAATTAAGAAAATCCCCTCCTACATGTGCCTTAAAGCAACCTGACTTACATAATCCCTCAGTGTGTCTCAATTCCCTAGTGACTCTCCATTCTCTCAAATTGACAATGAAAAGTAAAAAAAAAAAAAAAAAAATCCTACTTGTTTACAACATAGTAGAATGTTCTGGGTAAAAGGAACTACTTACTTGCCTGCCGGCCTTTCTTCCCTTCTTCAGTCTCTCTCTCTCTCTCTCTCTCTCTCTCTCTCTCTCTCTCTTTCTTTTTTTCTACTTTTTGATAAGTTATACTCCTAATAATATGGTCTGTAATTACAGTATTAAAATCAGATTCTAGGGGATTTGTTTTCATGTCTTATTATGTTGCTATATTTTTAAGTAGATTATTAGCTATCTTTAAATATTCTTTGTTGGAGATAAACTGTAGACTGACAGCCACAATTTGCCCCTTTTATTTTAGCATTGCTTTTAAAAACAATCTCTTTTTTGAGAAATATGTAAGCATGAGGATGGAAATAAATGTAAAATTCTATCTGTTTGATTTATTTAAAATTATTTTCATATCTATCAAAACCAACAATTTATAAGCATGATTTACCCATTACCTTCATAAGTTTATAATAGTGTGAGTTTCTCATTTCAGTAAATTAATGAGACTTGTATGAATAATTCAGTTCACTCTTAAAGTCTAAGTTTTACATAAAAGAATAAAACCATGGTATCACTTTCTTTTCAACTTATAATTCATGTTTCCTGTTTCTAATATATCCATTTCCAAAAATAATTAATAGCTGAATTGAGAATCAATATAAGCCTCTGTTCTGTATGAATTCATTTGATCTTCATGTTTGATCTTGCTTTATGTTGTAGATACAACTATAATCAGCAGTTAATAGATGAAGAAAATAAGACACATTTAGATACACTAATGCGATATGTGTACAACTGTTAACAGCAGATCATGGATTTGAACTCGTAGTGTACAGTGCTGAGCCACTGATCCCTGTATTTTCTGCATGGGTTTTATTAATGTTTCCAAAGAGTGGTTCATGCCCTGTACCTTTCTACTCTCACACCCCACATCATGGGCTTGAACTTCTGGAGGTTTCCATTGGTTATCTAAATTGGTTTGTGTTATGTAAATCTTGCTTTGCCTTCACAGAAGATAGAAGTAGCACTTTTATTATCACCTCTTGCACTAAATGGAGGCAGACAACACCCATACTCAAGATCAGCAAAAACACCAAGTTGTAAAAGAATGCCACATATAACGGAAATTTTGTCTAAATCAAAGTTACCATCCAATAAAATATTTCTAATCTTCTCTTCTCCTCTTACTAATTTAGAATTTGAGAAGGAAAAAAAACCTAATCACATTTGCCAGGAGAGAAGACAATATAAAACCATAGGACTTTTAGTTGTAAGATATATTTTGAGAACTGCTTATATTTAACTTATATTACTTAGTAAAGCATTTTTTGATCTTTCTAACACAGCAACTAATAAGATAGTTTTTGCTTCAGGATTTTGTTTGTCCAAGGAAGGATGACAGTATTTGGTATTTTTTAAGAGCAAAAATGTTTTGTTAGAAACACCTGAAGCATGTTTCAAATATATCCATCACATTTGAAAATTATTAACAAAGTCTATTAAGATAGGAATTGTTACATGTTTGCCTCTTTCTGGCTTATGTGAAAATGATCTTGCATCCCATCAGTAGGTTTAATGCTGTTGTAGATTTCAGCAATGTCTATGAACAGAACAATTAGGCCTTAGGTGAATGGAGTTAATTCTCACTATAAGGCTGCTTGTTGTGAGGTTTCCTCTCACATATATCTCAGAATGTTTTGTGTTGATTGATCTAATTATATACACATGGTTTTATTGGAGCTTTGTGACTCTGGAGATATCCATGTTTGCTTAATGTTCTAAAAGCACCATTCAAACCCCTTAGGCTTACCAGGATTGTTTCCATAATCCTTAATTGAGAAAACTAAGCCTTGAGAATTTTGAAATACTCTGACTAAATAAAACTCCTGGGTCAGTATATTTTCCTAGTAGAATTTTTTTCAAGAAAGTCTTCTTAACTTTTTTAACAGTCTGTTTTTGTATGAATGTCATATTTATATGAGTGTGTATAATAATAGCCTTACTTTATGATCCTCAATTTTCAAATTTGTGAAATAAGTAATTTGTGAAAAGAATACATAGAATCAATCATGCCACAGTAAGCAGTGAGCTTTAGAGCAATGGAACTACTTCAGTACAAGGCAAATAATAATCCGTAAATTACTACACTTTATGTGTAAAGGCAAGGAGTATTCTATTATTTTAATAACTTTGAATGATTTCTTTGAACACTCAAATAGTAGAAATGAATCTATGAATCTCAGTATATAATTGGACTTAAAATTTTTGAATGTCATCTATCTTTTCTCTCTATATGTAGTCATTGTTCTTTTCCTTTAGTGTTGGTATTGCTTCAATTATAGTGTTGATGGATGGGATGACTCTGCTTGCTATTCACTGTAGTGTCTGGGGGTATTAAATGCCATTTTTAAAGGATGTGTCAGCTCACTGAAAGCCCAAAGCAAACCTAAATTTTAAAGCCTATTTCAATGGAACTCTTCTGTTTTTTGATTAAATAATTCTTATAAGCAAAATTTTGTAGAATATACAATAGAATACTGCAGAGCACTCTGTAGTGTGTGGTATTAAACCTATGTCCTCTCTTCATAGATACACTTGGTGCAGTCAAGTAGACTCAGTACAAGGTTGTAGAGGAGCTAAACAAATGGGTGGGTTCAGTGCCTAAAATGGAAAGAGGAAAGAAATGAGATTTGATTAAGAGCAAAGAGATCTTCTGACAATAATTACACCCTTTATTTATCATATATAACATGGCTACCCTTGACAGAAGAGAGTTTTCTCATAAATGTAGACAATTCAATTAATTCTCCAAGCAAGGTACAGGATCTTTTCTTAAGATTAAGATCAAGGAATCCTTCAGGCATGATCATTTCACATGGAAGGAAAGTTTGCCAAAGGAAATAAAAGGTAGCAGAGCTTTATGGTTCAGAAGGGGTCAAAAGTCAAATATGACCCGAGATTATTTAAATGGGATTACCAGTGCCACAGTTCCCATGCTCATCTCAAAACATCTCATTACAAGAATATCTTCTTCCTATTTTCAGTTTATGTCTGCATAGGTTTATGAAGTCTTATTGTTAGGTATTACATTAAACAATGAATCCTCTTAAGAAACACATCTTTATCTTCATTTTATAGATATAAATACTGAGGCAGGAAGAGATGAAGGAACTTTCTGATGGCAGTCAGAAGGCAGAAGTCTATCCTGGAATTTTGATTGCATTCTTATATCTAAGTAGTATTGCCTAATTGCAAAATAACTGTTCTAGGTGTGACTGTTGTGAAACTAGGACATCTTCTTCTTCTTCTTCTTCTTCTTCTTCTTCTTCTTCTTCTTCTTCTTCTTCTTCTTCTTCTTCTTCTTCTTCTTCTTTTTCTTCTTCTTCCTCCTCCTCCTCCTCCTCCTCCCCTTCCCCTCTCCCTCCCCTCCTCCTCCTGCTCCTTCTGCTCCTTCCCCTTCTTCCTCCTCTTCTTTAATTAAAATAAAACAAAACAAAACAAACAAAACTGCACCATACCAAACCAGATACACCTAGAAACTGGCACTGATTCTAAACATAAAACTGAACAATATTCTCTATTTCAATACTTGTATGTTATTTCATATTCGAGTTTCTTCCTAACCACTCAGGATGTACTAACACAATGAAAGTTGGGCTTAAGAAGTAATAATTGTCAATGTACTTACTACTAATAATAATATGTACTAAAAATATTTTTACATTCCTTTATTTCTGTCCATTATGTTTTATTCTGGACAATAACTTTAAATCCCTTTGTTGTTTGAAATTTAGTCTGTTCTTCAATGTTTTATAGATAAACTAATGACTTTATATATAGGACTATTCAATTGAAGATTTAGTCACAGATTCAATTTAACTGAAATGTAGTATTACACCTAATGAGATATGATAGACAACACTGGGTATAGCACATATATAGCTATGCTCTGGATTTGGATTAACACTAGTGTGTTCAAAACATCGCTTACATTAAGGAAAATGAAAATGTGGCATGTGGCTGTAGTTAGTGGGTTTGCTTTCTTATGTGCATAATATGAGCTTGTAATGGAAGTAATGTCGTATAGTATTTAACTTTGACATTTAGTGTTTGCCCTGGTAGATGGTCTTTCCTTTACTTAAGTGCCATTACTTTTATGTAGTCCATTTTCATTGCATTTAGTCCCATTTTAGTAATAATGCTTGCATGATTTACCAGGCAAATGCAATCTTTGCCCTGAATGGCACAGTGCAAGAAAAAAATGGAAGCTGTTAAGAGTCTGAATGGCAAAAAAGTATTATTGACCTATGCTGGCAGCCATGTGTTTCAATTATTTTCAAGAATCCATTTGTCAAATAAGTGAAGCGATGTGGGACGTCAAGTTCAAGCTGGGGTTAGTGCCTTTCTACATCTGATATGATGTATCTTCTGTAGCCATTTAATTGAATTACCCAATTTATTTTTCAAGCAACAATGCTCTACCAAGAGCCATGACATTAAACAATTAAATATGAGTTTAAAAGTCTGCATTTTGTATAGTCCATCATTCCTTTGCAGCAGAAAGTGAGCCCAAGGGCCTGAGGATTTCTGATTCTCATACTGTAAAAGTTGGTTTTTCAAGAAGAATACCCCAAGAGTTCTATAGGCAAAAATATTAAAAGTAACTTTTCATAATTCTTATTCAGTTTAGCATAATGGTTATGTAAACATTGAGAAAGGACCTGATATGTTTCAATAATTTCTTGCAACATATTCTTCTATGTGTCTGAACATGCTGGGCTCTAACCATTAGCCTTTAGCTAATGCTCAAGGGGTTTGATCAATAATGAAATGCCTATTTATTTTGTGTCATCGATTTTATAAACACAAAACTGAAAAAAATGTGCAAAAAAGAAAAGTGACTTAACAAATCATGTTAAAAAGGGCTGTTCTGTCAGCAAGTTATATATTTTCACATTACTGAAATATTTGAGCCTTTTGTTACTTATGAATTCTTTGAAACTTTTAAAAAGTAGAAAGTTAACTGATTATAACTTTTCTTTTTAAAGGCATGGAGTGGAGGAAAAAATAGAACATGGAAAACATCCAAAGCTAATGTATTTTGAATGCAGATAATTATTGTTGGATATTTAATTTTAGTTTATTTTTATTGATATGAATTTCATTTTAAGTACTAAGGCTCCTTACTTTAAGTTGTTTTCTTTTGTTGCTAACTTAGATACACAGTTATGTTTTTGATCTGGGGAGAATAATTACTGTGACTTAGAGAACAGAAGTGACTTATATGTTTTTTTCAATTAACATCCAACAATTAAATTTTAATATGGTCAGGGAATTGTTCAGATCCTTTTGTGTGGGGATACTGCACCTTTAATTATCTGCCCTCTGGTGCCAAGCCTTTTCTTTGAGTGCTTCCATAAAAGCTTATTGCAGCTAGTTATTGAGCAAATTAGTACTTGAGTTTTGGTGAAAAATGTCTTTATTAGTCCTAAAACTGGAGTCACTGTGCATTCCCAGAAGGCGTGATTTTGTTTGATGAATAAATCTAGTAATTATCCTGCTGTTAGGGCTGTACCACAAATGTCATCAGCAGATAAACAGAGGGAGTAAGTCTTCCGTAAATTCTCTAATTATCTATGTTGGACCACTTATCGCCTGCAGATGATTTATGAGCATATTGATATATCCTTAAGTATGTTCATTTGAGTTCACAGATGCAAATAATTAAGGCAGTAGTCACTTACAAAAGAGGTTTCAGGTCAGGGTCATTTCATTAGAAAACTTTAGCCTGGCTTAGACTCCACAACAGACTCTAGGTATCAGCTACTTGAACAGGATAATACCTAAGAGGTTTTTAATTTCCTTTCTTTTTCTCTTTCCTGTAGATTTTATAACTTGTGTCCAAAATTTTCATTAAATAAGAAAATTCAAGTTCTTTTTGTCATCTATATTTATTTCATTTAATGAGTATCAATTGTTATATTCTTAATCTGAACTGGCTAGTGAAACAATTGCTAAGAAGCATTACAAAATTTTATAGTCACTTTTTTATAAAATCAAAAGATGTTTGAATGCATACAGGTGTTTTATTTTTTTTTCCTTTTAAACTATTTTACTTTTAGTAACTGATAACTTTCTTAAATTTAAGCAAAATCTTAACAATGCTTGCTTTTTATATTTGTGTTACAACTGGTTAAGAAATTAGAATAATAAATGACTATAAAATACTATATTCCTTAACAATTAAATCTAATGTACTAGCAGGTGGAAGGAAAAGAAGTTACTACTATAACAAATCAACATGCTCAACAGCAAACAGTGTCAGAGGAGGACAATCCTCAAGTAGCCCATGAAAGCACAATGCCTGGGCCAAAACTAAGGCAGTGAAAAATGAGTGTGTACACTGTAATATCCACATTCTTAAATGGAATACAAAAACACCTACTCAAAGAAGCACAAGTCAGATATTGGCTTTGATAGAAACAGAGATTAGATCATAACACATATCACAAATAATCTCATCCACTTGATGGGTTGACCTATGTGTAAAGCATACTGATGTTTCTGGGTATATCATTATTAAGGTATAAAATGATGCTGGATACATTTAGGAAAAAGGAACTGATAGTTTTCTCAGAGGATTTATTTAATTTTTGGACCAATGTCTTTCAAAAGTTCTGATAACTCTATTTAAAAATATATATGTGTACTTACCTAGTGTATATTTAATACAGAAACATACCAATGGTCTCAACTATACACATAGTGTGTGTGTATGTATGTATATATATATATGTATATAACCATTTTAGCACACACACACACATACACACACATATACACACAGATACATATGTATATACAAATTTGTATGCATATATATGTATAAGTATATATTTGAATAAATATATATGTGTGTGTGTATACACAGAGTATATATGTATTCAGAAGCATTAATGTAATGTGCATGCATGTGTGTGTGTAAATAGTATATATGTATGAAGAAGCTTTCAGTAGTCAGGCATACATATAATGTACATGTATACAGGAACATTTTAGTAGTCTCAGATATATACTAGTATATATGTATACAGAAACATTTTAATAGATATTTATGTATGCATGTGTGTGTGTATATATATATATATATATATATATATATATGAACATGTGTGTGCATTTGTATATACATAGTGCATATGTGTGAAGAAGTATGCCAGTAATATCAAGTTAGGAGCAAATTGTGGCTTATTCCTTTATAATAAATACAATATTCTAGTACATATATTCATATGTGTTTATGTGTCTGTATACGTATATACATATTCTCAGCAGAATTGCTGCCTGATGAAACAAAGGCACCAAGTCCAGATGAAGTGGCAAGACTCAAGTGCTAAACTGTTGCATAGCATTTGTAGGGATAGAAACTATTCAGTTTAATTTAGTTTTATTAATATTCTATAATATTTTTTAAGATATATCTCTTTAATATATAAAGCGGTTACATAAAGCTATTATTTCTTGAAGGCATTTCCATAAGGGAAAGTCCTTTCTAATAAATCCTTCTTTTCCTCATCCTACACATACTACCCATGTTCTCAAGTCTCTCTCATTTCTCATTCTGCTTTACAACATGGTCTTTGTATGACAAAGACTCCTTTCAGGTGCTCCAATATAATGCATTAAACTTGGTATTTTGCTCTTCATTCATAAATAGAAACATTTACATAATATAAAGTCTATTAAAAAGACCTCCACATAAAACCAGATATACTGAACTCAATAGAAGAGAAAGTAGAAATAGCCTTGAACACACTGGGACAGGGTACAATTTCCTGAAGAGAACACCAATGTCTCAGGCTCTAAGATCAATAATTGGCAAATGGGACCTCATGAAACTGAAAAACTTCTGTAAAGCAAAGGACACTGTCAATAGGACAAAACAGCAACCAACAGATTGGGAAAAGATCTTTACAAACCCTACATCTGATAGAGAGCTAATATCCAAAATATACAAAGAGCTCAAGAAGTTAGACTCCAGAGAACCAAATACCTCTCCTAAAAAATAGGGTACAGAGACAAATTCAACTGAGGAATCTCCAGTGGCCAAGAAGCACCTAAAGAAATGGTCAAAATCCTTAGCTATCAGGGAAATGCAAATCAAAACGACCCTGATATTCTACCCTACAGCAATCAAAAAGGCTAAGATCAAAAAGTCAGGTGACAGCAGATGCTGGTGAGGATGTGGAGAAAGAAGAACACTCCTCCATTGCTAGTGGGATGGCAAGCTGGTACAACCATTTTGGAAATCAACCTGGTGGTTCCTCAGACAATTGGAAATAGATCTACCTGAAGACCCAGCTATACCACCATTGAGCATATACCCAAAAGATGTTCCACCATACCACAAGGACATGTGTTCCACTATGTTCATAGCAGCCTTATTCATTATAGCAAGATGCTGGAAACAACCTTGATGTCTTTCTACTGAGGAATGGATAAAGAAAATGTGGTATATTTACACAATGCAATATTACTCAGCTGTTAAAAATGAGGGCTTCAAGAATTTTGCAAACAAATGGGTGGAGTTAGAAAATATCATACTGATTGAGGTAACTCAGACTCAAGAGGACATACATGGTATATACTCACTGGTAAGTAGCTATTAGCTCAAAAGCTCAGAATACCCACAATACAATTCACACACTATATAAAGCTTAAAAAGAAGACAAAACCAAAGTGTGCATGCTCAATCCCATTTAGAAGGGTAGCAAAATAATTATGGGAGGCAGAGGGAGGGACCAAGGTAGGAGAGGGGAGGGGGAAGGAAAAAGGTGGGAGGTAAAGTCAGATATCTGAAGAGATTGGGGGAAAGTCCATAGGGCCAGGAGAATGAATATGTAGCAGTGGGCGCAGGGAACAGGGAACCACTAGAATGTCCCAGACATCAGGGATGCGAGATGCTCTCAGGACCCATTGGGGATGACATTACCTGAAATGCTCAATAGCGGGGAGAGGGGAGAAAACCTGAAGAGAACACTTCCAGGAGATAGACATAGCCCCCAGTTGAGGTATGGGGCCACCCATCGGTCTTAAAAGTTTTAACCCAGAGTTGTTCCTGTCTAAAGGAAACACAGGGACATAAATGGGGATAGACTAAAGGAAAGGCCATACAGAGACTGACCCACATGTAATCCATTCCATCCACAGACACCAACCCCTCACATTATTGTTGATGCCAAGATATGCTTGCATATAGGAGCATGGTATAGCTGTCATCTGAGAGGATCTGCTAGCACCTGATTAAGACAGATGCAGATACCAGGCAGTGGTGGTGCACTCCTTTAATCCCAGCTCTTGGGAGGCAGAGACAGGCAGATTTCTGAGTTCCAGGCTAGCCTGGTCTACAGAGTGAGTTCCAGGACAGCCAGGGATACACAAAGAAATCCTGTCTCGAAAAACCAATTGAACCATTGGTCCAATGGTCTACAGAGTGAGTTCCAGGACAGCCAGGGATACACAAAGAAATCCAGTCTTGAAAAACCCGTTTTTCCATTAGACTGGACCCAGGGACCCGAATGAAAAAGTTAGAAGAAATGAAAGAGCTGAAGGGTATTGCAACCCCATAAAAAGAAAAACAAAATCAACTCATTGGACCCCCTAGAGATGACAGGGACTAAACTCCCAACTAGAGTATACATGGATGTGTCCATAGGCTACACATGTAGCAGACGACTGCCTTATCCGGCATCAGTGGGAGAGGAGGGGTTTGGTACTGTGGAGACTGGATGCCCTAGAGAAGGCGATGCTATAGGGGTGAGGTGGGAGTGTTTGGGTAGATATGGGAGCAAAGGGGAAGGGTACGGGGTGGGAAGTTTTTGTAGGAGAGATCAGGAAGGGAAACAACATTTGAAATGTGAAGAAATAAAATAATTGAAAAAGAAAAATCAGTTAATATTTTATTTCATCTCTCTCTTTTTTTCTTGTCTCTGTATTTCTTTTTTTAATTGGATGTTTTCTTTAGTTACATTTCAAATGTTATTACCCTTCCTGGTTTCCCCCTATGCCAGAAACCCCCTATAACATCCTTCCTCCCCCTGCTACTATGAGGGTATTCCCGCACCCACCTACCCATTCCCACCTCCCTGCCCTTGATTCCTCTACACTGGGGCATCTATCTAGCCTTCATAGGACCAAGGACCTCCCCTCCGATTGATGCCTGACAAGGCCATCCACTCCTACATATGCAGCTGGAACTACGCGTACTCCTTGGTTGGTGGCTTAGTCCCTTAGGAGCACAGAGGGGTCTGGTTGGTTGGTATTGTTGCTCTTCCCATGGGGTTGCAAACCCCTTCATCTCCTTCAGTCCTTTCTCTAACTCCTCCATTAGGGACCTCGCGCTCAGACTAATGGTTGGCTGCGAGCATCTGCCCCTGTATTTGCAAGGCTCTGGCAGGGCCTCTCAGGAGACAGCTATATCAGGTTCCTTTCAGCAAGCACTTCTTGGTATCCATAATAGTGTCCGGTTTGGTGACTGTATAAGGGATGAATTCCCAGGTGGGACAGACTCTGGAAGGCTTTTCCTTCAGTCTCTGTTCTACATTTTGTCTCCATGTTTGCTCCCATAAGTATTTTCTTCCCTTTTCTAAGAAGGACTGAAGCACCCACACTTTGGTCTTTCTTCTTCTTGAGCTTCATATGGTCTGTGAATTGTATCTTAGGTATTCAGAACTTTTCGGCTAATATCCACTTGTCAGTGAATGCATACCATATGTGTTCTTTTGCGATTGGGTTACCTCACTCAGGATGATATTTTCTAGTTACATCCATTTGGCTAAGAATTTCATGAAGTCATCAATTTTAATAGCTGAATAGTACTCCATTGTGTAAATGTACCACATTTTCTGTATCTGTTCTTCTGTTGAAGGACATCTGGGTTCTTTACAACTTCTGGTTATTATAAATAAGGCTGCTATGAACATAGGGGAGCAGGTGTCCTTGTTATATGTTGGGGTATCTTTTGGGTATATGCCTGGGTGTGGTATAGCTGGGTTCTCAGGTCCAATTTTCTGAGGAATCACCAGACTGATTTCCATAGTGGTTGTACCAGCTTGCAATCTCATCAGCAATGGAGGAGTGTTCTTCTTTCTCCGCACCCTTATCAGCATTTGCTGTCACCTAAATATTTGATCTTAGCCATTCTTACTGGTGTGAGGTACAATCCCAGGGATGTTTTGATTTGCATTTCTCTGATGAGTAAGGATTTTGAACATTTCTTTAGGTGCCTCTCCACCATTCGATATTTCTCAGTTGAAAATTCTTTGTTTAACTCTGTACCCCATTTTTAAATAAGGCAATATGATTCTCTGAAGTCTAACTTCTTGAAGTCTTTGTATATATTGTATATTAGCCCTCTATCAGATGTATCTTTTCCTAATCTGTTGGTTGCCATTTTGTCCTATTGACAGTGTCATTTGCTTTACAAAAGCTTTACAATTTTATGAGGTCCCATTTGTAGATTTTTGATTTTAGAGCACGAGACATTGGTGTTCTATTCAGGAACTTTTCTCCTGTACCCATGTGTTCGATACTCTTGCCCACTTTCTCCTCTGTAAGTTTCAATGTATCTGGTTATATGTGGAGATCCTTAACCCACTTGGGCTTAAGCTTTGAACGATGAGATAAAAATGGGTTGATTTGCATCTTTTTACATGCTGACTGCCAGTTGGACCAGCACCATTTGTTGAAAATGCTGTCTTTTTTTCACTGGATAGTTTTAGCTCCTTTGTCAAGTATCAAGTAACAAAACTGTGTGGGTTCATTTCTGGGTCTTCATTTCTACTCCATTGATCTTCCTGCCCATCTATGTACCAATACCATACCGGTTTTATTACTATTTCTCTGTAATACAGCTTGATGTCAGGGATGGTGATTCCTCCAGAAGTTATTTTGTTTTGAGAATAAGTTTTCATTATCCTGGGTTTTTTGTTATTCCTAATGAATTTGCAAATTACTGTTTCTAACTCTATAAAGAATTGATTTGGGATTTTGGTGGGGATTGCAAAGATTGCTTTCAGCAAGATGGACATTTTTACTATGTTATTCCTGCCAATGCATGAGCATGGGAGATCTTTCCATCTTCTGAGATCTTCTTTGATTTCCTTCTTCAGGAACTTGAATTTCTTGTCATACAGATCTTTCACTTGTTTGGTTAGAGTCACACCAAGATATGTAATATTATTTGTGACTATTGTGAAGGGTGTCATTTTCCTAATTTCTTTTTCAGCCTGCTTATCCTTTGAGTAGAGGAAGGCTACTGATTGGTTTGAGTTAATTTTATATCCAGCCACTTTGCTAAAGTTGTTTATCATTTGTAGCAGTTCTCTGGTGGATTTTTTGGTGTCACTTAATTATATGATCCTATCATCTGCAAATAGTGATCTTTTGACTTCTTCCTTTCCAGTTTGTATACCTTTGACCTCTTTTTATCATTTAATTGTTCTAGTTAGAAGTTCAAGTACTATATTGAATAGATAGGGAGAGAGTAGGAATCCTTGTCTAGTCCCTGATTTTAGAGGGATTGTTTCAAGTTTCTTTCCATTTAGTTTGATGTTGGCTACTGTTTTGCTATATATTGCTTTTACTGTGTTTAGGTATGGGTCTTGAATTCCTGATCTTTCCAAGTCTTTTAACATGAAGGGGTGTTGAATTTTGTCAAATGCTTTCTCAGCATCTAATGAAAAGATCATATGTTTTTTTTCTTTGAGTTTGTTTATGTAGCGAATTACGTTAATGGATTTTTGTATATTGAACTATCGCTGCCTACTTGATCATGGTGAATGATCGTTTTGATGTGTATTTTTGCGGAGAATTCTATCAGACCTTCAAAGAAGACCTGTAACCAATATTCTTCAAACTTTCCAAAAAATAGAAAGGGAAGAAATACTTCCCAATTCGTTCTATGAAGCCACAATTACACTTACACCTAAACCACACAAAGACTAAACAAAGAGAACTTCAGACCAATTTCTTGTATGAACCTTGATGCAAAAATACTCAATTTCATCTTACTCTTAATGTTAACTCAGTTTCAGGAATTATTACTTCCCCTGAATACTAACTGGTAGTCTTTGACTCTAGCCCATGGTTTTATTTAGCATCCTGTTCAGGGTGCTCTGACTCTGCAATTTCCCAAGAAAGTTCCTTCCTAGTAGTAACATTGCTCATTTGACATTTATGATTCAACTCTAGATATAATCTACATATTAATAAATGAATTAAAAAATTGTTCCCATAGTCTAAGATTAGATTTGTCCACATATTATAGAAATATGATTTTCTTATGAGTTTCAAAATACAGGGATAAAACAATAGTAAGATCAATTAATTGTGTTGAGGAAATTTGTCAAATTTGGTAAACATGTGCACAGACATATATAAATTTGTTTAATATGTCTACTCAAGTGACAGACAGAGATCAAGAGAGAAGCTGAGAACCCAGTTCCTCAAATGCAAGCACAATTGCCTCAGACCGAAAGTTCCAAAAATTTGGCAAGGTTGTAATTTCCCCCCCAGTGACATACTTCTTCTACGACGCCAGTGTCTCCTATCACACCCCACGAAGTTTCATCAACTAAGCATCAAATGTTCAAGAACAAAAGCCTGTGGGGGACATTTCTCATTCAAACCATCACAGATACTTTTAAATAAATCTAAACTTTGGTATCATATAGAGTAAGTTATGTTCATAATCCAGATATATGTATACATTTATATACTGCTATATACTGCTTTAAAAACTGGCTTTTTGCCCTTGGACTTGCTAGATTTAGGTAAGCCTTGTCCTGAGATTCCACCTCACACCAGTTAAAATGGCTATGATCAAAAACTCAAGCAAAACTCAAAGCTCAAAGCTGGTGAGGGTGTGGAGAAAAAGGAACACTGCTCCATTGCTGGTGGGATTACAGGCTGGTACAACCACTCTGGGAAGCAGTCTGGCAGTTTCTCAGAAAATTGGATTTAGTACTACCAAAGAATCCAGATATACCACTCCTGGGCACATATGCAAAAGATTCTCTGACATATAACAAGGACACATGCTCCACTATGCTCATAGCTGCTTTATTTTATAATAACCAGAAGCTGGAAACAATCCAGATGTCCCTCAACAGAAAAATGGATACAGAAAATGTGGTACCTTTACACAATGGAGTACTGCTCAGCTATTAAAAACAATGACTTCATCAAATTCGCGGGCAAGTGAATGGAACTAGAAAATATCATCCTGAGTGAGGTAACTCAGTCACCAAAGAACAAACTCGGTATGTGCTCACTGATAAGTGGATATTAGGAAAAATTTTTGGAATACCCGATACAACTTACAGACCATATGAAGCTCAAGAAGAAGGAAGACCAAAGTGTGGAGGCCTCAGTCCTACTTAGAAGGGGGGAACAAAATAAGCACAGGAGATAGAGGGTGGGCAGGTCTTTGGAGGAAAAGAAGAGGGCAGGCAGGATGAGGTGTGGGAGGAGACAGGCGAGATGTACAGTGGGTCAGGAGATTGAACAGAGGTATGTAGCAATGGGGGATGGGAAAATAGGGATAGCCAACAGAACGTTCCAGAGGCCAGGAAAGCAAGACCTTCTCAGGACCCAACAGGGATGAGATTACCTGAAATGCCCAACAAAGGGGAGAGAGAACCAGTAGAGATCATATCCAGAAGTTAGGCATGGCCCCTAGTTGAGGGATGGGGCCACCCACCCTTCTCAAAATTTTAACCCAGAATTGTACCTGACTAAAAGAACTACAGGGATGAAAAGTGGAGCAGAGACTGAAGGAAAGGTCATCTAGAGACTGCCCCACCTGGGGATCTATCCCATATGCAGCCACCAAACCCAAACATTGGCATTATTGCTGATGCCAAGAAGTGCTTGCTGACAGGAGCCCAATATGTCTCCTGAGAGGCTCTGCCAGACGCTTACTGATATAGATGTGGATGCTTGCAGCCAACCATTGGCTTGAGTAGGGGACCCCATTGTAGGAATTAGGAGAAGGACTGAAGAGCTAAAGGAGTTTGCAATCCCGTAGGAAGGACAACAATATCAACCAATCAGACCCCCCAGGACTCCCAGGGACTAAACTACCAACAAAAGCATACACATGGAAAGACCCGTGGCTTCAGCTGCCTATATAGCAGAGGATGACCTTGCCTGGCATCAAAGAGAGGGGAAGCCCTTGGTCCTGTGAAGGTTTGCTGCCCCAGAATAGTGAAATGCTAGGTAGGTGGAGCAGAAGTTGGTGAGTGGGGGGAGAACACCCTTGTGGAGGCAGTGGGAAGGGGGTGGGATTGGGGATTTTCAGATAGGAAATGGGGAAGTAGAATACACACACACACACACACACACACACACACACACCAGAAATCAGACAAATAGTGAGTAAATGCAGAGTGGCTAAATTTTTGCTAACATTTCAGAGAGTTGTTGTTGTCTCAGGCGTTCTGCATGCTCAAAATTACTTTCCCAATTCTGAGTATTTGCTTATAGTGGTGTAGCTATTTTACTGTTTTCAGTTTAGGTGCTCGAGAGCTCCATCCAACTAGGAGGCAGAGGAGAACCACAGAAATTCGGAAACAATTCTATTTTAGCTCCCTGAACTTGATATTGTGATACTAGATTTGATAGTTTTCATATCCTGTGAAATCCTTTATTAAAGTAATTTAGTTATTATTCTATAGTTCATTTTCAAAAGAATTCTATTATAATTATTATAACAGGAAATAGGAACAATGTATGACCAATAAAGTGTCATTCAAAATGTGATTATTATAAAGCAGAGTATACCTGATTATTTCATATTTTCTCACACTCAACAAACACATGCCCACACTCACATATCTGGAGAAAATTTCCATGTAATGATGTTTCCTAGAAATGGAACATAGCAAGCAACAGGTAAACATGAGTGTAAGGGCATGCTGCCACTGCTAGAAGCTGATTTGTGTGAACAATACATTTAGTTGTAAATTAAACACAGTGAAGAAAATATAATGGTAGAACATTTTAAAACTACTTTTCTAATTGTTTCTTTTATGTCTGAGATTATAATATAATTTTACATTTCTTCTGCTTTTCTTTCTTTCTTCCAGTTCACTCCACATTTACTGTTATAACTTTCTTTCAAATGTATGGTCTGTTTTTTTTTTTAAATCAATTTTGTTAATATACATACATACATATAAATTCCTATATTTATAAATACAAACTTATCAGTCTGTATAATGTTACTTGTGTATATAATTTAAGGGTTGACCATTAAGTATTGAATAATATGCTTTTCACTGTGGAGACTGTTTATCCTGCTGTCAGCATTCCTTAGTTTCCTGTAGTTCTTTGTGCAGGGTTGTAGCCTCTTGAGCTTTTTCCTGTCTGAGGAGCATGGTAAATATCTATTGCTGAAGAAAATGCACTTCACATACAGGTCACAGAGGCCTCTGAGATTGAACTGCCTTGAATGTCTCCTTCCTGTGGTCCAGCTCTCACAGTACAAGAATTTACCACACAAGATTCCAAAAGATGCCACCAGCAGTCCTACCTACCTAGTTACGATGTCTATGAAACTGAACAATTACTAGTATGGAATTACTAGTACTATGGATGCTTTAGTGGCACATATATTTTGGAGGTAACCAGTTGTTCTCTAATTAGATATATGACCCACTCAACAATTAAAAAAAAATAACATGCTTGATACTGACAACCTCCACAACTATACAGGCAGGGCTAGAGAATCATGGATCTTAGAGGAGAACCTACATAAACATAATCCCTAAGTATGTTATAAATACTTGCCATTAAACCCACAGATACGTGCAATCTTCACTTATCATCAAGGAAGCTTCATTTTGTAACAGGAGACAATTACATACAAGCACAAGCAATGAAAATGTAGGGTTATGGCATCCCATCACAAAGGATACATTTATTACTCCCACTTCTAAGGCTCCTGGAGCAACATGGAAGATTGGAAAGAAAGACTATAAAACATGGATGATCAGTGAGTTTGTTGTGAGCCTGTGTCTTCTTGCAGTGCCAGAAGGAGAACACATAAAGTCTCACCATCATGACTGCCCAAAAATGAGCTGAGCAAGGACAATGACAATGACAGTTAATAAGCTAACATGATCATAGAGTTCAATGGTAACATATCACCAGAATACTTGTCATGGAAAAAGTAGATGTGAGGTCGCTTCTGGAACGCTGATAGAGTTGTGACTGCCATAAGAAAAGAAAAGAAAAAAATTAGCATTTACCTCGTTTTCCTGTTCTTCCTTTGTGTCCTTTCCCCATCCGTGAGTGTGACAAACAACCTGGCTGGAGCCAGTCTGGCCTCTGCATTTGCAACTTCCTACAGGAACCTTGAGGAGTCGACTGCCCCCTCAGCTTGCTGAAACAAAGGATTGGGTCTTTGGGCTTTCCCTTTAAAAGGACTACAGAACAGTAAAGTTCAAGCCTTGATCAGAAACTTTGTCTTGGCCTCATTCTTCTCTTTCACCTGTCCCTCTTTCATTCACAGCCTCCCTTTCAGGTAGACCAGGTTTATCCGTGGCTGCTGGACAGCTGCTTTTTCCCCCCAAAATGAGTTACTTTTCAAGAGTTAACTACTTAGAATCATTGACTTTCCACTTTGCTCTTCTACTATTCTCAATTAGATGTTAGCTTGTTCCTGTTAGCATGACTCCATTAAACCCCACAATTTATCAGACCAAATAAGTCCAATAGGAAGTAACTGGAGGTACACAACTCCTATAAGACATGATTCAGTATTTCTGTAGTTACTTTATTTAGTATATCTAGTGAATAATCATGAAATTATGACATTAAGGATAGAATATTCTCCTTGTCCTGTGTGGTCTCATTCTCTGCCACTGAATAATTTCCTTTCCCTTTTCTCTTAATACAAATCCTAAATGAAGAGTTTGTATGATTTTTTGTTTCTGTTAAAATCATTGCTTCATAATTTATATTAGATAATCTATAATCAAACAGAAACTACAGCCAAAAAATCCTGCCATTCAACTCTAAACTTACTGGAAGCAATACATATCACATGTCATCTGTAATTAGGGCTTTAATTTCCTACTCTTCTTATTAACATTGCATATAGTTATCATATATTAAACTTGTGCATAAAATGCAACAGTAGCATCCTGTAATTCACACTTTTTCCAGTTTTGACAACTATTTGCTTGTTTATTTATATTTTCATCTCATTGGCTTCAATTTCCTTTTCCAGAAGTATCAGATCAAAAGGTCTTCAAAATACAGAATATAATTGAAATGGAAATTCTAATAGTTTACATTCTTTTTTATAATGCAACTTTTGATGACTGAACAGCAGAAAAGAATTAGATACATTTTAAAGTTTGTCAGTGACTCTAATCTTGGAGATTTGTCCTCAAACAATAGTTATTTAACATCAGGTGGAAATCATCAATGGATCATATGTGAATGGTCTAGTAAATGAATGGCTAGGACCCTCTGAACTCAGCCATGGATTCTATATTGTATATGTTAGGCAGTCCTTTCAGTGTAATTAGAGAAAGCACAGACATACAGGATGATTGTATCCTTACATACCTTCCTGTAAAGTACACAGAGCCAAAAATAATTACAGCTAAAGGGTTAAGGCTTTGAGGTATTAATGGAAAATTAAATGAAAATGTCAGAAATGCATATGATCTATCATAGAAAACATTGGCACACTGCACAAAATTTGACTGATACTTGGGCTTAAAAGTGATAACGTTTAGCCATTATAGACTATCACTCCATTTTGCATTTAAAGTATTTTATTCTTTGGCCATGAAATTTCCACAGGATTCACATTTTTTTGTGAAGGATTGCTTAATAGAATAAGATATGTCTTAACCAATAGTAATTATATAGAAAATCATATAATTTGGTGGATTGGAATAGACATTTCAGAAATAATCCTATGTATACACAGTTATCTTTACCATGTCTGTCAAGAGTGTTGTTGCAAAAAGCATGCCTGCATGAAAAAGTTGGGATTGGACATTTCTATGTCACAAGAATTAATTTTAAAAGCGCTAAGGATTTAAATCTAAAACCAAACTCACATTTGCAGGAAAAAGCCCACAAGTGAAAACACTTCATTAAGTTAATCTATATTTAATTAACATGGCACTGATAGTACAGACAGGAGAAGAAGCAGAAATGAACAATTGCGAGATTATGTCAAACTAAAGAAGTTCTCAGAGTAGAAGAAATTATCAGAAAATGAAAGGCAAGCTACAGGACAGTAGACAGCAAGCACAATGTGTCCAGAGAATGACTAATTTCCAAAATGCATAAGGTCTAATTGTACCTGGTATCAAACAACAATTCTGTTAGTATGGGCACGAGATCTGAACACATATTTCTTAAAAAAAAAAAAAAGAGTTTGAAATGAGAAACAGGCACATAGAAAGTACTCAGCATCACCAATCATGAGGGAAATACAAGTCAAAAGCACAATTACCTCACACTTGGGAGGAAAGCTTCTATCCAGAAACAAAGTCAGCACTGCTGACAAGAAGTGAGGGAGGCTGAAACTCCATGAGTTATCAATGAGAGAGTTAAATAATTCAGCCATTATGTAAACTCACTTTAGAAATTAAAAAATAAACCTACCATATCACCTCAAATCCCTAATTCCTAGTTGTCCAAAGAATGGAAAGCAGGATCTCAGAGATCCATTTGCATTTCAAACTCATTATAACATCAATCAAATTAGACCAAATATAGAAGTAACTTAATAGTGACATTCAGGTTGTAAAAGATGTTCCACATTTTAAAAGTTGCAGGGTAGCCACTGATAAAATGGAATTTTACTTCATGTGACAACATGGATGAGTCTCGAGAGTAGGATAGGAAGAAAAATAGTCCATCCACAAAACACAAATATCATGTAATTGCACTAATATGAGTCACCAAAATGACTCATAAAATGAGTCAGAAAATGACTCAGAAAGATTGACTCTTATTCTTGACAAAGAATAGGATTCTCTCTGCTAGGGAGAAATAGAAATGAAACACTGGGGAATTCAATGGTGTAGTTTCCAAATGAAAGAAGGAAGCCTTCTAAAGGGATGTTGAGGTGTTTATCTGTTTATTAGTGATAAATCTCCCGTTTAAGCATGCTATTTGTCAGATCACATGACATTTATATTACAGTAATAACTAACTCATCAAAAATTCCTTTTAAATAACAATAGTGCCTCAGCACACATTAGTTGCTTAAGAGTATTGGGAAATTAGTATATTATAGATAAAGTAGACATAATGAAGGCAAATCATTTTGATTGGCATAGATAAATGCTGTATATGTGTCAGAGGCCTTTCCGGACATTCAGAAAAACACTTCATTTAAAAATCAGCCATGTATATTTCATGGGATGTATATTATAGATGAATAATAGACTTTTTATAATAATTAGTTTGAATTTTAATTAAAGAAAACCATGTCTGATGCAATAATAATTTTAGAACTTTTCTATTGTACTAAAATATTCTTCTTTCTTTTAGATTTTTATTATTTCAAATGTATTGCATACTTTAGATTTTTGTTATTTAGTAATTTATTTTCTGTTTTTACATGAAGTAATAAGTATAACTTAATTCAAAAACATACAACATATAAGATTTAACTGTAAATTCATTCAATTTTGAATTTCTGCAAAAGTAGGCTAGACTTTCCTATCAGTATGAAATAGGATGAGTACTGTACTAATTTCCTTATCTCACATTGCCTGCAAGTCTGCCAGGAAAGAATTGCTTTCTAAGTTGAAACACTGATCCCTGCAGGTATCCCATTAAATAATTATCAATCCATGTTCTGTTGTTACTAGTTAATTTATTCAGTAGATGTTTTCCTCCTTGAAAACATGAAGAAATCAGAGCAAAGGAAATTACACTGTTATGAAAGTGGTGAAAGGAAATTTTCATGTTTTATGGACAAATTTGATGACTACTAAACGGCATTGAGCTGTGGTTGGAGGATCATAGTAAGCAACAATATAAACAGCACAATTTTATCTACTTCTGTCTTAAGAGTGGCTCATCCTTGTTTGAGGTAAAAATTTAAAGATATGAAATGGAGAGATTACTGTATGTTTTCATGGTAAATATCTTGTATAGGTCAACAAAATGTACAAATATAAAACTCACACATACTGTGGAATAACGACAGACTAAAGGTTTGGTTCCTTTCTTAGTGCCCAATGTCATCTATACCTTTCTGCTCATCATTCTGACTTTATCTCATATCCGTATTCAGAGTTCATCTTCCTCATCCAAGCCTCTAGGGGTTGGTTTAAAAGGTAGGACAGAAGTAGAAAAAGATAAAGATGTAATACCAAATCTCTTGGTATATCTTTGTATAAATCCTCACTATTGATATACCCATTATCCATAATGAAAGTTTACAATGTTGTCTGAATTTTATATTTAATCATCCAATATCAGTTCATCCCTCTATTATTTTCTGAAAATATTTAAAAGAAACTAAATTTCAAAAAGGAGTGATATAAACAAAACAACAACAAAAATCCTTTTATTCCATCTAAGTGAAATTATAAATTTTCTGTAATTTATTTCTCTAGCTCTCCTTCATCCCTTTTAAAGAAGGATTATCCCCCCAGGAAACATTCTCACCTTTCTGAAACACTTTACTTTGCTGTGCTCATACATTTGTAGATTTCTATCATAAAACATGGCATGATATTGTTTTTCACTATAACATGTATTTACAGATCATATGACACTGGTCATTACCATAAAACATGCTTCTACAGACCATGTGACATTGGTAATCACATAGAATGTTTCCATAGATCAGATGACATTTATAATCACCATGATATATTTCTGCAGATTATATGATATTGGTGATCACAATAAAATATGCTTCTATGGATCATACGATATTGGCAATCACTATAACACAGTTTTAAAGATCAGAAGACATTGGCAATCACTATCCATGTCACTACAAAACACTTCTACTTATTAGATGACATTGGTGATCACCATAAAACATGCTTCTACAGCTCACATGACATTAGTGATAACCATGGCATGGTTGCATATATCAAGTGACATTGGGGATCACTAAAACATGCTTCTATAGAACAGAAGACGTTGGTGATCACCACAGCATGCTTCACTATGTCAGATGATATTGACAATCATCCTAGCATGCTTATAGAGATCAGACTACGCCAAGAGCTCTAGGTGTATTTATTTATAGGTGTATTTTATGATTTGAAGTAGATTTGGATAACCTTGAAAAATTGTATTTTTCTCACAAAGAGGCTTACCATGACTGCTCTTTGAAAGACCCAACAAGAAGCTGAAAGAGTCAGATGCAGATATTTACACCCAGCCAATGGACAGAAGCTGCTGACCCCTGTAGTTGAATTAGGGAAAAGATGGAAAAGCTGAGGAGGGTGACCATGTATGAGGACCCTGAGATCTTTCAGACACTGGTGGGCCACCAACCAGGCAACATAACCCAATTGATATGAGGCCCCCAGCATATATACAACAGAGGGCTTCTGGGTTAGAACTCAGTAAGAGAAGATGAACCTAACCTTCAAGAGACTAGAGGCCTCAGGGAGTAGAAAGGTCTGTTATGGTGGAGAGTGGAAGGTGGGGACATCATAGAGACAGGGTGAGGAGTTATGGGATGAGGAAGGGTTGTAGGTGAGAGAGGAAGGGGGATAAAACCTGGACTGTAAAAAGGAGTAAATAAAATAAAAAAAAGCTCATGAGTCCTGTGAGAGATTTCTGTAGCTCCATCTTTATAGCAATGCTTCCCTCAGTTTTTCTGACAGGGGTAACGCATCTTAATCACTGTTTACAATTAGTTTTAACGTTTAGTATAAATCTCAAGTTGTTCATTGTTAATTATTTAATGGGGGGTACTGAAAATAAAGAAACAAACTACTGTGGCTATACTTAGAAATTTTAGAGATAAGGAGATAAATTGTTGGTCAAGATACCTGGTACTGACTGTATTCTGAAGTGTTTGCTTCTTTCTTCTACTACTCTTCAAATGTATTTTATAGAAAGTGACATACACAGAATGGCAAAAAATGTGCTTTTGTATAAAACTTCATTATAGGTAGATCAGACTCAGAAAACCCAAGGTGATGAAGACAACACATTGCTTTAAATACTACAGAAAAAGAATTATTTGTACTAGTAGTGGCTACATGTAGGACATAATTAAGAAACACATTAAAGATGGCGTCAAATAGGAGCTAATCATGTTGATGGTTTTGTTCTGAATTATCTGGACAGTATTTTTGTGATAGAGGGAGGCCTGGCCAACACTAAACTGGTCTAAACCATGGGAGTAGCTTAATGTAAAATATCATACAACAGAATAGAATAATTTATACTTGATGCATACGTGAACTTGTAGATGCAAGACTGGTTGATACCAAAGAGTATGACAATCGTTACATATCATTATTAACTCTTTATAGTAGGCATTTGCTCAACACTAACTTCCTTAGTTTCAAGACAGCCCTATGAATGATATATTTTTAAGATCTCATGTAACAAGTAAAGAATCTGGGCATTATAGAGATTAAGAAAAAATTGCTAGAGTTGAAAATGATGGCAGACATTCTTCAGTCTGAACACCTTCATCCAAATCACCATATTCTCAATTAACATCTTCATATTGTTTATCATTTTTTGTAGTTACATCTGAAATTTTTTTATTATGTTTTTCTTTTTTCTTTACACTTCATATTTTATTCCCCTCTCGGTCCACCCTCCAACAGTTCCATATCCCATATCTACTCCCCACCTCCTATCTCCATGAGGATTTCCCCCTTCACCCCACCCCACCAGATTTCTAAACTTCCTGGTGCCTCCAGTCTCTTGAGGGTTAGGTGCATAATCTATGCGTGAGCTTCCACTGTATATGTGTTCGGGGCCTCATATCAGCTGGTGTATGCTGGCTGGTTGGTGGTCCAGTATCTGAGAGGTCTCGAGGGAGGGTCCAGGTTAATGGGAACTGCTGGTCCTACTACAGGTTTGCCCTCTTCCTCAACTTTTTCCAGCTTTCCCCTAATTCAACTAAAGGAATCATCAGCTTCTGTCCATTGGTTGAGTGCAAATATCTGCATCTGTCTCTTTCAGCTGCTTGTTCAGTCTTTCAGAGGGCAGTTATGATAGGTCCCTTTTTGTGAGTTCTCCATAGCTTCAGTAATAGTGTCAGGCCTTAGGTCCCTCCCTGGGCTGGATCCCACTTTGGGCCTGTCACTGGACCTTCTTTTCTTCAGGCTCTTCTCTATTTCCATCCCAGCAGTTCTTTCAGACAGAACAATTCTGGGTCAAAGTTTTGACTGTGGGACAGCAACCCGATCCGATCCCTCACTTGATTCCCTGTCTTTCTTCTGGAGGTGGGCTCTACAAGTTCCTTCTCCATCCTATAGGGCATTTCATGTCGGGTCCCTTGCTTTGAATCCTGTGCATATTATTCTCATTTAAACTATTAAAGTAATATGTCTAAATTTACTTTTAGTTATTTATATGGGCTTAATACAAGTTTAATTATATATTTTTACATTGATCTACCTTAGGATATTATATTAAGGACTAAGGGCAGCTTTAGGATCACCACCTCCTTCCCTGCTCTAAGTTTGTTCTCAGGCTTTTCCATTTGAATCACTTTATCTCACAATTACAATTTAAATACATGATTACACCTTTCTTCATAACTAATAATTTAATTGCTTTTAAAAAGCCACCTTGCAGGATTTTTCTCCTTAATTCTATTTAATAAATGGATATAATTTTATAAATCTAGACAAGTAAAAATTGCATTTTTACTTATGCAATCAGTCTGTATATTTGATTTCATGATTGCAAAGTTTCTTTAGGACTAATTATAGTGTGTGTGTGTGTGTGTGTGTGTGTGTGTGTGTGTGTTTAGAGTTAATAAGCTTAGATACTAGAGGGGAAACAATGAAAAGATCATACCACAGATAATTAATAAAAATCAATTAGGTTTGTTAATGAGTACTCTTGTCAGTGCCCAAGGTGGGAGAAAGCACTTGGGAAAAGGAAATCAGGGCCCTGGAAGAGGACATTGAGTGTGGTTGAGTCCTGCTGAGAATTTGAGAGGAAATAACCATACGGAGCACTTCTTGGGTTAAAACTGACTAAGTTTTCTCTAGAGACTACAATTCCTCCAGCTAATAAATCTAGTAAAAAAGTGATTCACCTTTAGTGTATGCCATAAAGCATTCTCTGAAGCCTTAAGTACATTGCTCACTGCCCTGTATTAAAAACAAACTCATAGTTGTAAATGTCAATGACTAAGAATATTAGAGTCCGTCATCTTTCTTATGTTAGTAGGAAAGCTGGAGTACCCATTACCTCTTCTATGGATTTTTACATTATGTTTGTATAAATGGCAAATGTCAAACATGAGCTGACTGGCTAATACAAAAAATCTGTCTTCCAATGGTCCTTGGACATACAAAGCAGAAAATGTTCAATGATAGTAATGACCTTCTTAGAAAGTTTTCAGAATATTTCATTATTTTCACTGTTAATTAGGTTTGAATTGATATTAATTACTCTCTGTAATCAACAATAATTTGTAGAAGTAGTATAAAAGAGATTATTAACATAGGAATTAAATAAACTTACCATGTAACAGGGTAATCATTTATAGCTGTTTACTTCCATTTCACATAGCTTTCTTTTAATAAATCAAGGACTTAAAATAGAAACTCTAGCATTTATATAATATCGTATACAAATTGTATTGTAAATAGATTATATTGTAAATGGATGATGCAAGTTTCCAACAACTGCCAAATACCTATATCCACACGACTTCCAAACAATCTACCCTTTGGACAAAGGGTACAGTCTAAAGACATTTTTCCACTGATAACTCTCCAGCAAATGTTCTATATACTGTGATGTACGTAGAAAATTGCCATGATGTAATTTATATAATATTTGTCTTTAAAATGCAGCAATAATGCAGTTTGATTATCAGGTTAGAGACCTGAGGCTCCTTTGTTCGCCTACTTTCAGAAGTAAGTGATGACACTAAAGATAAGGCACCAGCTCTTTAAGTAATTGTAGACAATTTCATGTCAACTAAACAATGTTTAAATCAGGGTCTGTACTGCATTCTTTTAGATAAATGAGATCATGATTTCTCAGTTAAGAAATGTGGAGACCGTTTTCCATTTTCCTTTAGTATATTTTTAACTTCCTATGATGCGTCTGTGCTACTCTTAGTTTTATGGGCTTATGTTTCCTTGAATGCATACAATTACAAGAGTTCTATGCTTTTCTTCAAAATAGAGAAAAAAATGAAGAGTGCATCTTGGGTAGCTCAGGAATCCAGAGATATTATATCCACAAATGAGAAGGTTGTTTATGAATAAGAGATTTTTAGAGCACAGGGGTTCCTATATTTGTCTTGTTCCATTTCACCTTCATTATTCAAAAACGAATCAGATACCACTTTTAATATTCATTATCTAGTTACGTTAAATTTTCATCAAAAATGACACAATTATTTCTCGAAGATATTTCTTAATTTTGGAAGTAGCATGGACCCAATCTGATAAATTGATCTATGAGATGAGGAGGATGCAGTCTTACTTTCAAAGTCCATAGAACCATGAAAACAACACCCGTGTCTTGAATTAATTATCATAGAATTAAAACATAAAGCAGTAACATGTTTAGCTTTGGAGTTTTAAATTCTGGGGAAATGTTATCATTTCTGAGGAAATGTATCATAAACTTTTAAGTAGGTTATCTGATTTTATGCTTTCTCTTTAAATGTAAAGGAATTGAGATCATAATAAGTTATTCATATCACTACATTTATGACTAAACTGTTGGGCTTTGATTTATGAAATCCTATATCCTAACTCCAATACTGAAACACATGTACACAAACACATACGCAAAACACATATTTTTTTTTTTAAAAAAATACCATAATTAAAATGGGTTCTACAGGTTGTTATAAAAGAAGCAATTTTGCCCCTAAGTGTCTATGCTCTGATTTTAACTATAGAGCTTTCTGAGTGACTGGAAGGGTGGAATAACCCTGAAGAAATCATGTATGGCCTGTTTAGAAGAGGAGATTTCAGTAGCTCTAAATGTATAACTAGAATGGTTTCTAAAGGAGGAAAGACTTCTTCTTATCGGTGCACAGAAATTATGCTGCAACTGCTGTACTTACAGATTTGCTCATTCAGAGGCCAGAATAAAATTGTCTCTTGTGTGACACTCAACATTACAGATTAAAAAACGAGCAGGAGCAAACATGAGAGCCTAGACAGAAATGATCTTGAGAGCATGAGTATAATCCCAGAAGGTTAAAATAATTTGAATCACAAGTTTGGAATAAGGAGAAACAGTTAGAGTTCTAGGCATCACTGGCAAATCCATTTTGTCTATTGGGTCCTAGAGAGAAACCATCTTAAAAATGAAAGTGCCTGTATTTTTAAGAAAGACAGCTGAGGTGGCCTTCTGTTCTCCATACACATTTTCATGTGCACCTGAAAAGTACATGCAGCAACACAAACTCTTACACTCAAGCACACATACTTGTTTGCCCAAGTGTACAAATACACACACACACACACACACACACACACACACACCAAGATGTAAGGACGGAGCTAAACATTACAGTCTGTTTTATCAATTCTACACAGTTGTATTAGCTATCTCCTCTAAACTCTTATGCAAATTATGTTCCATGCCCACATCCAAATCATTGAGGATCACTATAGCATCTATTTTTCTACCATGAGTTATTACAGCTACATGGCAATTTAAAAGTACTCTGTGCTTCTATGAACAGGACTGGAATAACTAAACTATTAGTATCGTATGTATCAGTCTAGCAAGTGCAGTCATGATTTGATCACCAAAAATGCACATATGCATGTGCAATGAAAAAAATAAACTATTAGAAATTTAGAAATGATGGAGCTTGGTCCTCTTAAATATTGGCTTTAAAAGTGTCAAATGAATAGGAAGACATATAAGAAGACCATTACTGCTAAAATGAATGCCTTGCACACTTCACTAAGTCTTTGATTTTCTTGTTAACAGAAATAAATTTTTAGAAATATTGCTTGGGATAAAAGAACCGAAAAAGTCTGTATAAAGAAAACAAATAACAACGCACACACACACACACACACACACACACACACACACACACACACACAAAACCAAAGGCATTAAAGTAAAGAAAAGTGTCATCAAGGTGTTTGCAGAATAAATTCAGAGTACCTTTAGAAGCTAGAATTGGCAAAATGATTCAGCCTGTGGAAGGGGGGAGTAAGGGTCTAGGAAGGAGACAGCCTGTGGAAGGGAGAGTAAGGGTCTAAGAAGTATAATTATGATTGAGGCTGGAAAATAAAAAATCCCAGTGAAGAGGGAGCACTCATTCTGTTAAATCCAGAGTGTGGAGAAAAGAAAGCTTTGGAGAATTGGACATCATAAAGACAATGAATTCTGGATATTGGATTTTGTTAGTCAAGATGTTAGAAATGATTCACTACTTCTAGTTGCATTAAATTAATTAGCATATTCAGTAATTTAAAATAGTTTTGACCATAATTTTGATAATCATAATCAAAGGAAAAAGTTTCAAGTATATTTGAATGATATTTTTTTCATTGATCATATCAGGCATGTAAAATAATCAGTCCAAGAAAGGAGGTCATAAATTTGAAAGAGTACAAGCTAGGGTGAATATGAGGTTCTGTGAAGGTGTTTCCCACATACTCAGGGGAAGACAGAGTGCACTCAGAAGGAGAGGAGGGAGCACATAACATCCACATCAAAACTGTGCTACATAGTAAAATTCTGTTTCAAAAAAAAAAAAAAAAGAGTCTACCATGGATTTTGAATTTATAGAAAAAATTTTAACACCTTGAAGCAAATGAAATTTTCTAAAGAGCAGCTTTGCAGATATTGTTCTTAGTTATGTTAAGGATATTGTTACCTTTAATTTCAAGGGCAGATATTATACAACTTGTCTGTTAAGTATAAACTGTTCTATTATAATATACTATTAGTAAATTATGTGTAACCAAAATACTATCCCAGTCACACATCACTAAGTGCATTTCAAATTTCATAATGATTTTGACAATTTATAAGAAATATAAAATATATGGTGCATATCATGTAATATATTCATTGATGTTGAGCAATGCTCCATAATAAATGTACAAGCATGTATGTAGACCTGCACCACTGATAATGGCTCAGACCAATTTTCTCAGTAAATCTATATAAAACTTGGGATTCTGGAGAAGGATTCCACGTTCTTTTATGTATATTGATGAAATAATATCTGAGAGATAACAGAATTATAAGACGAACAAAGGGGTAAAGGGGCAAATGCATTCTCTGAAGTCCTAAATACTTCTTCTGCTTACTATCCACTGAAAATTAATTAACTAGATAGTTTACTTAGGTAAATGCTATAGCTCCCTATCACTTACTTTGTTCTTTAAAAAAATAGTATCATAATCTGAATAATGATTTTATACTTGGAATAGCAAAGTTATAATGTGTATACACATGCATGTGATTATGTGTATATGTTTGAGTCTGTTCATACATGTATGCAAGTATGCCTGTGCCACAACATGTACATGTGTTGATCAGTAGACGAAAGCCATTATCAGACCTTAGTTTTCACCTTGTTGCAGGTAAATTACTTGTTCACTGCAGTGTATGCCCATCTAGCTGACCCAAAAATTTCTGGAGACAATCCTATCTGAGTCTCCAGTCTTGACACATGCACCCTGAGATTACAGCTGATCACTACTGCATACTGCCTTGTATGGGTGGCTCTTAAAGTTCTGAATGAGATTGCAAAGCTGAGAAGCCGTTACTGTTTGAAGTATGTTCATTTTTAAGGCAAAACCAACATCTACTGATATCTTTTTCCACCTACTAATTACCTTTTATTTTATCTTAAAGAAAATTTTCTTGTCCTTCTTTAGTGTGGTGTATTGATCCGCAGTTAATCAGGAATAATGAGGTGAGTATTTGCAGGGAGACTTAGGAGGCTGAGAAATGACTCTATCTCCTCAGCAAAGAGCAAGATTAGCTGTAATTTTTTCAGAAATTGATTATTGAATATTTTCAATCTTTGGTAAGGCATAAGTATGATCTTTGCATAACTGTGCAAGAAGAAAGTCATGATTAAAACCAAAGCCAGATACAGCAAAGAAAAGTGAAAGATTTTTCTATTAGGCCTTTACTTTGATCACAAAGATTCAAACATATCTATCAACCTACTTCTTTGAGAGTATATTATAGAAGCTAATGAAATTTTATACGTCTTTGGACTTATAACTAAATTGCCAGGTCAGTACATTCAAAGAATTTTAGTACTGAAGATTATCTATACTCTCTGTAGGCAAAAATGAGAAGTTCTTACAGTTTGTTTACAAACAAAAAGTTTCTCAAAAGTGTTCCACACAGTTGTGTAGCTATTAAAAAGAATCATGTGGAGCTTACTCTTCCTTAAAAGGAATTGGGAAGCCTCACAAAATTCTTTATGTAAAAAATCAGTATAAGACAGCACTATAGATTTGTAAATAATATAATATATATTATATATATATGTACAATATGTATGTATGTATGTATAAATCTAATATTCACAATTTAATAATTTCAGCCAAACCAGTGGTCCAGCCTGCAGCATCAGACCTGCGTTCCACACACATATCACATTGGTATAGCCATGGGTTAATGAGTAGGCTTGAAGTATTATTTTTTCTTAAAAAATTGAAAGGTTGTGGCAGTAATAAAAAGGTTGAATGGTAATGCCTCTAATTGAACAGTAAGGCCTCTTTCCTATTAAGTCACTCTTTCATCTGTCTTTTTAATTATTTCATTATCATTTTGTACTGCAGTTCACAATGAAATGACCATTTGTGTTTAAGTGAAAGCTAATTATTAGGACTGAATTATTGTGCAGTTTATTGATCCCTATGGTGGATTAAGGGCTTTAAGTTCGTCTAGACAGAATAGTTAGCAAAATGACAAAAGGAAACATATAAGACCCTTGGGAAGAATCCCTGTGCTCCATAAGCAATTAATGCCTGCCACGTAATGGAATTTAAGTTTATACTAAATCCAGGCGAGCTTTGACATTTCAACTGCCTTATAAACACATTAGTCTAATGAATTAAGACTTATGAACTGTGTTTAGACACAAGAAGGAATAGTATGTTTGGAGTATTTTTAGCTCTTCATTGATTGAATGAAAAATAGATAATTTTCCTCTCTGAATCTGATGGAAAAATTAAACAATGTTCTTTGTGTTTCAGTTCATTCTGCTCTCTGTTGATGGATATGTATTAACCATTTCCATTTCCCACAGAACTCTAATATTGCTTATGGATATGAAATGTATTTAGTGATAAAGCAAGAAAGGAATGACCCCCCCCACACACACACATGATTGCTTTGTAAACAGCTCAAACGCTGTCTCAATTCAGTAATGGGCTAATTTGAAAGCAATTTTTCATTACACTGATCAGCAAGGTCTCACCTAAGCTAATGATGGAACATCCTTCTTTTTAAACATTAGAACTTGTTTTGAGTGGACTTCAAGAAGAGGTAGCTTAACTGTTCATACATGTGACTTTTACGAAAGGGTACCTTCAAACTTGACTGTCAATCTGTTGTGATATTTTTGTTATTAGTTAAGTTTTAATAACACTTTTAGCTTTTACAAATCAGTTAACACAGATGTGCTCTCACTAGAGCCAAGTTTCAAGTGTTCATTCAGTTCAATTCCCACCCACCTATTGAGAAGAAAAGTTTTTATTTGCCACTGTGATTATTCCCATACTGAACAAGATAAAGTTATATGCAATAAAAAATCAATCAGTTTTATTTCCTCAATTTTCTTTGAATTGGAAATCATTTTCTTGCAATAAAAATCTTGGAGAACATCTTGATAATAAGAATAGCTGTCTTTTTTTTGTCACGAGCTTTGAAACCAGGGTCTTGTGCAGGATACCCACATGTTTTGGTAGTAAGGTAAACTTCTGCTCACTAAACAGCCTGTTTTGTATAAAAATAAGTAAAAAAAAAAATTCCATGGACTATTTGGTGAAGATACAACAGTACAATTTATCAGGAGAAACATTTGGATATCATATATCATATTTATTTTAAGGATTTCATTATATGAATTTGAATAAAGTTAAAAACATTTTTAGGCACAAGATACAATTTATACATCAAAGTGAGGAAGTGTTTATTTCTACTATATTTGTGTATAATTTAATAACTTGTATTTGGGAGTGGCAAAGAAGCTCCTTTAATAGCAAATATAAGTTTTAGGAGAAGTGGCTAAAGACTTTTATGGCATTTAAACTAGATTAATCAGTGAAGTATGATAAATTTGAAGGATTAAGCAGACTGCCTACTCTTAAACACAAACACTAATAGAGAATCTTGCACGAGGCAATATTTGTTATTTTGAAAATACAAGAGAAGGATAATTGGTGGGTTTCTCTTTCTAGGAAAAATAGATAAGCTTTCGCAGCCTAAGAAGTCAAATTAATGCCTAAGGAAATAGGGCACCCTGATTATATGTAGACATGATGCCACCTACGTGATATCTATCTGATTTTAAAAATCTAATATAGAGCTTTGCCTTAAATCATATGTGTGGTTGAATCCAAAGTGTAATCTTAGAGAAACGTGTTTCAAAAATTTCCAGGCTCATCACTGTGAGTCTCCATGTATGCCAATGCATATGAATATCCAAATATCGATACATGAAACTTTCTCTTGATTTGGAAATTTTATTTTTAATTGGTTATTTTATTTATTACATTTCAAATGTTGTCCCTTTCCTGATTTCTCCTCTGCCAACCCCATATCCTATTGCCCTTCCCTGCTTCTATGAGAGTGTTCTCCCACATTTTATTTCAAAGACAATATTTCTATAACCCACATGTCATGAAGTGGTGATACCTATTGAAAGAATACTTGAAATTAGTTTGAATGATTTTAATACTTTTATATAGTAGGAAGGAAAACTTTAAGTAAATATTAAGTCTCTTTATAAAAATTAATATAAGAAGATAATCCTTGATAGGAATACGTTTAAAGCCAAATGAGTTATTTTCTCAGTACATAAAAGTACAGATATTTATGTTAGCTTTCCTCTTTATTGATTGTCTCATGCAATGTCTTCTGGTCGTGTTCACCCCTCATCCAATTCATTCCCCTTTGTTTATCCAATCAACTTTGTGCCATCCTTATTTAAATCATTCTAAACCAATTTTCTCCCAGTCAAATATTCATGATAGTACACTAGGTCAATCTGCCCAAGTAGTCTTCCTTTTCCTGCAACCAACAACTGCCACTGAAGTGGGGGTGAGATTGTGTTCTCCATTCCTGTCTCCTGGCTGGGATATAGCCTAGTTTGGCCTTGCAAACAGGTTTTGTGCATGTTGTAACAAACACCCTGAGTTCAAAGTTGACTTGCTATGTCCAGAAGACAGTATCTCCTCAGAACAACCAGTGCCTCAGGATCTTAATTTTTTCTGGCACATACTGTGTAATAATCCCTGAACCTTGAGAGTAGGATACTAGTATATATGCTCTATCAAAGCCTGAACATTATATAATTTCTTATTCTCTACACCCAAGCCAGTTGTGAATCACAGCATTTATTTCCATCCACTGCAATTAGATGCTTCTCTCATGTGTTATTATAGATGGATTGATCTATGGACAAAATATGTCATTAGATGTCGGTTTAGCACTATATCTACTTAATAGCATAATAGTACTAGGTTCTTCCTGAGGGACTGCGACTTCTCCAGGTATATATTCTTAACAGATAATGATGTAAGGTGTATGTTTCATCCGGTGAATTAAAAATGGTATTCAAGCAGATATAGTTTGTTTTTTCACTTCTGTGATGTTCATGCCACTATTGTACTAGCCTGCATGTTTTTCTTTGCAGTCAATATATAGATAAATGGGTTCATAGATGGTGATTACCAAGAACTTTCTGGTCACTTCCCATCCCTTTTCAAAGCTACTCATTAGTAATAGAACTTCCAAGTTCATCCAGTTCAATTTTCTCATATTGTATGACTCAAACATATGGTGACTTCAATAATAGTATATTATTATACACTTCTTATTAGGTCATCTAGAATAGCTGCAGTAACCTGCAATATTTGTGGACCTATAGGGCCATATGTGCCAATAACGCTAAAAGAAGCAATTCATACCTAGTGGTGTGCTTTTTTATTTACTAACCACAGATTTTTAACAGGGCATTGTTGACATATTGTACAGCTTCACCATATTCAGTCAATATTTTTGCAAGTTCTGTTAGAAAATTGAAATATTGTGAACTGTATAATCTGTCCACAGTGCAACAAAGTTAGAAATCTATAGCAAGCACTTCAGAAACTGGAAACAAAGCATGGAAAATAATTGTGTTACATTTATACAGTTACAAAGCCTACCTCATCCCATATCCACAGTAGATATGAACTCCAAAATGAATCACTAAAAAACGAACAATGCTGGAAATATCACCATAATGATTTCTAGTTATATATAGGGCGTTTTAATAAAAACAGCATGGTGCAAACACATACATGTAGATCATCTGGGGCAGAATAAAAAAGACAGAAATAAATCCAAAGAGCTACAGGCACCTGACTTCTGACAAAGATGCAAAAAGCCTTCATTCAAAAAAAGAGACAAACACCTCAACAAAATGCTATGAAAAAAATTGGACATTCAGAAAAATTTAAGCTAAGTCATCATATTTCACTGGACATGAAAAATCAACTTTACTTTATTCAAAAACTTGACATAAGACCTAAGGCTATAAAAGTAGTCCAGGAAAGTAGAGAAAATACGCATTATATAGAGGCAAGGATGTTGTAAAGAGAACATGAGTCACTCAAGAAATATAAGCAGTTATAAACTAATTAGACGTTATGAAATTAAGAAGCTTCTCTTTTTTAAATTAGGAAAATTGTTATTTAAAAACGAAATAGCCTACAGAATAAAAGAGGAGACACTTTGGTGATGTATATATATATTAAAAATAATAAAACAAAACAAGAAAAACAATCATATTCTATTTTTAAAACTAGACTGAGAGGCTGAACAGAGACTTCTTTCTCAATGAAGAAATAAACAAATATCTAATATTTTAGAGTATACTCATCAGCCTTAACTATGAGGGAAATGCATATTAAAACTAGCCTAAAGTCCATCTCACAACACTCAAAATGAGTTTCATCGGGTACATATATGATAGCAAATGCTGAGATATAATGTGGGGATAGAACAGGTAATTGCCACTGGGAGAGTGAGTAACTGACACACTTGTTAGAGCGTGTAAAGTTTCCATAATAAGTTAAAAACTGAAACTCTGGGAAAGGGAGTGGAAAGAGTGTAAGAATCAGAGGGGCAGGGATTTGCTGTGAGCTTGTGTCTCTTAGGAATAATAGAAGTGACTCCCATAAATTACCATGACAGGCTAAACATGACCTAAACAACCACAACACTGGGGTTGTAAAGGTGAGTTGGAACATAGTCCAGGAATGGACTCATACAAGGAAAATTCTGATTGATTGTGAGAAAATTCAAGGAAAACAAGACAAGAGTCTCGTGCCCTCAGTTTTTTTCAAAGAAAGAAATTGATCTTGGAATATTTTTCTTGTTCCTCCCAGGAATAGGTAATAGGAGTGTGTTTGCTTCAAATTACTCATTATTGCTTATCGTTGTTCAATTAAATGTTTAAACGTTTCATTATATGTCTCTCTGAAAAAAACACATAAAGCTTGCCCTTGTTATTGCAGACAATTTGAACTCATGACAAGTTTATGATTCATAACAGTAGCATAACTGCAATTATGAAGTAGTAATGAAATAATTGTGGGGCTGGGTCACCACAGCATGAGGAGCTGCATTAAAGAACTGCAGCATTAACAAGTTTGAGAACCACTGTTCAAAGGTTTGGGATTTTCACCAAAATAAACTTTTCACGAGGTAAAAAGCTCAGAATACCAATGGTACAAGTCACAGACCATGTGAAGCTCAAGAAGAAGGAAGGCCAAAGTGTGGATGCTTCAGTCCTACTTAGAAGGGGGAACAGAACACTCATAGGCGGTAGAGGGTGGGAGGGACTTGGGATGGAGAAAGGAGGTAGAGGGGGAAAGGGGGGCAGGATCAGGTGTGGGAGGAGACAGGGATGATATACAGAGGGTCAGGAAATTCAACAGAGTTTGTAGCAATGGGGCCTGGGGAACTGGTGGTAGCCACCAGAAAGTCCTAGATGACAGGAAAGCAAGAGGCTCCCAAGACCTAAAGGGGATGAGATTAGCGGAAATGCCCAACAAAGAGGGAGAGCCTGTAGAGACCATATCCAGAGGTTAGGCAGGGCTCATTGCTTCTGTCTAAAGGAAATACAGGGACAAAAGTGTGGAACAGAGACCGAAGGGAAGGCCATCCAGAGACTGCCCCACCTGGGGATCCATCCCATATACAGACACCAAACCCAGACACTATTGCTGATGCTAAGAAGTGCTTGCTGACAGGAGCCTGATATATGTCTTTGGAGAGTCTCTGCCAGAGCCTGACAGATACAGATGCTTTCAGTCAACCATTGGACTCAGTACAGGAACCACAATGGACAAGTTAGGGAAAAGACTGAAGGAGCTGAAAGGGTTTGCAACACCATAGGAAGAACAACAACATCAACCAACCAGACACCTCAGAGCTCCCAGGGGGTTAACCACCAAACAAAGAGTACACATTGGGCGACCTATGGCTCCAGCAGCATATGCAGCAGAGGATGGCCTTATATGGCATCAGTGGGAGGGGAGGCCCTTGGTCCTGTGGAAGCTTGATGCCCCAGTGTAGAGGAATCCCAACGCGGTGAGCAGGGAGTGGGTGGGTGGGTGAAAGCACCCTCATAGAAGAAGAGGGAGAGGGTTTTGATAGGGGGGTTGTGGAGGGGAAACCTGGAAAGGGGATAACATTTGAAATGTAAATAAATAAAATACCTAATAAAAAATAAAAATAAAATAAAAAAAAAGAAAAGAAAAGAAAAATGAAAGTACAGGGCAAGCCAGATGGCTTATAAGTAACTCACTATCTGCACTGAGAACTTGAAGTTGAATCTAATCTCTTAAAGAGATCAACGTGAAAAGAACTGATTTCACAAAATGTTCTTTGACTTCCATGTGTGTGCTGTGTCTGTCATATCCATTACATCACATATAACCATAGTGATGAATTCAGGAATAAGAGATCATGCAATTTGAAGGAAATGCATAAACTGCACATATTATGTTAAATCAACTAACCTATGATCAAAACAACAAATAATATATGTTCTTCCTCATACAGATCCTAACTTCTAATTGCTTATGTGTATTTACATGAGAGTGAATGAGTGTAGACACCCATAAACTAGAAAGGTGTCCATGAGAGGGGGAACTTCACCTTTCATAAAAACAGCACTGTTAATAAATTTGAAGTATATGGTATCTGCCCTATAACTAAAACCTAAAAAAAAGTCACAATTGATCATTGATTACCATTTAAAGGCTTAGGAGAAATCTACTGTTACAGTGTTTTGTGTTTTGTTCACTTTCAGAAACATTGTATTTTATTTTGAGTTACATCATGAAAGTACTGTGGTTTTTGCACATTTCTGTACATTTAATGATTCTTTTAAAGTTTGCTGTGGACATTTCTTTTGATTCCTTTCATCTTTCATTAATTCTCATAATGTAAATTCAACTTGAAAACTAAATTTAAAATAAAACAAAAAATAACAAAGCTTTTTTGTTTTACCAAGGCTACAAAAAATTTCTTCTTTATTAATCTAGATCATTTAATGGTTTAGGTTTGCGTTGGGGTCTATATATTTTTAGCTAAAAGTTATTTGCTTCTTAGATATATACTTAAGGTTAAGTGCTGTATGAGTTTGGTGTGTGGTGTGAGGTAGGGCTGGATGGTCATGTTACACTGATCTAGGTGAGACACCATTTGTCAGGTTGCTTGGCATCTTGTTCAAGTTTGAAGAGTCCTATCTGGCTCATGTATTCAAGAAGCATTCTCCAGCTAGTGGAGGTGAAAAACTGACTGGGTTATGCAGCTTTGGCCTAACAATAGACAAGTCCTCTGATGAAACCAGGATTTTTTTTTAAGCTTTTAATGTTGTTGAGATTACAACATAATTACAATATTTCCTCTTCCATTTCTCCTTCCAAATTTTCCCAGTATAGCATGTTCTGCTTTACTTCAAATTTACGGTTTCTTTTTACAGTAATTTTTATTGTCTGTATTGTTACATTACGTATTATACCCTTCCCAGTTTATACAGTGTTACTCAAACATTTTTTTCAGGGGGAAATTGTGGCATTTAAACAGAGGCCTTGTCAGTATCTCATGGCGTAATGAGAACCTGAAGGACATTTTAGAGAAACTTTTGAGATGATGGCAGTAGGAAGAAGCACAGCAGCTTCTGAGCTATGGGAGCCATTACCCTCTCTATAAAAAAGTAGATCCCACAGCCACAATTTATAAAGGAAAAGAAAAGAAATAGTGAACATTAGAGAAAAAATAACCAACAGACTGAATATGCAAAAGGTTAGTGGAAGTAAAGATCTTGTTACAGAAAGTTCGCAAGGCCGACAAATTAGGGAAGGAAGCAAAATTAAAACCCAAACAACAAAGACAGAGAAAGGAGAAAGGATGAACAAAGGGGCACTTCCATTGACACCATAATAAGCCCGATGGATGGCGTAAACCATTAAAATTCAGTATAATAGACTAACAGTAAATATTGAGGTATGTAGTCTGTAAAGTATTCAGTTTCCATTTTGAAAATTTCTGAATTTTTAAAATAATATAACTTATCAATAAACTCAGAGACCTAATGTTCTGTGACATTGTAAATATTTACACTTACTATGAGTTCTTTTGTTTGTTTTAAAGTTCTTTGCTCAAGCTTTTAATTTTTCTTGATTTATTTCTAAAATAAAAATTTCATTAATATCTTATTTAATTTATTTATCTTTCAAGTTGCTCTTTGACGATGACATCTATTCCTTCGATTATGCTAGTTTTTCCTTAAAAAATATCCACTTTTCTCTGTTCAGCATATACCTTAGTTCATCTTTATAAGATCATTTATTTAATTATATTTTTCTAAGTTTATTCGGGTTACAAGCTTGTCTCAGTCTGCCAGTTTGGCTAAACACATTCAGATTAGTAATATATAAAAATATGCTCATGACTTATGTATGCATTTAATATTAATAGAATATTTTTATTTTAATTAATGATATTGCAATCTTCTTGTTGTATATAATTGCACTATTAAAGGGTAAGGGCTAGAGATATGTATGGCTCTGTGGGTAAGATCCCTTGTTGGAGAAGCAATAGGGATTGAGTTGGGATCCCCAAGAGCTATGTAAAGACCCAATACTCTTCATGGCTTCACATGCTATGGCCATGTGTTGATAGAGGTTGAGGATGTAGTCAGCCAGCTGAAAATCAAGCTGCAAGTGAGCCCCAGGTTCAGTGAGGGAGCACCTCTACCACATGCATTCAAGGTGGAGTGCTATACGGAGGGACACTCTTGCCCCCACACACAGCACACAAAGATGTTAATATTTTTGTCCAACAATTCTGATTTTCAATTTTCGAATAGAATTTCTCTTAAAATTTTTGATTTTTGCTTTTACATATGCATCACCTTTCTTACAGATATTATGAGAATAGTATTATCTTACAGACAGAAGGTTTTATGATTTTGACATTTTAATTTATATGTCAAATACCATATCTTCATGTACACTCTTCAAACAGAAAGGTTTTTAATGTTACTTTTACTGGTGGGTTCCTGATGATTGTTTGCTTAGTCACTTAAATTAGTTTTACACATTTACTTGTTCAAATTTGTTCTGTTTGTCTCTGGGATACATTTAGATGTTTACTAACTTCTTGAGTAACATTTTTCTAGGATTTTAATTAATAGTAGGTATTTGTTTCCTCATTTTCTCCTGTAAGATAACATATTTTTAATATGACTCTGGAAAAGAGAAGTGTAAAATAAGTGACACTAAGTTTAAAATCAAGTAGTTTCAAAGCAGAGGCGACTGGCAGCTGGTCACCCCTGCCACCCCTTGGCTGCCAGGTTCATCAGTACATTCTCTGATGGTCAGACCAGACTCCTTTTTCCAGGTCTGCAGTTAACCACCACTCTTTGCCCTCTTTTAAGGAGATTAGTGATCATATGTTAAGTCTATCCAAATAACCTGAGAAAAGCTCCTCTTCTTAGGTATTATCAGCTATCGCAAAAGCCATGATATTCTCACTTATCTGAAAACCTTTTTCCAGAGATTAGAACTGGAATGTTTTGATGGAGAAGGCACTTCTTCAAAATGTCACTCTTAAAATGCCAAGCCTGTTGATAGGAATTCAGCTATTTTATGTTTATGTGTAGGTTAGTTTTTTCTTTAGTTTTTATTCTTAGGTTCAAGAAATAAGTCTGCCTACATCATGGTACCTGGTGAGGAATATTTTGTCATTAGGAAAATTACAATTCTTAATGATTAAATTGGATTTCTAATATTTTTCTTTTTATATTTTTTCTTAGTTTGTAATAATCTGTTTTTCTTTACATTCTGGGTATGTTTCTGAAATGTATTCTTCATACTGTTAACTTGATTTTCTGTAATCAATCCAATAGGGATTACAACCAATGTAGATTTTTATTATGTCAGTCTTATGTTGCCAGCCCCCACCACTTCTTACATCTTAACTCACATTTTTTTCCCTTAAGGCTTCTTGCTTCTGTTTCATATAACTCATTTCCTGTTGAATTATTTTGAGGACAACAAGCTGCTACTTGCTTGAAAAAAAAAAGTCTATTTTTCATATGAAGGTTATTTTCAAGGATATATTTTCCCATGACTATTAGGCATAATTTCCTTTCTTTATATTACAGCAGTAATTCATAGAAGCATTTTATTTGCCTTGAATGGGCAGAATGTCTGCCCTCAGGGTAGATGCTGTGTCTCTTAGCTCCAGTTACTATTTATTCGAGTGGTAGGTGGTAGGTGATCCTCTTAAATCTCAGCCTGGAGCACAAGTGTAAGCTTGATTTGCAATTCCTAGAGTAGTTCTATAAACTAAACTCGGATCATCTGCTGCTTCAAGGCTAAGCTCCTCTCCTTCTAGCATTCACTTACTGTTAGAACTCCTTAGACATAAAAAGCACTGTACTGTCTAATTCCTTCTTCTCCTGTGCTTCCTCACTTTTCCAGGTCTCTGCTTCTGAACATAACTTTAGATTAACATAGATCTACTTAGGCACAGGAGTAAGAGAAACTCATGGTTTATATAAATGTTTTCTGACACTAGGTATTTTTTGTTTCCTTACATTGTATTTTGAAAACAAGTTAAATTTTAATGGTTTCTAATTTGTCATTTTCTCATGTTTCTCATTTGATACTACTAAAATAAGTTTCAAACCTTATCCCACATATTTGTTTCTAGATAAGGTTTTGTTAGTATATTTTTAGTATGTTATATTCGTTAAATTGATTTTCTATATTTACTTATTTGATTTTGTCTTCAATTTTACTTGTTGTTTTCTTCTATTGGATATTTTTTTTGTTTTTACTAAGTTTCCTTGGGTGGACACTAGATGACTAATCTTAGCTATTTCTGCTCTTCTAGCATCCATTCAACACAATAAACATTGTTTCACTATAAATCAGTGTTTCATAATATGATATTTCTGTTTACACCTAGTTTAAAATAATGTTTAAATATGTCATTAGCTCATATCTTCTTCAGAAATGTACTATTTGATCTCCCAGTTGTATAAAAAAATTTAATCCAGCAACATGTCTGCCCTGGCAACGAATCACAACCAAAGGTATGATCTGGCTGGGATACAGACACACCCTTAGTACAGACTTTTAATCCTGAGATATGAAGCTCAGGTTAGTTTGTAAAACGAAGCAGCTACTTTAAAAAGTGACATGTTTTTGAGGGCAGAAAAAGTGATGAAAAAAAGAAAAGTTTGACAAAATAAGTCAGAGGCAGGATACATTGAAGTCTGCCACCCCAAAATAGTAGCTAATTTGTTCCATGTCTGCCAGCCATTTAATTTTGTTCTTGTAGTATGCCTGCCAGTTAGTTCATATTGTTGCTGTAATATTGACACAGAGAATAGCTTGACTCAGAGCAGGGTCAAGCTGACCACATACCCTGTTATGTTCCAAAGTTTGTCAATTTTTAGAAATTTCACAACTATAAGCTCCACTCAGGACCAGTCAAAATAGAGGTCAGCTTGAACTGTAATGTCTTAACTACGAAACAAAACAAAACAAAAACAAAACATACACACACAAAAACAAATAACAAATAACAAACAAAACACTTTGGGAGAAGGCTATGGACCTGTTAGCCCTCCTCCTACACCTGCTTTTGAGCTCATTTTGGTATTTTTCCCCTATATAAACTGGCCCCGGAACACATTCATGTCCCGGTCTTCGCCCTAGAATCTAGGAAACATTCATCATTTTTCAGGTGTGCATTCAAAAATGCAGCCTTGTCTAATCGAGACCAGGGCACGAGTGGTTTGTGTGACTATTCCTGAATCACAATTCCATGATATTCCCAACTCATGTGAGAACTTCACATGAAGAAAGGCTAGTTCAGAGCCGAGAGATGACAAAGGAGAAAGGGATGGTGTCCTGAGGTCTGTATGCAGTTTTACTGGGTCAGTTTGATAGAGACAGTTTGTGGAGAGAACAAGCTAGACACAGCTGAAGACAAACTGAGCTACAGAATAAGAAAGGACCAGAAGATGAGAACATATTGCCAAAGAGGCCAAGTGAAGCAACTCAGGCAGAACCTGAGAGAAGCTGGATTGAATCAGTGAGCTTGGAAGATTAAATTAAATGAAGGCTAGGCCTAGGGATTCTTAGAACAACAACAACAAAAAATGCTCTGGGCTCAGCTTGGGTATGGTTCACAGCTCATTGCTTCATTTAAGAAAATAAAAGGATCATTTATACCCCATCTTTGGGAGATTTTGTAGTTCTCCTTCTGTTGCTGATTTACATTTTAATTATTCTGTAGTTCAGAAGCAATGATCATTTGATTTATATTGTCATGTCTATTAAGTTGAATGTTATGAATAACATTGTGTCCTATCTTGGTAAACATTCCATATGAGTTTTTAAGTAATATGTCATTTTCTGTTTGGGGATTAACCTTCAGTTTTCACTCTTAAAATGATTGATGGTGAGGGAGGCTATATCATGCCCTGTAAACTTCCATGGCTTTGAAGACTTGGCTATTGTCTTCTTTATTTTCTATTCGTTGATCTTTATTGTTCTTCCAGGAAAATGATAAATTCTTTAATAAGCACAGAGTAGCCTTTTAGGCTTTTAGACTTTTAGGTAATTGTACCTGTTTTTCTCCATGTTATTTCTGGGTCTATTGCCAGGGAGGTATACACAAAGCATGGATACATGTTCTTGGAATAATGATACTATTTTATTACACAATGATTTGTGTTTAACAACTTTTCATGTGACAAAATATCTTCTATATAAAATTTACAGAACTACTTTCACTTGATTTTTTTACATTTTATTAATTGATTATTTTATTTATTTACATTTCAAATGTTGTCTCACTTCCCAGTCACCCCTCCACAAACTTCAGATCACATTTCCCCATCCCCTTTGCCTCTAAGGCACCCACCCATCAACTCCCTCCTCACCCATCTAATCTGGGGCAACAAGCCTCCACAGGACTAATGGCATCTCCTCACATTGATGCCAGATAAGGCAATCCTCTGCTACATATGTAGCTGGAGCCATAGATCTATCCATGTATTTCCTTTGGTTGTTGGTTTAGTCCCTGGGAGCTCTGGGGTTCCAGTTAGTTGATATTGTTGTTCTTCCTATGGGGCTGCAATCCCCTTCAGATCCTTCAGTCCTTTCCCTAACTCTTCCATTGTGATTCCTGGGCTCAGTACAATGGTTGACTATGAGGATCTGCATCTATCTTAGTCGGGTGCTGGCAGAGCCTGAGGACAGCCATACTAGGCTACAGTATGCAAGGACTTCTTGGCATCAGCAATAGTGTCTGGGTTTGATGTCTACAGATGGGATGGATCCATACGTGGGGTCATCTCTGGATGGCCTTTCCATCAGTCTCTGCTCCATTTTTGTCCCTGGATATCCTTTAGATAGGAAAAATTCTGGCTTAAAAAAATGAGATGGATGTGTGGTCTCATCCTTCAACTGGGTCTCTTCAGGTTCTACCTCCCTCTGTTGGTTATTTTGGCTAGTGTCATTCCTGTTGGATATTGGGAAGTTTTCACTTCCCTTCATCTGGGACTTTCTAGTAGTTCCCCAACTTCCCCTCCACCCGCCACATATTTCCATTCATTCTCCTGATCCTCTGTACTTCTATCCTATCTATTCCCATACCTCATCCTGCCCCCTTCTTCCATCCCCTCTCCCTGACAGATTCCTTCTTTCTCTCTTCCTCCCTTGATTATTTTGTTCCCCTTTTAAATAGGATTGAAGTATCCATACATTTTTCTTCCATCTTGTTAAGCTTCATATGGTCTGTGAGTTATATCATGGGCACTCTGTGTGTGTCATTTTGAGTCTGGGTTACCTCATTCAAATGATATTTTACAGTTCTGTCCATTTGCCCGCAAAATTCATGAAATCATTGTTTTGTTTGTTTGTTTGTTTTTGGATGTATACAACAGAAAAATTTTTTTATTTGTTATTGGTTATTTTATTTATATACATTTCAAATGTTATCCCTGTTCCAGGTTTCGCCTCTACAAAACCCCCTATCCTATACTCCCCACCCACCCCTGATTCCTGCCTCACAGCCCTAGCCTTCCCCTACACAAGAGCATCCAGCCTTCATAGGACCAAGGGCCTCACCTCCTATTGATGCCAGATACCACCATCCTCTGTTAAATATGCAGCTGGAGCCATGTATCCCCTTTTGTGTACTCTTTGGTTGGTGGTTTAGTTCCTGGAAGCTCTGGGGGTCTGGTTTGTTGATATTGTTGTTCTTCCTATAGAGATGCAAACCCCTTCAACCCCTTCAGTCCTTCCCCTAATTCCTCCATTGAGGTCCCTTTGCTCAGTCTGATGGTTGGCTGCAAGCATCTGCATCCTTATTAGTCAGTCTCTGGCATAGCTTCTCAGGAGACAGATATATCAGGCTCCTGTCAGCAAGCACCTCTTGGCATCAGCAATAGAATCTGGGTTTGGTGGCTGCAATATGGGATGGATCCCCAATTGGGGTAGTCTCTGAATGGCCCTTCCTTCAGTCTCTGCTCCACTCTTTGTTCTTGTATTTTCTTTAGACAGGAGCAATTCTGGGTTAATATTTTTGAGATGGGTGGGTGGCTCCATCCTTCAACTGGGGGCCATGCCTAACCTCTGGATATGGTCTCTATAGGTTTCCTCAACCTATAGAGTCATCCCTGTTGGGCCCTGGGAGCCTTTTGTTTTTCTGGCATCTGGGACTTTCTGGTGGCTACCCACAGTTCCCCATTCCCCATTGTCACACACCTCTGTTCAGTTTCCTGGCTCTGTGTACATCTCCTCTGCTTCCTCCCACACTTGATCTTGACCCCCTCTTTTACCCTTCCCCCTCCTCTCTCAATCCCAAATCCCCCCTTTCTCTACCTACAGTAATTATTTTGTTCTCCCTTCTAAGTAGTACTGAAGCATCCATACTTTGGTCTTCCTTCTTGGCCTTCATATGGTCTGTGAGTTGTATAGTAGGTATGCTGAGATTTTTTCCTAATATCTGCATATCAGTGAGTATATACCATGTGTAGTTTTTTGTTACTGGCTTACCTCACACAGTATAATGTTTTCTAGATCCATCCATTTGTCTGCAAATTTCACGAAGTCATTGTTTTATTTTTCTTTGTATTAGAATATACTGGAGCTCAGGCAGAGTAAAACCATTAAAGTTATATAAAACTGACCATTGCATTGTTTAAGGATGGATTCATAGATGATGAAAACAGTAACAGTGCCAGTTACCAAAATCCAAGAGTGGTTTCATCTCTCGATGTTCAAAAAGACTCAAATGACTTAAAAGAGCAAATAAATAGCTGTATCATATGTACAACTTGCCACACCAAGCTAGTTCACAGCATTTTCTAACAGCTATTTCAGTAGCTGTGACATGTACAGGCAGGGGTCAGTTCTGGTCACCGTTGCTCTCCAGTTCACCCTTGGCAAGTGTTATCAGGGAAAGAGCTCTCATCTAGCATTCTAACAATTCTGTCTGTTGGTCTCACTCATGGTCATGGGAAAGATGGATACCAGCTCATTGTTTCCCCAGATGGCTTGGCCCATAGAATAGACTGGTATTTATCTAGGAGCAAGAGACTTCTGGTATTCCTAATCTCAGTTGCCTGAAGCTCAACATAGGGAAGCCCTTTATAATTTTTAACATAACGTCAGAATGACTGCTGACACTTGCTTTGGCTAGTTACCCAGTCAGTGGCAATGCAGAACAGAGCCAGCACAACCAAGGCTGTTGGGGCTTGCTCAGAGCCTCAGGGTATGTCTGGGGTTACACATAGGCTCTTTGCCTGACTATATTGAGTATATTCACAAAGTTTTGCCCATGGTCTTTTCTGTTCCTTGTCAGGGTGACTTTGCTTCTGAACTTTTAGTGCCCAGTGCAGGGCTCAATCAAGAACACAAGGACATGTCCAGAGAATGAGAGGCTGGTTTTCTCTGAGGTCTTTTGTTCCTGGTACATCTTTTAGCTGTCCATCAGACCCTTAAGTCCTATTTTGAGGAGGCTTGTGGGCTGACTCTTGAGAACCTGCCAGGCGACAATGCACCTACTGAGGTTAGACATGTTTCCTTAAGCCTAAGATGGCATCACCTTTCTAGTCAATACTTGGCACAGGACTGGACCAAAGCCTATAAACTACCTATAGAAGGTGGCAGCTCTTTAGCAAGAGACTCAGTTTGCAGGGCAGACATGATACTTGGGATCTGACTGTGGCTTGCTGTGACCAAGCTCCCACATTTTCTGTATCCATTCCTTTGTTGATGGAAAGATGGGTTGTTTCCAGCTTCTGGCTATTATAAATAAGGCTGCTATAAACATACTAGAGCATGTGTCGTTGTTATATGTTAGATCATCTTTTGGGTATATGCCCAGGAATGGTATAGCTGGGTCCTCAGGTAGTACTATGTCCAATTTTCTAAGGAACTCACAGATTGATTTCCAGAGTGGTTGTACCAGCCTGCAGTCCCACCAGAGATGGAGGCGTGTTCCTCTTTCTCAAGAAGTTTTACTCTAGAAAACCAAATAACACTAATAAAAATGGGCTACAGAGCTAAATGCTCAACTGAAGAATCTCGAATGGCCAGAAGCACCTAATGAAATGTTCAACATCAATAGTCATCAGGGAAATGCAAATAAAGATGACCCTGAGATTCCAATTCACACTAGTCAGAATGGCTACGATCAAAAATTCAGGTGACAAAAGATACTGGTAAGGATGTGGAGAAAGAGAAAGTATATGTAGCAGAGGATTGCCTTACCTGGCATCAATGGGATAAGAGGCCTTTGGTCCTGTGAAGGCTTGATGCCCTGGCATAGCAGTTTCCAGCCTAGGGAGATGAGGTAGGAGTGTATGGGTAGGGGAGAACCCTCATAGAAGCAGGGGGAGGAAGGATAAGATAGGGGATTAGTGGACGGAAAACTGGGAAAGGGAAAAATATTTGTAATATAAATATATAAAATAACCAATTAAAATCATTCATTCAATCAATCAATCAATCAGTCAATCAATAAGGCTGCTATGAACATATGTGAGCATGTATCCTTGTTATATTTTATAGCATCTTTTGTGTATATGGCCAGGAGTGGTATAGCTGGATCTTCATGTAGAAGTATTTCCAATTTTCTGAAGAACTTCCAGATTGTTTTCCAAAGTACATGTAGTAGCTTGCAATTCTCCCAGCAGTGGAGGAATCTTCCTAGTTAGCATCTGCTGTCACCTGTGTTTTATCTTAGCCATTCTGATTGGTGTGAGGTGGAATCTCAGGGTTGTTTTGATTTGTATTTCCCTGGTGACTAAGGATGTTGAACATTTCTTAAGGTGTTTCTCACCATTTGAGATACCTCAGTTAAGAATTCTCTGTTTAACTCTGTATCCCATTTTTTAATAGGGTTATTTATTTCTCAGGAATCTAACTTCTTGAGTTCTTTATGTATTTTGGATATTAGTCCTATATCAAATGTAGGGTTGGTAAAGAAATTTTCCTATTCTGTGGTTTGCCATTTTGTGTCTTTGTGACAGTGTCTTTTGCCTTACTGAAGCTTTTCAATTTTATGAGGTCCCATTTGTCAATTATTGGTCTTAGCTCATGAACTCCTGGTGTTCTGTTCAGGAAAATTTCCCCTGTGCCAGTGTGTTCTAGGCTCTTCCCCACTTTTTCTTCTATTAGATTCAGTGTATCTGGTTTTAAGTGGAGGTCCTTGATCCACTTAGACTTGAGCTTTCTACAAGAAAGTAAGAATGGTTCAATTTGCTTTCTTCTACATGCTTACTGCCAGTTGAACTAGCACCATTTGTTGAAAATGCTGTCTTTTTCCACTGGATTGTTTTTGCTTATTTGTTCAAGTGACCATAGGTGTATAGGTTCATTTCTGGGTCTTTAAGACTCTTCCATTGATCTACTTGCCTCTCCCTGTACAAATACCATGCAGATTTTATCATGATTGCTCTGTATTACAGCTTGAGGTCAGGGATGGTCATTGTGCTCAGAAGTTCTCTTATTGTTGAGAATAGTTTTTGCTATCCTGTTTTTTGATTTGTTTTGTTTTGTTTTCCAGTTAAAGTTGAGAATTGCTCTAACTCTGAAGAATTGAGTTGATTAGGATTGCATTAAATCTGTAGATTGCTTTGGGTAAAATGTCTATTTTTACTATTAAAATTCTGCTGACCCATGAGGATGGGTGATCTCTCCATTTTCTGAGGTTTCTTCCATTTCTTTCTTCAGTGACTTGAAGTTTTTGTCATATAAATCTTTCACTTGCTTGGTTAGAGTTACACCAAGATATTTTATATTATTTGTGACTATTGTTAAAGGTGTTGTTTCAATAATTTCTACCTCAGCCCATTTAGCCTATGTGTAGAGAAAGTCTACTGATTTGAGTTAATTTTATGTCCTGTCACTTTGCTGAAATTGTTTATCAGCTATAGGAGTTCTCTGATGGAATTTTTGGGAAAGCTTATATATATAATCATATCATCCACAAATAGTGATATTTTAACTTCTTTTCCAACATGTATACTTTGACCTCTTTTTGTGGTCTAATTTCTCTAGCTAGAACTTTGAATAAATATGGAGAGAGTATACAGCCTTGTACTTGACTTTCCTGGGGTTGTTTCAAGTTTTCTTGATGATGTTGGCTTTTGGGTTGTTGTATATTGCTTTTATTATTTTTAGGTATATGCCTTGAATTCTTGATTTTTCTAAGACTTTTAACTTGAAGGCTTGTTGTAGTTTGTCAAAGATTTTTCTGCATCCAATGAGATGATCATGTGATTTTTTTCTTTGAGTTTGTTTATATAGTGGTTTATGTTGATGGAGTTCTGTACAGTGACCCATCCCTGCATCCCTGGAGTACAGCCTACTTGATCATGGTGAATCGTTTTGATGTGAACTCAGTCCACCTTAGTTTCACCTCAGTTTCTCTTGTTATTTCTCCCTTTTCATTTCTAATTTTGTTAATTTGGATACTGTCTTTTTGACTTTTAGTGTGTTTGCCTAAGGCTTCATCTATTTGTTGATTTTCTCAAAGAACCAGCTCTTAGTTTTCTTGATTCTTATATAGTTCTCTTTGTTCCTACATGGTTGATTTCAGCCTTAAGTTTGATTATTTCTTGCCATCTACTACTCTTTGGTGTATTTCATCCTTTTGTTCTAGTGCTTTCATAAGAGCTGTTAACATGCTAGTGTATGATCTCTCCAATTTCTTTATGAAGGCACTCAGAGCTATGAGTTTTTCTCTTAGCCTTGTTTTCATTGTGTCCATAAGCTTGGGTATATTTTACCTTCATTTTCATTAAATTCTAGAAAATCTTTAATTTTCTTCTTTATTTCTTCCCTAACTAAGATATCATTGAGTAGAGTGTTGTTTCTCTTCCTTGAGTATGAGGGTTTGCTCATGTTTTTATTTTATTGAAGACCAGCTTTAGTTTGTGGTGATCTGAATGAATGCATGGGATCCAATCTATCTGTTGAAGCTTGTTTTGTGTCTGAATATGTAGTTAGTTTTGGAGTTCAATGAGATGGTCAAAAGAAGGTATATTCTTTTGTATTGGGTTGAGTAGTTCTGTAGATATCTGTTAAATTATTTTGGTTCACAAGTTCTGTTAGTTTTACTATGTCTCAGTTTAGTTTATATTTCTTTTACCTATTCATTGTTAAGAGTAGGGTGTTGAATTCTCCCACTATTATTGTGTGAGGTTCAATGTATGCTTTGAGCTTTAATAACATTTCTTTTACAAATGTGAGTGCACTTGCATTTGGAGCATAGATGTTCATAATTGAGAGTTCTTCTTGGTGGATTTTCCTTTGATGAGTATGTAATGCCTTTCCTCATCTTTTTGATAACTTTTGGTTGAAAGTCTATCTTATTGAATATTAGAATGGCTACTCAAGCTTGTATGTTTGGACCATTTGTTAGGAAAAATTTCCAGCCTTTTGCTCTGAGGTAGTGTCTATCTTTGTCACTGAGGTGTATTTTCTATATGCAGCAAAATGAGGGTCATGTTAAAGTACCAAGTCTGTTAGCCTATGTCTGTTTTGGGGGCTATTGAGTCCATTTACTTTGAGAAATATTAAAGGCCTGGGCTGGCATTTGTGTTCTCTTAGGGTTTGTATGAAATTTGCCCAAGATATTCTGGCTTTTAGAGTCTCTGTTTAGCAGTTTGATGTAATTCTGATAGGTCTGTCTTTATATGTTACTTGACATTTTCCCTTACTGCTTTTAATATTCTTTGTTCTGTTCATTTGGTGTTTTGATTATTATGTGATGAGAGGATTTTTGGTCCACTCTATTTGGAGTTCTATAGGCTTCTTGTATTTTTATAGGCATCTCTTTCTTTAGATTAGCAAAATTTTCTTCTATAATTTTACTGAAGCTGTTTACTGTCCTTTGAGGTGGGAATTTTTACTCTCTTCTATGCCTATTATCCTTAGGTTTTGTCTTCTTATTGTGTCCTGGATTTCCTGGATGCTTTGGGTTAGGAGCTTTTTACATTTTGCATTTTCTTTGACTGTTGTGTCAATGTTTTCTATGGAATCTTCCGCACCTGAGATTCTCTCTTCTCTCTCTTGTATTCTGTTGTTGATGCTTGCATCTGTGACTCTTGATCTCTTTCCTCAGTTTTCTACCTCCAGGGTTGACTCCCTTTGTGATTTCTTTATTGTTTCTATTTCCATTTTTAGAAGCTGGACAGTTTTGTTCAATTCCTTCACCTGTTTGATTTTGTTTTCCTGTATTTCTTTAAGGGTTTTATTTTTTACCTCTTTAAGGGCTTCAACCTGTTTACCTGTGTTCTCCTCTCTTTCTTTAAGGCAGTTATTTATATTCTCTATCATCTTTATGAGATGAGATTTTAGATCAGAATCTTACTTTTCAGATATGTTAGGGTATCCAGGGCTTGCTGTATTGGGAGAAATGGGTTCTGATGGTGTCAACTGGCATTGTTTTCTGTTGTTTATGTTTTTGTGCTTGCCCCTTAACATCTGGTTATCTTTGGTATTAACTGGCCTTGCAGTCTCTTACTTTATTCTATCCCTCTTATGAGCCTGTCTATGTTGGGCCTGTTTGGGTCAGGATGTTTCTGAGTGTGAGAGTGGGTCTGGAGAGCCTGATCTGTGAGCCTGGTTGTGGCAGAACTCCTGGGAGTCAAGTTGACTCTGGGTGTGGGTGGGTTGGGGGGTGCTGAAGCACAGAATCTGCTCCTGGGATCAGTTGTAAACTAGAAGGAAGATGTGTCTCAGAAAATGCAGGAGATTCCTGCATCCTCTGGTCCCCAGTGGTCTCCCTTAAGCCTGTGAGCCTTATGTCAGAACTCCTAGGAATCAAGCTGCCTTTGGGTATGGGAGGTATGGGCAGAGCACACAACCTGCCTCAGGGCACAGTTGCTCTCATCTGGTTTTTATTGTTAACATGGCACTTGTTTGCCAAACAGTATATACTATGTGTCTTTATGCTTAAATAGAGTTCTTATAGATGACTTATATAGTTGTGTTTTGGTGTATTTTAATCTCTGAAAACATCTATTTCCTTAGCATATCTGCCTTCTGCTGACCATACTTACTTATTGAATCATGTGTCTCTTATCGTTTGTGTTTAATTGATCTTTTAGACATTTTGAGGTTAAATTATTTATGTATTTATTTATGTATTTATTTATGTATTTATTTATTTATTTATATTCATTCATTCATTCATTCACTTATAGGTAGACTCTTGCTATTTAAGCAAGAGTGGGCACAAACTCATCATTCTCTTACCTCAAACTCTTGAATGCTGTGGTTATAGATATACATCACCAAAAAACAGCCCTATTACAGTTTTGAGTATTTTATATGATACTTTTCTTATTTCTTATGTTAATCACACTGCTCTGTTTTAGCTTACTTGGTGGAACCATAAAATTTATACTACTGTTACAACTAATTTAATTTTATATATACCATCTCACAACTGGTTGCAAGTGCCTAATAACAAGAGAATACTACTAAATCCTTTCTGAAGCTAGTTAAAGAGTAATAGATTCTCTAACTAGGATAGACTAGCCACTGACTTTGAGGTAATTGTACCTGTTTTTCTCCATGTTGTTTGTGAGTCAGTGGTTTTTTTGTTTTGTTTTGTTTTGTTTTGTTTTATTTTCTGCAATTTCCATGAGATGTTTATATAGTTACAGAGTTTTTTTAAATTGTTGTTAAGCTACTGTTATTGGTATCTTGCTTATTTTTGCATAAGAAGTAAAGAATTTTTTCCTTTGTAACAACAAAGAAAAAAGAAGACTTTAATTTTAAAGAGAGTAAATTAGCAGTTCAGTGGAGAAAAGAGAAGGAACAAAGTTTGTAATTTTATTATAATCTCAAAAAATAAAATAGTAATTATTAAAACAAAGAAAAAAATTCATTAAAATTAGATCAATGTTCAAATGTATAAGTCTGGACTTTTTACTCCTTACCATGAAAATACTCATACAAACAGGATTAAGAATAAGAATAGCAAAGAAAAATATCCATAGGGATGAAGCACTCCTACAAGAATAACTTTGTATTCTGAGGCATTTCTGCACTCTTTAAATTTATAATGTCATTCATTTTAAAGTATATTTTACAAAGTTTGTGGAACACTACCCTTTGATACATCTTACTCAATAATTTAGTTAATGGGGTATCATCTAGAAGTTAATTTCCTCTTGAAATTTCAGGTAATCATGAATGATAGATCATCCTTTGTTAATACTTTTAGTAAGAATTAAATATCGATGGAATCCCACAGATTTTTTTAGTCTTTAAAATGATCTGTTTAAATAGGAATATCTAACTGGAAGTGCTTTTAAACAGCCCCTTTCTTAATTTGATGGAATGACATGTAGATAATACCATATAATATGATCCAAATGTAAAACCAGTTTACATACTTTCTTCTGTGTTAAGATAATCTCCTAGGTATAGTTTAATCTGAATTTGCAGGCAGAATCGTTTCTGTTATATGCGGCATATTCTGTAATGACATTATATTTACTTAAATTATTTTGTTTATATAATTTCTATGTGGTCACTTGTTGCTCTAATTAATGTAGATACATAAGAAATCATTCCCAAAGTTAAAGTGAAGAAAATAAGTGAATTTCATAATGATGCTGACTTAACCAGGGTTTTATTGCTGTGAAGAGACACCATGACCAAAGCAACTCTTATAAAGGCAAATATTTAATTAGGGCTAACCTACAGCTTCAGAGGTTCAGACCATATCATCATGGCAGGAAGCATGGAAGTGTGCAGGCAGATATGGTGTTGGAGAAGGAGCTGAGAGTTCTATATCTTGATCTGAAGATCTCTAGGAGAAGACTATCTCCCTCAGGTAACCAGAAGGAGGTTTTTATTCCACACTGGGCAGAAACTGAGCAAAGGAACCCTAAAAGCTTACCCTCATCATGACACACTTCCTTCAACAAGGCCACGTGTCCTTCAACAAGGCCACATTTCCTAATAGTGCCACTCCCTGTGGACCAAACATTCAAGTCTATGGTGGTCAAACCTATTCTTATTCTGTTATTTCTTCACCAGTTTTTTGTTTCTAATCGTTACCTTTACTGCTTAAATTTGGCTGTCCTTGAACTTGCTGTGTAGACTAACATTAAACTGTTAGATTAGCAAGCCTCTGTTTCCTGAGTGTTGGGATTGAAGGCGTGTACCACCACGCCTGTGCCAAAGGCTTTTTTTCCCTGAAACTTGCTTGACTTTGTCTCATTGGATTAAAGAGATGTTCCACTATGACTGGACCTAAGTTTTTCATGGCCAATATACCTCAAATTCTGGAACAAAAGTATATGTCTTTCAGCCTCAAGATCTGGATCAAAGGTATGCCCTCCATTTTTGGCTTGTAGTTCTTTCCAGATGTAGTCAATTTGTCAACCTACGATAATCCCATCCTTTGTCATTTTGTCACACAATCATATTTTCTTATGTCTAAATGGAAACAATAACCATGTCAAAATAATGCCTGACATGATAAAGCTATCCTCTTTCAACTGCAAACTCTAGGTGGGATCTTGCCCTGAGGTAACTACTCCCTTAATTCCATTTAATATTATTGAATACAGGATTTAGCTCCATTCATTTAGCTCCTGGTACCCCTTTAAACTTGGGGAAACACACACACACACACACACACACACACACACACACATACACACACACTACTCTCTAAGCTTGGTATGCTTAATCAAAATGCTCATCATAAAAGTGAACCACAGGACAAAGTCTATGCTAGGCTTTTTGGAGATTCATTGTCAAAGTAATTAACAAAAATCTCTTCATCTTATCCTGAGAGAGATTAGGGGAAAAACACTCACACTCTTCCCCTAATATCAAGAATGATTTGTAGGGAACATACTAAAATTATCCTCTGAAACATCTTAAACCAAGAGCCCACAATTCAAATAGCCCTAGTACAAATGTCTTCTAGGATTCTACTTGTATAGCTCACTAAATCCCACTTCAAGCATTCTAGTGCTTTCCCTTTCTAATCCAATGCCCCCAAATCCACTTTCCTCTAAGGAAGAGCATGATCAGGCCTATCAGAGAAATACACAAGTCTTTGGTAACAATTTATGTTTTAGCTAGGGTTTTATTGTTGTAAAGAGACACCATAACAAGACAACTCTTATAAAGGCAAACATTTAACTGGTGCCAGCCTATAGAATTTTATAGAACTTTAGAGGTTTAGTTCTTATCATGGCAGGAAGCACTGCATTGTTCAAGAAGACATGGTTCTGGAAAGGGATCTGAGAATTCTATCTCTTGATCTGGAGGCAGCCAAGAGAAGATTGTCTTCTTTAGGCAGACAGGAGGAGGCCCTCATTCCACTTTCATTCCACACTGGGTGAAGCAGCTAGGAAACCTCAAATCCCACAGCCACAGTGACATACTTCCTTACACAAGGCCACAGATACTCTAACAAGGGCACACCTGTAACAGTGTTACTATCTGTGGGCCAAGCATTCAAATCCATGAGTCTATGGAAGCCAAACCTATTGAAACCACCACAGATGCCTTTGGTGTTCTAGAATTCAAGGATCATAAAGAAGGTAAAGTGTTACCCCTTATTTCACTTTATCTGGGAACTCTGCAGGAATACTAAAAGCTTGTTGATAAAACCATATGAAGACATGTTTTTGAAGACATAGCACCAACTAGACAATTCTCATCACAAGAGGAAGCTTCCAATTCCAGGAAAAGGTTACATCTAATGGGTTGTTGGACAAAGTGGCCCTATGGACCCCTTGAAGAACCCAGGCTATTGCCAAGACATTCTATTGCTCTGCATAATGTGGAAGTTATTCCATATTGTTGATTATAACACCTATGCTTCTCATTGAATATAGAGAAATAGAGTTGCTATCTATCTAGAGCTTCCATACTTATGGACTCATTAGTGTTTATGGCACTTTTACTCTATATAATATCAAAGGAGAAAGGTAAACACCAGCCCTGGTATAAAATCTTCTATCTATGATGATGACCTGCATGTATGGTATTTTAGTGCAATAGTGTCACAAAACTTGCTGGTAGAACCAACCAATATCTACCTAATGAGATTCTACTTATTCATAGATCAGTGCCTTGCTCAGCCATTATCAGGGAAGCTTCATTTTGCAGTAGATGAGAACAAATTTAGAGTCACAACTAGATAATGTGCAGAGAGTGGGAGACCTTAAAATACTCATTCCTAAGGGAATGTATTTATCAATTACATTCCGCCATGGTCCAAAGAACCCTACAGAATAGAAGTCAAAATGATTATACAAGCAAAATAGGATGGCAGACACTAAGAAAACCCAGAAGGTTGTGCTTACATATGAACTCAGAGAATATGACAACATGCATATGGTTTGTATGGGTCTGCACTGAGGGGAGAAATAGACATAAGACCTTATTATCCATAACCTAAAAGCTGTGTTCATGAATAATCACTCACAAATTCAAACCCACTTCTCTCAGATTGATTCTCACTGAGGATACAAACCAGTCTAAAGGTTAGGACCCATGCCTACCAATAGATGGCCAACACAAAATAAGCTCAATGACATATTTGGAAGCTCCTTGTCTAGTCTGGATTTTTAAACTTTGTTTTTATTTCATGAACCTTACAGATTCTTCTGGTTTTGTGTTTTCATTTGATTCTTGTGAACATGAATATCTGTGTCTCATCCATTTTGGGGCTCTTTTTCTTTCTTTCTTTTTTTTGTGCCATATTTCAGTTTCTTTTACTTATATAGTATTCTTTATATAGTATTCTTAATATGACCATTTGTTTTTCTAATAAGAGACAGGAAGGATGTGGATTCTAATGTAAAGGAAGGATCTTGAAGCAAGTGGGGTAAGGGAAACATAAGCAGAATATATTATCTGAAAAAAATGATAAATAGCACTTCATGAAACTTCTGTAAGAGAATGGACACTGTCAATAGGACAAAATGTCAGCTTAAAGCAAGATTGAGAAAGGATCTTTACCAGTCCTTCAACTGACATACAGCCAATATCCAAAATTTACTTTGAAAGCATAAATTAGGTACCAATAATCCAGAGAATACAATTACAAAACTGGTTTAACAGAGACTTCTCAACAGAGGAATTTCGAATCGTCAAGAAGCACCTAAAGAAATGTTCAATATCCTTAGTCATCAGGAAAATTCTAATCAAAATGCACTTAAGATTCTATCTTACACTGATCAGAATGGGTGAGATCAAATACTTAAGTTATAGCACATGCTGGTGAGGATGTGGAACAATGGCAACACTACTTTATTGCTGGTGGGAGTGCAAACTTATACAGCAACTTTGGAAATTAATTTGGCAGTTTCTCAGAAAACTGGGAATAGTTCTACCTCAAAACCCATCCAAAAGATGCCACCTATACCAGAGGGACACTTGCTCAACTTTGTTCATTGCATTCATAATAGCCAGAAACTGGAAATGACCTAGATGTTCCTCAACTGAGAATGGATAAAGAAAATGTGGTACATATACACAATGAAATGCTATTTAAAAAACTCATGATTTTTTCTGGCAAAAAGATATAACTTGAGAATATCATCCCAAGTGAACCAGAAAGACACATATGGTATGTACTCACTTACAAGTGAACATTAGCTATAAAGTGGCAGGAAAACCATGCTACAAAACACAGACCCAAGGTTCCAAGCAAGAATACATGACTCTCATTCAGAAAGGGAAAATTAATAGTCGTTGGAGGTAGATGGAGAGAAGGAACTGTGTAGGAGAGGAGTTGAGGCAAATGGGGATGGTGATTAGTTGTGGGAAGAGGGGGACTGAGAGACCTGGGGGGGGCATCTTTAGTGACTAGCTAAAGGTCTGGAATGGGACAGGAATTAGGGCATGAAAAGGAGGTGACTCTACCTTAATTTCTTATTAGAGGGGAATATAGAAACTAAAATGCATACCTTCTCTATCTAGGCAGGACTTCCAGAGGACAGAGTGAGATATCAATCCACCCCAAAATCTTTAACCCCAAAATTTTCTTGCCTACAAAATGGGAAGGAATAAAGATGGAGCAGAGACTGAGGGAATAGCCAAATAACACCTGCCCTAACTTGAGACATCCCATGTGAGAAAGCCAACCACTGACACTATTAATGATAGCTTGCAGACAGGAACTTTGCATACGTATCTCCTTAGAAGATAGCAGTAGATGGAGGCAAACACATCCCACAACCAAACATCAGGTAGAGCTCAAGGAGTCTTGTGGAAGAGTTGGAGATAGTAGTTAGCAAGTTGGAGGGGTTGTGCTCTGACTTGACCCCAAAAGACACCACAAGAAAACCTACAGTGCCAATTAACCTGGGACAATAGGGGCTCATAGAGCCTGGACCATGAACAAAGGAGATGCAGGATCTGGACCTATACCCCTTGCACATTTGTAGCAAATGTGTAGTTTGATGTTCATGTGGTTCCCCTAAACAAGTGGAATGGGGGATATCTCTCTCTGTGTTTCCTGTCATTAGATCCCCTTCTCCCCTTCTTGAACTGCCTGGTTGAGCTTCAGTGGGAGAGGATGTGCCTAAACCTGCAGAAACTAGATGCCTCAGGATGGAGTATACCCAAGAGAGGTTCATGTTCTCTGAGGAGAAAGGGTAGGGGTAATGATTGGAGGGATTTGTAAGCGCAGAATGAGAAGAGAGGAGGGAGGGAGCTGCAATCGAGACAGAAAGTGGATAAAAATATAAAAAGAAAAATGTAAAGAAATTTAAATTAAAAATATTCTGAAGATTTATTTATGTGTATATCTAATGGTTAATGATGGTTATTATCTGAGGCTATAAAACCTGAAGAAATCTAATATAAAATGGGACAAGAAGAGGTAAGGAGCATGGGGAGAAATGGTTGAAAAGGGGAGGCATTTAGGAGCATTTCAGAAATCTAGTACAGTGGAAAGTTTCAGGAATCTATGAGGGTCATCTTAGAGAGTACTCCTAATTATGGAGGATATGGAGTCTGAATTGGCCATCCATTGTAGCCAGGCAAGATGTTCAGTGGTAGGAGTTGTTACATTTATTTTAGTTCTTGACCAATGGGATAAGATGGAGATTCCACTACTATGCTAGGGTAGAAGGTCATTGTCTGAAAATTGGCTGCTGGGCCCCATTATGGAGGGCAACATTCACTCAGCTCATTGAACATAGAGGGTCAAGCCAGTGACTGAAATAAGCTTTCACCTCTACATTGTAGTCTCTTTGGTGCTAGAAGGTACTCTTCAGGTTACAGAATGAAAAACTTGGAAAACAACCCAGCCATAAACCCTCAATATACAATCTGTCCAACCTGCAAGATATGTTGGGGCAGTGGTGGTACAGAATTTGTGGGCATATCTAACCAATGTCTGGTTTATTTTGAGGCCTATTCCATGAGAGGAATTCCAAGCCCTATATTTCCGTGATGGCCAGGAACTTGAGACTGGATAGCACAGACACCTAGAATTGGTTATGTTCAATCATCATCAGAGAGAGAGTTCATCCAGCAGCAGATGGGAAATGATGCCCAGACTATTAGCCAGACATTATGTGGAGAGAGCCTAAATTGGAGATCTCCATCTGGATTATCCACTTGGAGACTGAGGATCTCTGTGAAAGAGGGAAAGAAAAGATTGTATAAGTCAAAGGAGATGTAAGACACCAGGAGAACATGGCCCACTGAATCAACTAAGCAAGACTCACAAAAGCTCACAGAGATTGAGGCAGCAAGCATGGGGCCTGCAAGGCTCTGCACCAGATCATCTATTATGGTTGTTATCTTGGTGTTTTTCTGGGACTCATAACTTGGGAGCCGGTCTAACTCTGACTCTTGTGTGCTCTTGAGTCACTTTTCCCTCTATTAGGTTGCCTGTCCAGCCTCAATATGAGGGCTTTTACCTTGTGTTATTGTATTTTGTTTTGTCATATTTGATTGTTTGCTCATGGATGCCAATTGTTACTTGAACAGAAGCAGAGTGGTAGTGGATCTGGGGAAAATGGGGGGTGACAAGGGGAACTTGGAGCGATAGAGAGATGGGAACCAGGTCAAGATGTATTGTATAAGAAAATAATCTATATTAAATAAAAATAGAAATATTTAACATGAGTAGTAACAAGCAGAATCTGAAAAAAAGAAAATATCTTCTTACTAGCCATAGAAAAATACATCAAAATTATTTTCTTATTATAAAGATACATTAAAAATTAAATTAGTCAGGCAACAGTATGTGCCACTAAATTTGTTCTTTAAGCCTGCCATAAAACTATTTTAATGCTTCGGATCCTACTTTTTAAATCCATTTATCTTATGCAAGGTTTCTGACTTAATTCTGTTTTTATAAGACTAGAGATAACTAACTTCATATTTGTATCATATTAAAGTGAATTTATAAATTTGTCCACTGCTATTATATTCTATTTGTAAGCTTAAATTTGGCATTATGACTTAGTCTTCTTTGTTTCATATTTGACCAACTGATAAAAAGTAAACTAACGTTTCAATTACATAGCATCTATTTTTTCCTAATTCCATTTTATAATAAATTAAAATATTATGTTTATGAAATGGTCGTTAGATAGATTCAGATATTATTTACAAGATTATTCTCACTGAGTGGGGAAGTGTTTTCCTAAGTGTTCCATTTAGTTGTTTTCTATTAACTTAATAAAGAACATTCATGCTATTATTTTTCTTACATCTGCATACTAAATTAGTAGTTAAGATCAATTACAACTATAAAAACCCAGTATGTGAGAGGGAAGGTGATTTGACGGGCATCAGAATGAGGTGTAGTTACCTCCTGTACTTTTCAAGCATTCTTGTTGTGCTTTGATTTTTAATGTAATCAGGCTTTTATTCTTGATTTTATTGAAATAAAATGCATAAAACAGAAATTGTACATTAGGTTGATACTGATTCTGTTCTAAAATTGAATGCAGAGCATAGTGTAAATTGTTTTTTTATAATAAAGGTTAATTTTTAATCTTTGTAAGTTTACTAGCCAAGTTTCATATACCACTTTTCTCATATTAAGGTATGAATTTTAATAGTAGAGCTGTCATCATTAAAATATAAGCATATATTGTAATAGTATTTATATACCAGCAAACCACTCATAACTCTTTTTTTCCAGTTATTACCCACCTTCGTTCCCCCCTGGCCCACAGTTCCTCATGTCATCCATTTTGTCAGACATTTCCCCAAAATATTTATATATGCAAATGCCGCATGCATGTATGCAAGTGTCTTGGAACTTGGAGTCAGAAAAGAGTGTACATTCTCCTGGATTAAAACTATAGACAGTCACGTTGTCATATGTGTGTGCTTGGAAATGAACTCAGATCATCTGAAAGATCCACAGTTGCTCCTCAGCAGTGAGCTCTCTCCATTCTTACAGGTGAGTAATGATTTAAATCATGTGTGGGAATTGCTCATCAAGCACATAATTCAGAATCCATTGGTAGAAAAATGATACTTTGTTCAGTATATATTTGAGGTGACTCTGGATTCAAGCACCATAGGGACTCACTATCAGTTCTAAATCCAATTCTTGGAGCTCATGTGTGTTTTTTTCTCTTTTGGTGGTTATTATTACATGTGATGAACAAGATGGCTAAACAATGATATGATCTAGACTTAAGCCAAAGTGAGAGGGCAGAGATCATAATTTCAAATGTAGAATATTATTATTTAAGAAGTAAAAAATTTATAATTTTCCAAGTGATAATTTAGACCCAGAAGAAAGAAACTTAATTCCTATATTTCAATTTGATGGAAAGAACAGAGACGAGGAAAGAGAATTTACAGTGCATGTAGGTTTTATTTAAATAAGAATTATTTCTTATGGAAGTCATGCAGTTTTAAAGATGGAACAAGTTAGAATAAATTAAATCAAAATTTGACCATTCCAAAATAAAAAAGCAAGAGCCAAACCTTTGTACATGTAAATGAGATATTTTTAAATGTATTTCTTAATCCTACATTTTTTTACAGAATACTTTTTGCATATCAAACTAGCTAATGTGAATCTCAGGAAGGCTTAGTAAAGGAAATATGAAGTTAAAGGAGGTTTAGTCAAAGTAGATAATATGATTAGAAAGTTGGAGTAACAATTTAGGAAATCAATATGCAGCTTCTCAGACTCTGGATCAAGTGCTTGGTGACTGTGCTTGATGACAGAGCATGAAGAGAGGAGAGTGTCAACAACTATGTCTGCCACCCTATATTTTTATTACTGCTAATACCAAAACTGCCCAGAAAATATACATTGATTTAGACTGTACTTTTTAATTAATCTTTCTTAACTTTTTCATATCACCTTAAATAATTGCTTCCTTCTATTCCTTCTTTGTAGTTGGAATGCAAGAGGTTTTATTTTTCTCAGAAAATAAACTGTATCATGAATTATAAAACTTCTCCTTGCATCAAGCCAAGAACCTCTAATACATCTATAAGAAGACACCTCAGAACAACTATTTTCTATTTGTTTCACATATTTGAACACATGGTAACAGGGGCCAGAATTCCAGAGTCTTTTGCTTCACTCATCAAGCTAACTCTTTCCATGAATGTTTTAGATAATTTTCTCTTTAAAAGTCGGGTCTTAGATATAGTCTTCCATTTTTTTCACATTCTGTGATAAATGAATTTAAAAATTATAACATTTGTGGTATGTATCCTAGCTGCACACATTTCTAAAAACTCAGGCAATCTGAGTTCTGTCCTGTGTTCTGCAGGACATCAAAGACAAAGACAGCAACAGAAGTCTGCAAGCCAAATGCAGAGGGCAGTTATCTTCCTAATATCAACAGTTCCTCGAGTTTCTTCTCTCTCTGTTGCGCCCTTTGGCCTTTGTTTCTCTTTCTAGGGAATTTTCTTTTCTGCTTTTCTTCCTGTTTGTACCTCAGAATGAGCGGTGATGAAAATGTACCCTTTTGGCTGTGTAGCTCTTTGTTTTTTCCATCTCATAAACATTGCATTCTGACAGCTTTCCTGCCCTCCACTCCACCCACATCCATATCTCCTCTCTCCCTGATTCACTGCTCCACTGTTTCTGTTCAGAAAAATATAGGAATATCAAAGGAACATGGCATAAAATGATGCAATAAGACTAGACACACCAGCCTGATCTACAGAGTGAGTTCCAGGATAGGGCTATACAGAGAAACCCTGACTCGAATAACCAAAGAAAGAAAGGAAGACAGACAGACAGACAGACAGACAGACAGACAGACTAGACCCAAGCCTTCACAGCAAGGCTACATTAGGCAACCCAGGAGGAGAAAACAGGTTCCAAGAGCAGGCAAAAGAGTTAGAGAACCCTGCATTCCCATTGTTAGGAGTCCCACAAAATCCTCAAGCTAAACAACCACATCATGCATGGAGAGAACCTCGTGGGGGCCCGTGCAACGTTTGCAATTGTCATGCAGCTTTTTAAAATTGTTACTGCCTTTACTTTAAGACTGATGTTGCTTTCAAACATTTCTTTCTTTTTTTGAGACTATAAAATAGTGGCATAATTTTCCCTTCCCTCTTCCTTATCTTCGAGTCATCCCCCCTTCTCGCTGTCTTTCAATTACTTATCGTTTTACGTGATGTGTTGTCTGAATCAGGCACACTGACCCACCTTCTCTATGACTGTAATCTCCTGAGCCAGAGGTGACATGCTCTTTCATTGCTTATTCACCCCCTCCAAACACACTTTTTAAATTTTCTTTTTGATACTTTATTTACATCTCAAATGTTTTCCCCTTTGGAAACCCCCTAATCCGCTCCCCCTTCCCCTGCCTCTAAGTGTCTTACCCGATTTAAACAATTTGAGTGCTGAATGTTCCATGAATATCATAGTTTTGTTTTCATATTGGATCACTACTGAGCATCCCTTTTGAGCACTGAATCATATTTTTCTCCCCTTTCTCAGAAATAATGAGTGTCCATTACTTCCGTCATTTTTTCTTCTTCCTTAATGTGTGACTCTACCCATGAGTTCTCATGCTTTGGATCCCAGGAATGCTTATTTGAATTACTCACAGGAGTATGGACAACTCAGAGACACCTATGTGACTGAAGTGTACTCGAGCCTGGGTGACAGCTAACAAAAATATGTACCCATACTTCCCTGCATGACTTGCAGGGGAATTAACAAGTCAGGGAATCCTCTTCTCCACCAGCACTTCCTGCTTATAGAAGCTTAGACAGGGGTCTTGTAAATTTTGTACACTTCGGGAACTAATTGATATTTTGTTCATTATTTATTTTTTGGCCATTGTAGATTATATTTACTTCTCATGTCCTAAGTAGCCTCATTCTTAAGGTGAAAGATTTCCATTCAGATAAAATCAGAATTAGTATCACAATCTATATCATGTTGTGAAATGTAACATTGAAAGCATACCCATATTTAGCCCAAAATATTAATCTATAATTATTTTCAATTAATAATTCCTAAAAATCTGGTAAACATAATAGTGTTGTTAAATATATTTTAATTTTAATTTATACAAAGAAGTATCAATCAAGAAACCTTGATTTGTGGATAGAGAATAATAAAAAAAATTCACAAAAGATTTGTCTATCTTTAGATTAATTCAATACTATAAGTGAATATCAGATTTTTTGTACAGAGATTTGATTTATTTAAAAATATTTTTAATTAATTTTAATTATGTGTATTCATAAGGGTCCATGTGTGAGTATATACTTATGAGTAGAGGGGTCCATGTAGATCAAAATCATTGGATTCCCTGGTCTTAAAATTATAGAACATTAGTGAACAGCTTGTTATGAGTACTAGGAACTTAATTCATACCCTGCACACAGCAGCCCACCCACATAGTCAATTAGTTAGTACAACCTTTCCAGTCCCATGCTCTGTTGTTTAGGTTTTTTAAAAATTATTATTTATTATTATTATTATTATTATTATTATTATTATTATTATTAATCTTTTTTACAGTCCAGTCATTATCCCCCTCCCAGTACATCCTCTGAAAGTTTCATCCCATTTCTCCTCCCCTGTCTCCAAAAGGATGTCCCCACACCCACCACCCACCTCACCAGACCTCCCCAAATCTCCCCCTGCCAGGCATTCCTGCTCCCTGGGGCCTCAAGTCTCTGGAGGGTTAGCTGCCTCTTCTCTCACAGAGGCCAGACCAGGCAGTCTTCTGCTGTGTATGTGTCTGGGGCCTCATATCTGTATGCTGCCTGGTTGGTGGCTCAGTGTCTAAGAGATCTTGATCTCAGGAGTCCAGGTTAGGTGAGATTGCTGGTTTTCATACGGTGTTTAGTTTTTTAAATCATAAATCAACTGTTCTAACTTTTAAAAAAGTTGTAGAGCAAACAGAATTTATTTACAGACTTTTAATTATTTTAATCTGTAAGAATGTTCCAGACATAAAATCCTCAAGCAAATAATGGATGAAAATAAAAGATGCTCCCATTTAGAAAACAAAACTATCTTCATCATCTTAAATAAAACTTTCTCTGTGCTCTAAAATTGTTAAACAGTAATACTCTTCATCTTATTTTTGCTTAATTACATCAACTTTTAAATTAGTGGATTTTGATTATAAATAAAATAAAAATAGTTATAAAATTAAGACATTTGGCCTTTAATTTGAATTTAGCAGAAACTTGATGACAGCAGAGATTGAATGATGCCAAAGGAGAGAAGAATCAATTACTCTTTAAATGGGGATAGTTTTCCAGTTTTAATGGGTTGTTTTGCATTCTTCACATTAACTTTTTCTAAAATGGTCAGGATTTAGATTACAACATCAAAGCAAGTATTATTAATAGAACAAGTAATTATTTTACTTAATGTTGAGACTTAGAAATTTAGCACACAGAAAATATGTGTCTCCTTTAAATTATTACAGTAAATTTGACAAATTTCAATTTTATTTCAGTGTTTGTGTCCTGATGAAATTCTCACACAGAATGAATCAGTATACATCTGAAAGTCACACAAACAATTTACACGAATTAATATGTATAAGTGAGTAGGCTGATTGTCACAAAGTTTACATGAATGGATGGATGGGCTGATCTCTCTTTGGGTTCTGGAGTCTGAATTGTGTTTCTGTGGCTAGAGTCCCTTTTCAAACCAAGTCTCAGCTCTCAAACCCAACAAATTAAAGTTCAATGTTCTCCTCTATGACTGGAATAGAACCACTTTCTAATTAATATGTATTCTGGACATTTATCTCCCTTCAATATTGTTGAAGAATAACTTTGGGTCTCTAACAAGTCAATAAATTTGGTTTAATTTAGTTCTCATATACCAGTGTTTTGTTTCAGTTCCAAGTACATTGTAAGGCAACTTAGAAACGAAATGTAACCTAACCTGTGTGCTGCCTGTTGTGTCTTAAACCCCATTAAACTTGAAAGTTAATTATGATAGCATGTGTGTTTGTAATGTGGATTAATAGTTTTATTGCACTTCTGTGGTTAGTCTCTGTTCTATTTTCTTCCTAGCTCCTTTCTGATCTTGAAGTTAACAAAACAAAACAAAACAAAAAAATCCAAACAGAGGATGTATTCCTTTAATTTAATGCCAGTTTGAGGTGTTTCTCCTGCACCATCGGATCAATGAAAAGTAAATAGCCTACACTTCTTGCTTCACGGTGTAGTATTGATCTCTCTTCAGCTTTTACTTCCCTTTCCCTGCATCTTGTGTCTTCCAACCCCTGGGACTGAAGTGATTGCCATAGATTGGACAAGCTAACAAGCGCATGATAAGGAAGTGGTATTTTGAGTCCACACTCACACACGAGCTTGGGATATAAAGCCTGCCTCTGTAGAGAGAGAACAGTGCCATTTTAAGGAAGGAAATAGAAATATAGTGCCAAACAATTAAACCAGGAAGAAAAACCATAGTTTTTATTTTCAATCTTTTGAGGTAGTGCTAAATTAAGTGGTGAACTCCTTTGTGAAGTAAGAGACAAGTAGCCTGCAGGAAAACGCCGCAAACTCTTAGTTTTGGCAAATGACTGGATGCTGGCAGCTGTGGGTAAGTCTTCACAATTCTTTAGCACATATGATCTCTAAATAGTATTACTTATGATTATAAAGTTTTTTTGGGGGGGGTTTTTTTTTCAGGCTAATTGTTTAAACTATGAGTTTGAAAATAAGTATAATTAATTTTATTAAATATCTAATATTTTGAATATTTTTAACTCACATAATTTATCTCAAAAGAAATATTTGAAGATTTGCCTTATTCAGCAATCCCACTGATTTTTGGATATTTTTGAGATAAATATTTAAATGAGTCAATAAGCATTTTAAATTTTCAAGGAATGAAAGAAACCAGGAAAACTTTGTAAAACTGAAAAGATGTTTTTCTTTTATCTTTTAAAACATACTTACTATATACAGATATGTTTAGAATTGAAAAATGGAAAAACAATTGATATTCTGTCATCTGCAATTGAATCTTTCTAGAAGGAAATGATACAGTGGGTAATTCTCCAGCTTCCTGACCTTACAGAATGATGCTGGATAGAGTCTATTTCTTTGACTAATGTTTATTAATCTTGGTCCCACTTCTTCTCAGGTCTGTAAACTAAGGTGTGTGCAAATTAGTTTATTTTGTATTATCTGTTGAATTTAGTTTAAGAATCTATCGCCAGGCTATCATTTTGGACTTGATTGACAGAAGAGAGTCATACAACGGAAGGAATAAACAGAGCTTGTACTTCATATGGGTAAACTCAATTCTCCAATAAGAGTTGGCATGATGCCCTGTGTAGAATCTTTTGTTTATATTTAAAAAAACTGTGGATCAATACAGGCTCCTCATTCTGTATGTGTACTATTATACTGAGAGTCAAAAAGATTCAGAGACCAAAGATGTCACTGCATTGTGGCTTTTTAACACACTGTGTCAATATGATGCTTTTAATGACAAAGATATTTTTGGCTAGGTTAGCATTTAGTGTATACAACAAAAATAAATATGGTGTTGGAAGTTTGTTTTATTTGGGTTTTATGATATCTTACATCTTTTGGAGTTGGGAGATCATTCTAACCCAAGCTATTATGTAATCTTTAGGGTGACCACGGTGCTTATTTGAAAGCTATTGATTGTGTATTATAGTGTGCGAAGGGTGTTCTATAGTGTGACCCTCACCGGGATTATTGAGACAATGCTTACTTGCAGTGTTGTGGAGTGAAAGTTGGAGCTTAATTCAACCCTCTGGGATCTCATTTATTATTTATAGATATTGATTTTGGGAAAAGAAAAGCTAAGAGGTGTGAAAAGATGTATGAATATAGTGTAACTTGAACCTGTTCTGAATATTTGATGTCTTAACACTTAAATTATATATATATATATATACATGTACATGTGTGTGTGTGTATGTGTGTACATATATTTCCATATATATTTAACAAGTAAACATGTATATTTTATACATATAAGTATATGTATAAAATTTTATTTATTTATTATATATACATACACACATATATATATATTAAAATAATATATTTTACTCTATTCAATATAGGAATTAATTAAAATCTATAGAGTATGTCTAAATAATAAGTCTATAAATAGTCCTTGTATGTATTTAGATTCTTTACATAGCTTAGTCAAATTTATTGAGTTGAAGGTATACAAATAATAGTAAATACATGTTGATTTACAGTGTGTATGGGACTTATATAGTGTGTTTCTGTGTATATACATATTTGAGAAAATATGGCAGTGTATTTAGAAATAATAAAAATGCTCACATACAGATTATTCTTCTTAAAAAAGAAGAAACAGATTCCTTATCTGCTTTGGGGACAAAAAACAAAGGCATAAACATGTTTAATGAAGACATTTACCTGGATGCATCTAAAAACCAAGATGAAGTCAGAGTTATGTTTCACTATGGACTGAGTTATCTCCTTACTGAATAGGTATTGGGTGCCTGTTGTGACACCATTGTTTCTGCAAAGCTGAACAAATCATGAATCCATGCTTCTGTAAGCTCAGTGTTGTCACCTTCCCACTCCTTCATGCTTGTCGTAAAACATAAATTATGTACATCTTTAGCATACTAAATTTTTCACTCAAATATCATCACTATTTTTATTAAGGTAGAATTTACATATATATGTTACATATATTAAAATATAGAATACAGAAACTTTAATATTGACAGATTATATTGTCCATTACCATTTTATTGCCACAAATCAAATGAAAATAATTAGCACTTATTGCAAAGTAATCTTTTAAGTGGCTCTTCATGAGTCTGACCTGTAGCAGAATATCCATGTCACGGGGCATCAAGAGCACATACACTTTCTATAGCACGTTTGCCTTCTTTGTCTTTTACACAGAGTTTGGTTGAGACACAAATAGTCCTAATAGATTTCTTCTCTCTGCTGTGTGGAAAGGCGCTCTCTTCTAATAGCCATAGAGAACCACATTTATTTATGTTCATATATGAAGAAATATATTGAACTCTTAAATATTAAGTATTCTACATATTAGAACTGACTTAAAAAAAAATTAAAGCTTCTAGGAGGAATTTAACATGGGTTAAAATAAGAGTAGACCAGGTCTTTAGTTTTACAAGATTTCAAAAATAAGGGGAATCCATTAAAAGATAGCTTTTAAGGATACTTTAAGTGATGATATAACAAATACAAAAAATAAATTATTGGCAGAGTACCTAAAATGTAAATTTCTAGATTTTATTACATGTTAGCTTAACATGTAAAATACATTTTTATTAATATGTAGGATGTCTAACAATCTCAACAATTGACAGTATCATGTATTTTTCAACCTTTATATTTCATTAATTATGTTGTAAGACTTAGAAAAGACCAGTTTCACTACCAGCACATGCCATCTAATAGGCTAGAGAGGAAGACACGCAACCTCCATGTCTCTGCTCTTTTTAATGTGCTCATGTACTATAGACTGCTTATTAACTATCAAAGACAAACTTTTGCTCTTCTCATACTTATAAATATTTCTTATGTTTATATCATGCTCATAGTTCACATACATACTTTACTGTTAATTACACTTAGCATATGTGGATGTGTGCATGTGTGTGTATGTGAGTTTGTGTGTGTGTGTACATGTGCATTCTGTGACATACATGTAGAGAACAACTTCTGGAAGTTGGTTTCTTCCTTGTAAAGATTGAACTCAGGTCATCAGGTCTTTCATCAAGTCATTTTTCATCCTAAATCTTCTTGTCACATCCTCAATTCAGTACGACATAAGAAAAGAATTAATTTGCTTTTTCAAATATTTTTTGGATTTTTTTATATTATTTTGTACATATAATAATAAAATGCTGAAAGATACCAATCCTAAGTACTAAGTATGGTAAGGCTAGAACAAAGATCAAAGGAGGTTATTTATGTTTAAATGGCATTGACCTTGATGTAAAACTAATACTTACAAAATTAAATATCGAACGTGACATTGCTTGCTTCCTTTAGACAGCAAAAGGCACCCTAAATCTGATCTTAAAAACTCAAAATTAAGTATCTATACTTACACAATTACATTTTGCTGATATATATGTAATTTGAAATTTTGAATACTTTTTAAATGTTTAATGGTTTTTACTAAAATATAAGAATTTTTTAGTGCATTTTTATTTGACACTCTACATGAATATTTATTACTATTTTAAACAATTACTTCTTCCTATACACTAACTTGTCCAAGAATGACAGTGACAGTTAATTAACTGTAGGAGGCAGTATTACAAATGGTTTGAATGACTTAATATTGATAACTTCAAGTTAATATTGATAACATTCCTTACAAATATGGAGACAGAATACTTCCAACGCTAATATTAAGTTACTATCCTTAGCTTCCTCAAATTATTGTATAACTAGTAATTTATTTTCTCTCATTATTATTATTATTGTTATCATCATTATTACTATTATTATTACTGTGTCTGTAAACTAGAGGAAAATATATACAACACACAAGGATCCTTGACCATTGATTATCTCTACTAATTTATTAAATAAATTTCTTCAGCACAATTGTCTGTTCATATGAATATCAACATCAAACATAATCCATTATTTCTTATTGGCTTCTGAAATAGTATCATCAATTCATCCACAATACTAACAGCATCAGCAGTGTGATGGAGAAAGGGCCTACCATGCAGAAAGTCATTACTCAAGAGGCAATTTCAGCCAAAAGCTACTGTTGGGTTCTTGAGGTTAGACAATGACTACTCAGCCTATTTATCCCTGTACATTCATTCAATAGAACAATTTTATTTGGAATTTAAGAGTTCAGCTATGCTATCAACCCTTGTTCATCAAAGATGTGAATGCTGACCATGGACCTTCTGGTTGCTACTATAGTTTACCTACTCACATATCTAGGTACCTACAGCACTGGTCTCCAATTAATTATATTTGGCCAAGGGATTTAACCTCTTTCTGCTTAATTTGTCATTTGCATATACTTAATATTTTTAATAGAGTTATTGTGAATTTCTTTATGGTTATTGTATGAATTATTTCTTTTAATATTTCTAGGTATGTCAATAATATTTCTATTTATATACCTCAAAACTAAAAAGGTCATAAAGAAGGAAACAAACAAACATAAACTATGATCACTAATTGCATATTCTATATTCTATGATTCGATTTTCATTAAACTTTTCATGAGATTTTCCACACTTCCCAGTTACCATATCAGTATTTTTTTCTTTAATCTTTTTTTATAGTCCGGAATTTATCCCCCTCCTGGTCCACCTTCCAACTGTTCTACATCCCACATCTCCTCCTTCCCTACCCCATCTTCAAGTCTTCAAGAGGAGGTTCCCAGGCAACCCCCACCCCACAAGACCTCCCCACTCCCTGGGGCTCCAAGTCTCTCAAGGGTTAGGTACATCTCTGACTGAGTCAAGATCCATCAGTCCTTCTCTGTATATTGGTTGGAGGCCTCATATCAGTTTGTGTATGTTGCTTGGTTGGTGGCTCAGTACCTGAGAGATCCCGGTGGTCCAGATAAGTTGAGACTGCTGGTCTTCCTATAGGGTTGCCCTCCTCCTCAGCTTCTTCCAGCATTTCCCTAATTCAACCACAAGGGTCACCAGCTTCTGTCCATTGGTTGGGTGTAAATATCTGCATTTGACATAGCTGCTTCTTGGGCTTTTCAGAGAGCAGTCACTTTAGGCCCCAGTTTGTAAGTACATGATAGCATCAGTAGTAGTGCCAGGCCTTGGGGCCTCCCCCTGAGCTGGAACTCAATTTAGGCCTGCCAGTGGACTTCTTTTTCCTAAGTCTCTTCTCCATTTTTTTTTTCTTTTTCTGTAGTTCTGTCAGATACGAACAATTCAGGGTCAGAGGTTTTAACTGTGGGATGATAAACCCATTCCTCTACTTGACACCCTGTCTTTTTACTGGAGGTGGACTCTACAAGTTTCCTCTCCCCACTGTAGGGCATTTGGTGTAATGTCCTTTCCTTTGAGTCCTAAGAGACTCTCACCCCCTGGGACTCTGGTATATTCTAGAGGGTCTCCCCATCCCCTATCTCTCAATGATTCCTGATTCCATTCTTTTTGCTGACCCTCAAGGCTTCCGTTCTGTCCCCCTACCAATACTTGATCATGTTCCCCTCTTAACCTTCCTGTTGCCTTTCCCACCCAGGTCCCTCCTCCCATCCTGTGATTGCCTTCTTCTCCCTCCCAATTGGGATTGAGGCATCCTCACTTGGGTCCTTCAACTTTTTAGCCTTCTTGAGTTCTGTGGATTTTATCCTGGGAATTGTGTAAGTTTTTGGCTAATATCCATTTATTAGTGACTACATATGCATATCCTTTTGGGTCTGAGTTTTGTCACTCCGAATGATATTTTCTAGTTCCATTCATTAGCCTGCAAACCACATGGTGTACTCATTCTGAATAGCTAAGTAGTGTTCCGTTGTGCAAATGAACCACATTTTCTGTACCCATTCTTCTGTTGTGGGAAATCCAGCTTCTGGCTATCACAAATAAGGCTGCTATGAACATAGTGGAATGTCCTGTGGTATGGTAGGGCATCTTTTGGGTCTATACCCAAGAATACTATAGCTGGATCTTCAGGTAGTATGATTTCCAGTTTTCTGAGGAACCACCAGAGTGGTTGTACCAGGTCACAATCCCACCAGCAATGGAGGAATGTTCCTCTTTCTCTACATCCTCACCAACATGTGCTGTCACCTGAGTTTTTGATTTTAGCCATTCTGACTGATGGAAGGTGGAATCTCAGAGTCATTTTGATTTGCATTTCCATGATGTCTAAGGACTTTGAATATTTCTTTAAGTGCTTCACAGCTGTTTGAGATTCCACTTTTGGGAATTCTCTGTTTATTTCTATAACCCATTTTTTGTTTCGATTGTTTGGTTTCTTGGTGGTTAGCTTCTTGAGTTCTTTATATATTTTGAATATTAGTTCTCTATCAGATGTGGGGTTAGTGAAGACTTTTTTCCAATCTGTAGGTTGTTGATTTGTCCTATTGACTATGTCCTTTGCCTTACAGAAGCTTTCTAGTTTCATAAGGTCCCATTTATGAATTCTTGATCTTAGAGCCTCAGTCTCTGGGGTCCTGTTTAGGAAATTCTTCCCCTGTGCCAATGAGATCAAGGCTCTTTTCCACTTTCTCTTCTATTAGATTTAGTGTATCTGGTTTTATGATGAAGTCATTGATGCACTTGGGCTTCTACTTTGTGCAAGTTGACAAATATGGATCTATTTTCATTTTCTTACATACAGATTACCAGTTAGACCAGCTCCAATTATTGAAGATGCTTTCTTTTTTTCCAATTGTGTATTTTTCGCTTCTTTGTCAAATATTAAGTTTCCATAAGTGTGTGGTTTCATTTTTGAGTCTTCAATTCTATTTCATTAATTAACATGTCTGTCTGTACCAGTACCATGCAGTTTTTATAACTATTGCTATGTAGGATAGCTTGAGGTCAGGGATGGTGCTTCCCCCAGCCATTCTTTTATTGGTAAGTATTGTTTTCTCTATTCTGGGTCTTTTACTTTTCCAGATGAATTTGAGAATTGTTGTTTCCATGTATTTGAAGAATTGAGTTAGGATTTTGATGGAGATTGTGGTGAATCTGTAGATTGCTTTGGTAGGATGGTCATTTTTTACTATGTTAATTCTGCCAAACATTGGGCATGGAAGATCTCTCAATTTTCTGAGATCTTTGATTTCTTTCTTGAGAATCTTGAAGTTTTTGTCATACATATCTTCCACTTGTTTGTTTAGAGTTACCCCAAAATATTGTATATTATTTATGACTATTGTAAAGGGTATTTCTTACTCAGCTGATTTATCATGTGTATAAAGGAAGGCTACTGATCTATTTGAGTTAATTATATATCCAGCCACTTTGCTGAAGTTGTTTATCAGCTGTAAAGGTTATCTGGTTGAATTTCTTATGTATATTATCATATCATCTGCAAATAGTGACAACTTGCTTTCTTCTTTGCTTATTTTTATCCCCTTGATCCCCTTGCTCTCCTTTTGTTGTCTTAGTTCTCTCGCTAGCACTTTGAGTATTATATTGAATAGATATGGGGAAACTGGGCATCCTTGTCTTGTCTCTGATTTTAGTGAAATAATTTCAAGTATCTCTCAATTTAATTTGACACTGGCTGTTGGTTTGCTGTAAATTGCTTTTGTTATGTTAGGTATGGGCCTTGAATTTTTAATCTCTCCAATAATTTTAACCAACCTGCCCACTCCCACTTCCCTGTCCTGACATTTTCCTACACTGGAGCTTCAAGCCTTCACAGGACCAAGGGTTTCTCCTCCCATTGATGTACAAAAAGGCCATCTTCTGCTTCCTTTGCAGCTGGAGCCCTGGGTTCCTCCATGAGTAATCTTTGGTTGGTGATTTAGTCCCTGGGAACTCTGGTGATACTGGTTGGTTCATACTCTTGTTCCTCCTGTGGAGATGCAAGCCCCTTCAGCTCCTTCAGTCCTTTCTGTAGCTCCTTCATTGGGGACCCTGTGTTCAGTTCAATGGTTGGCTGCCAGCATCCACCTCTGTATTTATCACACACTGGCAGAGCCTATCAGGAGACAGCTATATCAGGCTCCTGACAGCAAGCATTTGTTGGCATCCATAATAGTGTCTGGGTTTGGTAATTGTGTGTGGGATGGATCCAGCGGTAGGGCAATCATTGGATGGCTTTTCCTTCAGTCTCTCTCCACACTTTGTCACTGTATCTCTTCCCATGGGTATTTTGTTCTCCCTTCTAAGAAGGACCTAAGGATTCACACATTTGTCTTCCTTCTTCTTGAGCTTCATGTGGTCTGTGAATTGAATCTTGCGTATTCCGAGCTTTTGGGCTAATATACATTTATCAGTGAGTGCATGCCACGTGTGCTCTTTTGGGATTGGGTTACCTCATTCAGTGTGATATTTTCTAGTTCCATCCATTTGCCTATGAATTTCATGAAGTTATTGCTCTAATGGCTGAGTAGTACTCCACTTTGTAAATGTACTACATTTTCTGTATCTATTCCTGTGTTGAGGGAGTCAAAATATCTCTATTTGCAGATGAAATGATAGTACAATTATTTGTCCCCAAAAATTCCAACAGAGAATACCTAAACCTGATAATCAACTTCAGCAACGTGGCTCGATATAAAATTAACTCAAACAAATCAGTGGCCTTCCTCTACTCAAAGAAGAAACAGGAGGATAAAGAAATTAAGGAAGCAATACCCTTCATAATAGTCACAAATAATTTAAAATACCTTGTTGTGACTCTAACCAAGCAAGTAAAAGGTCTGTATGACAAGAACTTCACGTCTCTGAAGAAAGAAATCAAAAAAGATCTCAGAAGATGGAAAAATCTCCCATGCTCATGGATTGGTAGGAATAATATAGTAAAAATGGCCACCTTGCCGAAAGCAATCTGCAGATTCAGTGCAATCCCCATCAAAATTCAAACTCACTTCTTTATAGAGTAAGAGGAAGCAATTTTCAAATTCATCTGGAATAACAAAAAACCCAGGATAGTGAAAACAATAAAAGAACTTCTGGGAGAATCACCTTCCCAGACCTCAAGTTTTATTACAAAGCAGCTGTGATAAAATCTGCATGGTATTGGTACAGTGACAGGCAAGTAGATCAATGGAATAGAATTGAAGACCCAGAAATGACCCCACACACCTATGGTCAATTGATCTTTAAGAAAGGTGCTAAAACCATCCAGTAGAAAAAAGACAGCATTTTGAACAAATGGTACTGGTTCAACTGGCAGTCAGCATGTAGAAGAATTCCGATTGATCCATTCTTATCTCATTGTAGAAAGCTTAAGTTGAATATAAAAGACCTCCACATAAAGCCATATACACTGAAACTAATAAAAGAGAAAGTGTGGAAGAGCCTTGAATATATGAGCATAGGGGAAATTTTCCTGAACAGAACACCAAAGGCTTATTCTCTAAGATCAAGAATTAACGAATGAGACCTCATAAAATTGCAAAGCTTCTGTAAGGGAAAGTACACTGTTAACAAGACAAAATGGCAACCAATAGATTGGGAAAAGATCTTTACCAACCCTATATCCATTAGAGGGCTAATATCCAATATATACAAAGAACTCAAAAAGTTAGACTCCAGAGAACCAAAGAACACTATTAAAAATGGAATACAGGGCTAAATAAGAATTTACAACTGAGGAATACAGTGTGGCTGTGAAGCATCTAAATAAATGTTCAAAGTCCTTAGATATCAGAAAATGCAAATCAAAACAACCCTGAGATTCCACCTCACACCAGTCTGATTGGCTAAAATCAAATCTCACATGACAACAGGTGCTGGTGAGGATGTAGAGAAAGAGGAGCATTCCTCCATTGTTGATGGGATTGCAAGCTGGTACAACCACTCTGGAAATCAGTCTGGTGGTTCCTCAGAAAATTGGACACAGTACTACCCGAGCACCCAGCTATACCACTCCTGGGCGTATACCCAGAAGATGCTCCAACATGTAATAAGGACACATTATCTACTATGTTCATAGCAGTCTTTTTATAATAACTAGAAACTGGAAAGAACCCAGATGTCCCTCAACAGAGGAATGGATACAGAAAACAAATTTTCTTCTTAACACTGCTTTCATTGTTTTCTATAAGTTTGGGTATGTTATGTCCTCATTTTCACTGAGTTCCAGGAAGTCTTTAATTTCTTTCTTTAATTCTTCCCTGGCCAAGTTATCATTGAGTAAAGAGTTCTTCAGTTTCCATGGGTATGTGGATTTTCTCTTTTTGTCATTATTGAGGACCAATGTTAGACCATGGTGCTCTGATAGAATGCATGGGAACATTTAAATCTTCATATATTGCTCGAGGCTTATTTTGTGACTGATTGTATGGTCAAATTTTGGAGAAGGTACCATGAGGTGCTAAGAAGAAGTTGTATTCATTTGTTTTAGGGTAAAACGTTCTGTAGATATCTGTTAAATACATTTGGTTCATAATCTCTATTAGTTTCACTGTATCTTTGTTTAGTTTCTGTTTCAATGACCTGCCCATTAGTGAGAGTGGGGTGTTGATGTTTCCCAATATTATTGTGTGGTGTTCAATGTGTGTTTTGAACTTCGTTATGTTTCTTTTATGAGTCTGAGTGCCCTTGTATTTGGTGTATAGATGCTCAGAATTGAAATTTTCTCTTGGTGGATTTTCCCTTTGATGAATATGAAATGTCCTTTTTCATCTCACTTGATAACTCTTAGTTGAACATCTTTTTTATTGCATATTATTATGGCAACTTCAGCTTGTTTCTTGGGACCATTTTCTTGGAAGACTTTTTTCCAGCCTTTTACTCTGGGGTAGTGTTTGTCTTTGTTATTGAGGTATATATCTTGTATGAGGCAAAATACTGTATCCTGTTTGCACATACAGTCTGTTAGCTTACGTCTTTTTTATAGTTGACTTGAGTCCATTAATATTGAGAGATATTAAAAACAGATGATTGTAACTTTCTTTTATGGTTATTTTTGTAGGTGGCATTATGTTCATGTGATCCTCTCCTTTTGGCTTTGTTGTGAGATGATTCATATCTTGGTTTTTTCTATGGTGCAGGTACCCTCCATGTGTTAGAGTTTTCCTTCTAGAATCCTCTATGGGGCTGTGTTGGTCACTAGATATTGTTTGAATTTGGTTGTGTCCTGGAATATTTTGGATTGTCCATCTATGTTGATTGATAGTTTTTTCTGGTTAAAGTAGCCTGTGCTGGCATTTGTGTTCTTAGAGACTGCATGACCTCTGTCCAGGATCTTCTGGTTTTTAATGTCTTTGTTGAAATGTCTGGTGTAGTTCTGATAGACTTGCCTTTATATGTTACTTGGCCTTTTCCCCTTGCAGTTTTTAATATTCTTTCTTTATTCTGTGCATTTAGTGTCTTGATTATTATATGACAAGTGGATTTTCTTTTCTGGTCCAATTTATTTGGTGTTTCATAGGCCTGCTGTACCTTCACAGCTATCTTTGTTTTTAGGTTGGAGGTGCTTTCTTCTATGGATTTTTTTGAACACCTTTTCAGGTCCTTTGAGCTAGAAATCTTCACTCTCCTCTTTTCCTATTATTCTTAGATTTGGTCTGTTCATTGTGTCTTGTATTTCTTGGATGCTTTAGAGTAAGCTTTTTTTATGTTTTGAATTTTTTTTTGACAGTTGAGTCAATATCTTCTCAGGTATCTTCTACACCTGAGATTCTCTCTTCTATCTCTTGTATTCTGTTGGTGATGCTTACATCTGTAATTCCTGACCTTTTCCCTAGGTTTTCATTTTCCAGGGTTGTATCCTTTTGTGTTTTCTTTATTGTTCCTACTTCCACTTTCAGGTCTTGGACTGCTTTGTTGAATTCCTTCACCTGTTTGATTATGTTTTCTGTATTTCTTTATGGGATTTATTTGTTTCCTGTGTCTTCCTGTATTTCGTTTAGGGTATTATTTATATCCACCTTAAATGACTTTATTATCTTCATGAGATAGAATTGAGATCAGCTTCCTGATTTTCAAGTATGTTGGCTTTATTGTGGTGGAAGAACTGGGTTCTGATGATGTCAAAGTATATTGGCTTCTGTTGCTTATTGTTTTGTCCTTGGTTCTCACCATCTGGTTACCCCTGGTGTTTGCTGCTCTGGATGTCTCTGTCTGGAGCCTGCTTCTTATGTCCCTGGGTTGCTTCAGGTCTCCTGATAGGCCCATGGCCTTGGCTGTAGCAGATTGCCTGTGGGGCCTTCAGACTGTGGGGTCTTTAGAGGAACAGTCAAGCTGTTTCCCTGTGTGTAGTTGTTCTCCATGGAGATCTTTGTACTTTGGGATCTGTTGCCCCGTTTCCTTATGTGTAGCGTAACTCCTGGGATGGCTTCAGACTGTGGTGTCAGTTGGCCTGTGTGCAGTGGAATTCCTAAGATGCCTTCAGGTTGTGGTGTCTTCAGGGGAGCAGACAAGCATGTGATCTGCCCTTGCAGAAGGTTGCTGGCAAGAAGGTACCTCATCAATTTTTTAATTATTTTATTTTTTGGAATGTTAATATAATTTTATTATTTTCTCTTCCCTTTCTGCTCTCCAAACGATATCATCTCTTTGTTCATTTTTGAATTTGTGCCTTATTTTTAAAATTTATTCTTGTTACACATATATGTAACTACACACACACACACACACACACACACACACATACACACACACACACTCCTTCAAACAACCTGATTAGTCCGCATACTGTTACTTGCATGTATATTTTCAGAGATGACCATTATTGCATACCCAATTTGTGTGCCCTTCCTCAGGAAACATTATTTATTCAATTTTCTGCATTCCTCAATTGCCTATAGTTCTTTGTGTAGAGTTGAGACCTATAGGATCTCCCCTGTCCGCATTAACATGTTTGTTGTTGATGTAATTTTCTAGTTTATGTTTAGGCACTCTTGTTGATTGGGACTTTGTATATGTAACTTCTGACATTACTTGGAGATACAATATTACAAAGATCTCATTGTTTCTTTGGTTTTTCCAAATATGTGTTCCAGCTTCAACAATGTTTCCTGAGTCTCAGTTTTCAAAGTTAAGTTATATGCATATCTGTTGGAATTAGGCTTTGATTTTTAGATTTTGATTGTTTGTGTTTCTGTAGTGGTCTCTCCTTGTAAAAAGACATTTCCCTGCTGTGGGGTGAGGACAAATCATTAGAATTTAATTAAGGATTAGACAGATTAGTGAAGTGGCAATTGCAGGTTCTCTTTCAAGATCCTTGTCTTTACTACTTGCCCTGGGAAGTTGTCTGAATTCTGAGCACCAGGCATAATTTCACTCTTTTGAGGTGGCCTAAAATCTAATTAGAAAATGCCAAGTTATTGACAAGATAGGTGTGCCAACTGTACCCTTAGGGTTCCCATCACATGCTGGTTGTTGTGCTGCATTACAGGCATCACAGCTGAGCTGTTGATATTGTTCCTCATTTGGAAGCTTTTAGCCTGCCTTCTAGTACCTTGGAAGCTACTCCATGGCCAGAATATTTCAGCTCAGATTGTTTTCTTCTATAATAGGGACTTAACATTTTATCTCTGGGAAACAACCAACGTCAATACTCAAAGCCTGTATGTTTTAGGGTCTTTTGGACAACCCAGAGTAACAACTCAAAAACAGTTTCTCTCACCTGGTACTGATATTTTTCTTAGATCATAATTGGTTCTTAGAGGGAGCATTCTTAACCCCAATAGGAAAATTTATTACATATGCATACACAGTTTTGAAATAGTTCTACCATATGCCCAAATAATACCAGTCCTTGAAATATGCCCAGTGAATAAATATGTTAATGGATGAAGTAGAAAGGATCTTATTGAGTGAGGGATCACAGACACCTCAATATCCCATTATATATAAATAAGTAAATAAATAAATACATATAATATTTGTAAATTAAATTACATGCATTATAGGCATTTTAGGTACAGTTAATATGATGTATGTTTAATTAGGAGGTTTTAATAATTCTTATTGTTCTTTTATGATCCTCTGCTCCTCTCTCCTATCTATCCCCCAATACCCTCTATCTCCCATCTTTCATTCTGTTCCATCCCTCCCTGAGACCCCTATGGCTCTTTGGTTCCCCATTCTAAGAGTATTTCAAACATCCTTGTTGGGCCTTCCTTCCTGTTTAACTTCTTGGGGTCTGTGGGCTCTAACATAGATATTGTGTACTTTATGACTAATATCCACTTAGTGGGTACATACAATGCATAAACTTTTAGGTCTAGGTTACATCACTGTCTTAGTTAAGGTTTTACTGCTGTGAACAGACACCATGACCAAGGCAACTCTTATAAAGACAACATTTAATTGGGGATGGCTTACAGACACAGAGGTTCAGTCCATTATTATCAAGGTAGGAGCGTGAAAGCATCCAGGCAGGCATAGTGCAGGCAGAGATGAGAGTTCTACATTTTCATCTGAAGGCTGTTAGTAGAAGACTGACTCCCAAGCAGCTAGGATGAGGGTGTTAAGGCCATACCCACAGTGACACACCTACTCCAAAAACACCATACCTCCTAATAGTGCCACTCCCTGGGCCAAGCATTTACAAATCATCACAATCACTCAGAATGAGATTTTCTAGTTCTATCCATTTCCCTGAAAAATTCATGATGTCCTTGTTTTCAATTGTTGAATGGTATTCCATTGTGCAAATGAACGACATTTTTTGTATCTATTCTTCCTTTGAGAGACATTTGAGTGTTTCTTGTTTTTGTCTATTACATATAAAGCTGTTATGAGCATAGTGGAGCATGTGTCCTCGTGGTATGATGGATTATCTTTTGAGTATATGCCCAGGAGAAGTATAATTGGCTTTTCAAAAGTAATATACAGCAAACCAATTGCCAACATCAAATTAAATGGAGAGAAACTTGAAGTAACCTCCACTAAAATCATGGACAAGACAAGATTGCTCTCTCTCTCTAATATAGTACTTGAAGGTATAGCTAGAGCAATAAGAAAAGAATGGAGACCAAGGGGATACAAATTGGAAAGGAGGAAGACAAGGTATCACTATTTGCAGATGATATGATAGTATCACACGCGACCCCCAAATTTCTACCAGAGAACTCTGACAGCTGAAAAGCAACTTCAGTAAAGTGTCTGGATATAAAATTAACTCAACAAAATCAATAGCCCTTCTTTATGCAAATAATAAATGGACAGAGAACGAAATTATGGAAGCAATAGCCACAAATAATATAAAATTTCTTGTAATTTGAAGAAAGCAAGTGAAAGATCTATATGACAATAATTTCAAGTCCTTGAAGAAGGAAATTGAAGGAGATATCAGAAGATGTAAAAATCTCCTAGGCTCATCAATCTGTTGGATTAATGAAGTAAAAATGGACATCTTACAAAAAATAGGCTACATATTCAATGTAATTCTCATAAAATCTCCAATATAATTTTTCACAGACCTTTAAAAAGAATTCTCAACATCATATAGAAGAGCAAAGACTCAGGATAGCCAAAACAATCTTGAGCAATAAAAGGACTTCTGGAGGAATCACATTAAACTGTATTGAAGAACAATGATAATAATAACTGCATTATATCACTACAGAAACAGACAGGTTGAACAATAAGGACTGAAGATTCAGAAATTCAAGCACACACCTATGGACACTTGATTTTGGACAAAGAAGCCAAAACCATACAATAGATAAAAGAATGCATTTTCAACAATTGGTGGTGGTTTAATTGGATGTCTACATGTAGAAGAATGCAAAAAAAAAAAAAGTCATATTTATCACCCTGCATAAAATTCAAGTCCAAGCGGATCAAGGACATCAAAATAAAACCAGATATTTTATCTCATAGAACAGAAATTGGGAAATAGATTAGAATGTATTGTTACAGAACACAAATTTCCTGATCAGAACGCTAATGGCTAAGGCCGAATGTCAACAACTCATAAATTCAACTTGATTAAAAGCATCTATAAGGCAAAAAGGACACTCTCAACAATACAAAATGCAGCCTACAGATTAGGAAAAGATCTTCGCTAACCATACATCTGACAGAGGGCTAATATCCAATACATATAAAGAACTCAAGAAGTTATATTCCAAAAAACCAAAAAAACCATTTTTGAAATAGGGTACAGAGCTAAACAGAATTCTTAACAGAGGAATTTCTAATGGCTGAGAATCACTTAAAGACTCAATCACCCTAGTCGTTAGGGAAATGTAAATAAATACCACCCTGAGATTCCACATTATACCAATCAGAATGGCTAAGATAAAAAATTCAAGGGAAGCACATGCTGGTGAGGATGTGGAGAAAGGTGAATGTTTCTCCATTGCTTGTGGGATTGTAAATTTACACAACCACACTGAAAATCAATCTGCTGATTTCTTAGAAAATATTTATTAATTTTACTGAGATATTTTTGTACTTGTGTAAATTCCTTAACTTTTAAATTAATTTGATTATTGGTTTTTAAAATTATGTTTCCTTTACTATTATGAATAGATAGGGAGAGAATGGGCAGCCTTGTCTTGTTCTTGATTTTAGTGAGATTGCTTTATTTAATTTAGGATTCTCTCCATTAAATTTGATGTTGGCTGTTGGTCTGCTGTAGATTGCTTTTATTATATTTAGGTATATTTAGGTATGCGCCATGAAATCTTGATCTCTCCAAGATTTTAGGATGAAATGTGTTGTATTTTGTCAAAGAGTTTTTCAGCATCTAATGAGATAATCATGTGATTTTTTTCTTTGAGTTTGTTCCTCTTTGGTCATCAGGGAAATGAAAATCAAAGTGAGCCTGAGTTCCGCCTTACACCAATAAGAATGGGTAAGATCAAAAACTCAAGTAATGTCACATGCTGTGGACAAAGAGGAACACTTTTCCATTACACATGCAACACAGGTACAACTCTGGAAATCATTCTGGTGGTTCCTCTGAAAACTGGAAATAATTCTACTTGAAGACCCAGCTATACCACTCCTGGGAGTATACCCAAAAGATGTTCTACCATTCCACAAGGACACGTGCTCCCCTATTTTCATAGCAGCCTTATTCATAATAACCAGTGATGGAAACAACTCAGATGTCCCTCAACTGAAGAATGGCTACATAAAATGTGGAGCTTTTAAAAATGAGGACATCATGAATTTTGCAGGCAAATGAATGGAACTAGAAAATATCCTGATCAAGGTAACCCACAAAAAAAGGACATGCAGGACAGGAGCCTAGTGTGGCCGTCCTCTGAGAGGCTCTACCAGCAGCTGACTGAGACAGATGAAGATGTTTACAATCAACCATTGGACTGAAGTAGGGGACCCCTGTGGACAGGTTAGGAGAAGGATTGAAGGAGCTGAAAAAGATGGCAACTCTATATGTAGAACAACAGTATCAACGAATCTGGGATCTGAAGAGCTCCCAGAGACTAACACACCACAGAGCACACGTGGGCTTGTCTGTGGCCCATGAGCACATATGTAAAAGAGGACTGCCCTGTCTGGCCTCAGTGAGAGGGGGTTCCAGGAGAGTGACAACATTTTGAATGTAAATAAATAAAATAATGTAATAAAATTTATTTCACTTATTACATTTCTTACAAATGTAAGAAAAAATGTTTCCTGGAGTTTATTTAACTTTATTTGGCATCTAATTAGAAAACATTTTTACTGGACTGGTAGGTTTTATGCTTGCTTGATATTTGATAGTATTTATATTTCTTTTTGATCAAATCTGGACATGTGAAAATAAGTTTAGTTTTGTATCAGATATGGACATAATAGATTTAGGCAGAAGAGGAATATGCCTATGAGTGGGTACAATAGTGCTTTTGTTTGGGCATGGTTTTTTTTTGGAATGAAATCAAGTAATCAGAGGGGACTGGGTTATTGTGCAGAAAGTTCAGTCTCTTCCCAGTCTCTAGTTTTGAGGTAGGCCTGTCTGGGTTGAGATGTTGGATGTGGCATGGAAAGGGCTTGTGGAGGGGTGTACATAATGGCATAATCCCAGAAGTTGCTTTTCATAGAGGCAGAGGCACCTAGAAAGATGCCTTGGCTGTGTCTCTAATATGAGATTTGTGCTCGGTCTGGGGATTGTATAAGAATTCCTGGATGGGAGTTTTAGGCAAACTCACTGGTCTGGACCCTGGAATATGATGTATAGGATCTAACTGGATGGAGAGATTAGATATGTCTCAATTATTCTCTGTACTCAAGCAACTTAAAGCCCCATGGATCACAATGTCTGGTGGACATAAGTGACTATCCACATTTAGTTTTCTACTCTTTTACCTCTTAGTGTTAGGTAGGAGCTGAGAGCTAGGTAGAAACAATTTATGATTTATGCTCAGTAAGGACAGCCAGTGCTACACACCTCTGTCTTTTTTGATCCAAATTCCTTTAGTCTAAAATTTGAAGCTTTAAGATGGTGTCATGTCTGTCAGGCTAGATGTATATGGATAAATGAGGAATGGCAGAATTCCCCAGGTAGAAATCTGTTTTTCTTCCAATAAGTTTCTTCAGAGTTATCTACAAAGTTTATGAACAATCCTTCCCTTATCAACAATTAATAGCATATAAATCCCCAAGATAGGTAAAGCTGAATGAGACCCATCCATCTCCAAGACTGAGTTCCATGGGCTTTGTCTTGGGAAGATCTTTTTGTAGGTGATCACAACTTCAACGTGTTCAATATTGAAATAGCCATGTCATTCCCAGAAGCAAGCATTTCATATTATCCTCAAGTTCCTGATCTACTTCCTCTGGATCTTACTCTCATTCATTTACATTTTGAAATTGTTTTCAGATTCACATATCTTATGTGCTTGATCATTTTTGCTGAAATGCATTTCTATTTACTATATGCATGTTTGTTGCCCATGGAAGTCAGAAGAGGGTGCCAAGTCTCCTGGAATTAGAAGTATAGGTGATTGTTGGTGGCCATGTGTGTTCTGTGAATTGAACTTGGGTCTTCAACAAAAGCAATTGTGTTCTTAACAACTGAGCCATCTCTCTAGTGCCCTGCTGATGAATTCTTTTTGCCACTTCTTTTCTAATATTCTCTAAGCTCTAGAGTTAATGATAGAAATATTATATTATGGCTAAGAATTAAACAGAAACTTATTCTTAGTACTGCAACAAGTTATGAGTTATTATCATCACTGACTAGTATGAAAATAGACTTCTCTGATCAAAGTTTAAAACTAGCATAGGCATAAACATGTTTAGACAATTTGATAGACATACCACATCTATTTATCAAAGTAACAATAATATCATTCTTACTGGAGAATGTAACTGCCCCAGTCAGACATCTTACTGAGTTTACAGTAAAAAGAATGAATTGCCTGCTATGGAGTAAACCCAGTTCTAATCTATCATTTTCCCTGATACCAGTCATGCCACTACTGCACTAATAAGCACATAGTGTATGGCCATTCCAGCATTGTATTTAGGGGCCACAGCTATTAATGCTATTGATAATACCAGTCTTTCAGCCAAAGGCAGTCCTAGGATACTATAAAGCTTACCCAATAGTGAAGCATATCTAGACCATTTTTATTTTGACTTCTTTGTTTCCTCAAAGTGGGCCATATAGGAAACAGATTATATCTTTATGAACAAATGATTTTGTAATTTTAAGCCTCTGAGATACTGAAGATACTCATTCTTCAGAATAGTCAAAGATACCATGGGTAACATACTTTCACATTTATTAGATGATCTGGTTTTTCATGATGTGCATAGTTGAAACACACTAACACATTTTCTTTCTATGATGATAAGAGAGTGTTTGTGTGTTTTCAAATCTAGAGTTCTAAATATTTTTGTATTAATGTGAAATTAAGAATTATATAGTGCCAACATTTCAATTGTTAGCATTAATTAATAATTCTTATTTTTCCTGAAGCTATGGCATTAAGTAATTATTTTCTGTCGAAACTGTCAGATGAACACAGTACTGCATCTTATCTCACCAAAAATGGCATTACCTTTACTTAATATAAATTATCCATTTTATTTATGAAGATAAATGCATGTGAATGTATACATATATAAAAAGATAGAGATCAAAATGAAAAAGACAGATATATACATTAATACATAAAGACAGAGACAGAGAGAATGACAGAGAGACAGAAAGACAGAAAGAGACGGAGAGACAGCACACAAAAAGAGATCATAAAATAGAGCAGTTTGAGAGATTAAAAAAGCAGTATTGAAGGATTGAGCCTCTAACCTTCAAATTTCTTGCAGTAGCTATGATGGAATAAATGGAGATTTCTTTTTATTTTACATCGTGAAACTTTGAGTATATCTACATGTAGTCAAGCTTTCCTCAGTCTTCCCATGTAATGCAGCTGTCATAGAATTTGTAGTTATCTGCTGCCTCAGGTTTCAGGAAGCAGGAAACATAGGTATGAACCATCATTCAGTGCTTACATTCATATTTATTTAAACTGTTTTTCATTTCTTTATCTATCTATTGTAGAAAAATTTTATTAAAATGTGATTATTTCACATTCCTTCCTTCACTTTCCTTCCTTCAGCTCCTCTATGGTACTCTTACTCCACTTCAACTTCATAGCTACATTTTCTTTGATATATTTGTATGTTTGCACATGCTCACACCCACACTCCTGAGCCCCTTCACTGTTATGTATATATAATTTCAGATAACTACTTGATGTTGGATAATCAATTCTCTCTTTAGTTCTCAATACTCCTCGGTTGCCTGTAGTTATTTCTCTAGAAGTGGGTCCCAATGACATTTCCCACTTCTAATTTAGCATGTTCTATTGGAATTGTCCTTGGTTGAGTTTTGCTTAGGCAGACATATTTTTGAAATTCTGTTGATGAAAGTCTCTTTCATTTCTAGAAATGGGATCTCATAGCAAACTTCCTGTTCCTCTGTTTCTTACAGTTTTCACACCTCTTTCATGTTTCTGGAGATTTATTGTTGTTTGCAGTTCTAATCAAGACCCTAGAGAGTGGGTGGATGTGTGGGAGGGTGCAAGAGCACCCTCATAGAAGCAGGATGGGGGAAATGGGATATGGAGTTTGTGGAGGGGATCTGGGAGGAGATCTGGGAATGCAAATAAAAAATAATCAATAAAAAGTAATAAAAATATAGTTAGACAAACACTTAAAAAAAGACCCTTGCTGGCAGGAGAGAGTGGGTAAGAAGGTGCAGAGTCAACTACACAGACTCTGGGAATCAAGAAGTGGCAGAAGCACTCTAGATAATTTCAGGAACTCGGCACACCTTTATACCAGCTCCCAGCACCTCATTGGCTTGCTGACTTTTTTCCAATGGCTCACTCCATCTCCTGATCTAGCATCAGAGATCTCTAGCTAGTGATCTCTAGCCCTACTGGCAGACTCTAGGTTGGCTCAGGGAGGAAGTATCAGCAGTGCATGCACCAGCACTGTGACTGTGACTGCTTGGCTAAGCTCCTGCCTTTTGTTTTTATTTTTGATAGCCCATTGGGAGTTGGAGTTCTTTGCTCTGGCCTTGTTGACCCCACCTCAGGGGGCTCCCAGTGTTGTGGACCATGACAAGGTTCTTAAGATAACCAGCCCTCAAAGAGCAGCCACAGTGGAGGGCTTATGTAAGAAGGGAGTCTAAAACGAAGAATTGTGAGCCAAGCTCTAACCATCTCTCTGGGTGTGCCTCGATCTGGATGATCAAGAGACATGAGTACTTAAAGTGTAGATTTGTTGATAGAGCATTGTCTGGAAATGTGCTGTGCAAGACAAGCAAGATGATGATGATGATGATGATGATGATGATGATGGTGGTGGTGGTGGTGGTGGTGATGCCCACCATAGCATAAGACACTATCCAAAAGAGGAAAAAAAAACAAACTAAACCAAACCAAACAAACAAACAAAACTTTTTATGTTGTTCCAACCCTTTTCCATGAATTCCATACGAAAAGCAAGAACAGGTACTCTGCTCTAATTGAGCTTGGATATACTCTTTCTGAGGAGGACCAAACAGTTTAAGAATTTGTTGGGCCAGGTTCCCTTAATGGAATGGGCCAGTTGTTCACTGGCTTGGGATATTTTATACTTGATAGGGTGTAAGGCATGTGGCATGACAACAGGGATTACAGTCAAGTAGAGACTTATCTCTAACAAGTCCTCAGCCAGGTCTAAGGGAGAGGAGGTTTTGTCCCTGTCGTCCTTTTCCATGGATGTTTGGGTATCCCTTACAGGCACCCATGTGGTATTATAGAGTTGTGTGGAAAACACATGTCTATCCTTCCCCATTGTTAGCAAGGGGGCAGGTGACTGCCATTGTGATGTTGGGGGGTCTCTCCACTGTACTGATAGAAGAGGGGTATTCCTAGGTATTCCTGGGTAGGAAAGCTCAATGTTTACAGGTAGAGCTTAATCCCTCATCATCAAAGGTAAGACTGTTTACTGGGAAACAAAGCCTCCACTAGGACCAGGTGAGGGTCATGTTTGGACTTAGGGGAGATAACCCGAGTCAACAACTCCTTTAGAGTCTGATTGGACCTTTCTACTCTCACCTGGCTTTGAGGGTTATACGGAATCCCAAAAGTATGGTTAATCCTCCTTGTGAAAACAAACACAATGAATTGTTGACAGGCATAGGCAGGGCCATTATCCATCTTCAAAGCTCAAGGAATGCCCATAACTAACATAGTAGATTTCATAGTCTTGATGGCATGGGTTTTTTTTTCTCCTTTCAAGGACATAGCATATACAATCAGGGAGCAAGTATCTACAATAACATGTATATATCTAAGATTGCCAAAAGAGAGATAGTGAGTCACATCCATCTTCCAAATAGGTTGAGAAGTAACCCCCTTGGGTTGGCATCTCTCCTATTGACGTGTCCCAATGGTGCAAATAGGGCATGGTGATATCTTGCAAGATATCTGCATTGTATCATGGATAATTCCTGCAAGAGCTTATGTAAGTTTCATGGGGAAAGGTGAAATTGTTAATGCAGTGCCTGTTCCAAAAGCCCCTGATCAACAGTCATTATTATTAAGCCAGTCATCTCAATGCCTTTAGTCAAGATTCATGGCAGCCTAGAGTGTGATCTGATGTGAGAAATGAATTGTAGGTGGGCCCTATTCTCAAGGGATCCTTGAAAGGACTTCATAAGAGGTGTATAGGACTATTCTGATTTTTTATGTAGGAGAATGATAGTGTTTGAACAACCTGTACTGCAGATTGGCTGTCTGAAAATACATTGACAGGCTTAGCCTGACAGAGTTTGAAGATCCTTATGAACCCCAACTCCTCCCTTAACTGGACTGATCCATGGTTCAGAAGGATTTGAGTAATATCCTTCAAACCTGGCCTGTGTAGTAAAATCCCATATCTTTCTTGGTTGGCATCAGAGAATACCATAGTGGTCTTAGGGATCAGGATAGAACTGGGTATGCTGTAGGGTTTAATTTCAATAGGTAAATAGGGAAGGGCAGCCAGGCACTTATATGGGGGTAGGTGGTTATTAAGACACTTGGGAAGCCTGTCATAATTTCTTGAAAATTAAGGGGATCTGCCCATAAAGATTGAGAGTGCTTAAGAGAAAATGGTAGTATTATCTTATCAGATTCCTTAGTGTAAATTCTTCTTGCCAAGCCCCTCACCTTAAGAGCAAGTTTAAAGGCAATTTCCTATTAGGAGGTAATCTTATGTAGATCTGAGTGAGTTTGGTGCAGCCACGAGGGGACCATCTTGCACAGGGTCCCTAGAACCCCTTTTGTGGTCCACATAATTATTGCCAGCAAAGACCTCAAAGGGTCAGGTCTATTAAGGCTCCTGTCATTATCTTCTCCAGAAGTTTCTTAGTGTCCTGTGTAATGGTGATCTTAGTAGAGAGGATATTAGGGTCCTCCAAAAGGGAGAAGAGATTTCTCATCTCTTGATCATGGATCAGGAGAAATGGCTTTAACCAATTGCCAGTCCCAACACAGCTGTTGAAGCTCAACAAAAGAGTAGGTCTTTATCCTAGAAATAGCGAAGACCAGAGGCCTAATATGCTTAGAAATAGGGAATCCCAGAAAGGCATACAGGAGAATTGACTGAATTTTTTTAAGGGGCAATCCACATATTAAGCTTCTCTAAGTCTTTTAGGAGGTTTTTGGCAGCTCCCTGTAAAAGAGTTGATTCAGGATGTTCCAGCAGAATGTCCTTCATATAGTGGATAATCAAAATATCTTTAGGGACTGTCTGTGATGCCTCAGCCACATAAAGCTAGCAGATGATGAGACTATTTTCCATTTCCTGTAGGAAGACCCATTAGTATCTCTTAGCTGGATTTTACATATTAGGTTTCAATACTTTAAAGGAAAAATGGCATCCTGTAGTGTCAGGAGAATTTAGAAAAAAAAATCAGTCCTTAATATCCATAACTAATATGTGATAGGAGGGTGGGCGGGTACTAGGATGAGACAGTCCTGCCTGAGTAGCCTCCATTTTTTCCATTGGTCCATTGATAGCTCTCAGATACTATATTTTCCTGACTTTCAGAGCCTATATTTTCCTGACTTCATTTTTATGACAAAGATGGGTGTGTTATGTCTACTTGTCGAGGGTTCTAATTTACCAGTTTAAGTTGTTCCTCAACTAGTTCTTTGAGTGACCATAGATCCACCCAGATATTGGCATGTGACAGTCAAGTCAATTGTATGGGGTCAGGTACAATGATGGAAGGAGGCACTGTGTGGGAAATGACCCTTAGAATTGTGGATGATCCCCTTTTAAGTGGCCTGTTAAGCCCAGTTGTTCGTGTTCCATGATGCCATCAAAGAAGGCCCAATTGTCCATTGTAATGATGACACCCATGTCCTCTAATATGTCCCTGCCACAAAGTGTTTGAGGGAAGTGAGTGATAACAGAGATGAAAGAGACCTGGTTGCCATCTAAATCCTTCCAACTCATGGGGTGCAATGCTATCCTGGTGCTTTGCTGGCTTCCAATGCCTGTAAAGGTGTGGCTGAGTTTAAAGTTCCAGGAAGAGAAACTTAAGGCCTCATTTTCAGTGATAATGGTGACATCTGCACCAGTATCTACTAGCCCTTTTACAAGAATTCCATCTAGGTATAAAGTCATCATGGGTGAATGTGGAAACTCTGGGAGAGTACAATATACAGTAGGGTTGGAATGGTCCCCTCTTATTGCCAAGGATGAGGCTTTTGGAGTTTAAACTATCCTGAGTTTATCAGAGTTCTGAGACCTGTAGTCTCTTGGCCAATGAAATATTTTATTACAGTAAGAGCACTTTGTTCTTGGCTTAGCATTAGGACACTTCCTAAGGAGGTATTTTGTCTTTCCACAGCCCCATCAGGAACAATCAGGCAGGCCTTCCTGAAAGAGTTTTGTTGGATCTTTGCCAGTCAGCAAAGAAGGCATTGAAAGAGGCAGTCAGGGCTGATATTGGGCCTGTGCCATGTTCATAGTTTCTGGTGACTACTACCCATTTATGAAGGCCATCATTACGGAATGCTGCCAGGGCATTGTGGATGGTGTATTAAGACCCTCCCGAACCGATTGTTTCACAAGCATGTCTCCAGTGGGTCCTGAATCGAACCTTCTCTCCACTGTCTCTTTAACTCTCTTGAGAAAGTCCATAAAGGACTCACCAGATTGTTGTATAAAGTTAAAGAAGTGGGGAGAGGGATCTTTGGGAATGAAAGCCTTAAGAGCCTTGAAAGACCGATTGGCCTCCTGGTTAAAGTAGGCACATTGGCTGACATTCGCTTGGGTAACTGGGTTCGTGTATGCCCCATGGCTGGTCAGCATGCATAGAGTAATGTTTAGGTTATATTGAAGATTTAAGTGTGCCTGACACTCTCCCACTTCCTGATATACTGACCTCCAGTTTAAAAACACGGTGGCTCCAGGACTGATTTAAGAAGATTGTACAAGTCATAATAGGTTTGTAAGTTCATGTCCCACTGTCTCAAGATCTGTTCAAATTAGGAAGAGTCTTTGGCTGCTTTGTAAATTAAAGTGAGATCAACCAGGGGCTTAGGGACCCAAGGGTTGTTGGCCTCATCAATGCTGAGGTTGACAGGATAAGCCTTGGGTTGGGTCCTATGGGCCAAGGGAGGCAACAGAGCAGCAAGGGGTTGTAGGAAGCTGTAAGTGTATGTTAGGGGGGGTCAGACGGTTGCATCCTTGGCTCAAAGTTCATGCCTTGGGTACTCTGAGGGGTCTTGCAGGGTGCACAGGAAAATTGGACCTTTGAGAGGTAAGGTGGTTTTGCTAGTGCCACAGCAGCCTCCTCCTCCTCCTCCTCTTCCTCCTCTTCCTCCTCCTCCTCCTCTTCTTCCTCCTCCTCCTCTTCTTCCTCTTCTTCCTCCTCCTCCTCCTCTTCCTCTTCTTCCTCCTCTTCCTCCTCCTCTTTACTCGAGGAGTCTGCTATAGCACAGAGGGCTGAAGGAGGGATAGTTGTGGACAAGTTCACATTTGCCTGTTTCTAACAATGTTGTGGGAGACAATAACTTCCTCTGCAGATGAAGATTTTAGAAGAGCAATAATGGCAAGAAGAATCAGAACAGAAGAGGCAGGGGGTAGGGGGCCTATTCCCAAATCTATCTCAATTCACCTCACATTTCTAGGCCAGAAACAAAACCCTCACCCATAAATCAAGTTCCCACATGTATTCAGGAGAGATCCATGGGGCTAGACCTGCCACCTCAGTCTAGGTTTCCAAATCTGAAGACTTGACTTCCATGTCCCTGGGGACAAATGTAAGGGCTCTTATTTGTGGTCTCTTGCAGTTGGAGGGGAGGCTACCAACGGCAAAACAAGACAAAATGGTAAACTAACAATCAAGGAAAAAAGCAAGGAAGGGGGACTCCGGTGTCTTGTGCTTAGTAAGGGACTTCCGTGGTTCCTTAGGCCATGGCTGTATGCCTATAGTGTCTGAATGGAAAGCCATTGAGAGGGTCAGTCGTTGGTTCCATCTCCTGGATGGTCAGTCCTTATGTGGAGACTCTGGACAAATTGACAGTAAAAAAGAATGTCCCTCCCTATCAGGACAAACAATACAAAGGAATAAGAGGAAGGCCTCAAAGCTTACCTCTTGCCGGGGCAAAGCACATAGAACATGAAGGGGCCAAATTACTGAAAACAAAATAAAACAAAACAAAATGAAACAATAACAACAACAACAACAACAGAAAGAGCCAAATGGGCACTTGACCTTGCTGCAGTAAGGAAAACCTGCTTCAGTTGGAGGAATTTAAAGATGATGATTACAATATAAATAAATAAATAAATAAATAAATAAATAAATAAAAGCAGACACAAGCAAGCTCAATGCCCATGCCCATAAAGGTAGAGAGCTTGACATTAGGAAACAGATATCTCTTGCTACCCCAGCCAGGATCCTTGGTGGATGGGGTAAGAAGGTACATAGTCAACGACATAGACTCTGGGAATTGAGCAAGTGGCAAAAGCAGACTCATTTATTAAATGAACCAGGCAAACATTGATATCACCCTCCCAGCAGATCATTGACTCTCAAGTAGCCAGATGTGAAGCTGTCTTTTCTGCAATGGCTTGCTCCATCACCCATCTAGCATCAGAGATCTCTAGCCATGCTGACAGACAAGGTTGGTTCGCAGAGGAAGTATCTGTGATACATATGCCATCTTTGCCACTGGGCCTGCTTGGCTAAGTTCCTTCTACAAGTTGTGTGTCTGTAAGTGTGTCCACTGGGACTAGGAACCAAATGATCGGTTGTTCTCTTCATTTTGACCATTTTTGATTTTCTAAAATGGTCTGTGTTTGATGTAAAATAAGCTTCTTGGATAAGGAGTAAGAGGTACCCAAGAATGGGTACAATGAAAAGCAGTTAAAGTGCAGTTAGGAACTGTGGTGGTTTGTAAGTTGTGGTGGTAAGGCTCTTCTCCAGTATCCATGATCTTGTTAGCCCCAGGGAGTTGGGTATGCTTCTAGTAGTAAGAAAACATTCCCTGCTGATGAGTGAATGTTAACTCTAATTAGACAGCTGCTGGTTATGCACTGGATGCCACTATTGCATCCTTAAGGTGATGGTGCCATCTTGGCTGCTGTGATTCATAGAATTCGAAACTGAGAAGGACTGTTGTTTGTTTCTATTCCTTGTCAGCTTGCATGTCATCCTCTGGTCTTATGAAGACTAGTCTTCAAGGACAAAGCTTCTATTTCAGATTCAGGTCAGATCCTCTGAGCTTTATGCACTCTGAAGTGCACTGTCTTCAACAACAGGGACATACCTTCCACATCTAGGAGGCAACAGCAGTATCCTAGTGCTTTGGGAGTTTCTTAAAATCATCTGACCAGCCACTTGAAAGGGAGTTTCATTAGATTGTCTATGGCTCTTTGAGGGAGCATTATCAGTGTAAATGGTATAACTCTAGTTAATATATATGTTATAGTATATATACACACACACACATATATATATATATATATAAAACATATGCATTTCTATGTATTATGTTTATGTAAATACAAGATAATATATTTCCTAATGGCTTTTTCAAAAATCATTAGTATGATGAAACTCTTTTACATTTAGAATTTTATCACTATTCAAAGAATACAAGACTAGTTATTAAAGACCAAATGACAAAATATGGTTTATCTATAATTATTTCATTTTTAATATATTTCCACAAGAGATAAGAGTTGAAATCTGTTTCAAAATCATGTAGCATTACAGCTGACATATGAAATAGCATCACATGAGCCAAACAGCTAAACATGTGCATCATATATCTTCTGTCTTTCTATGCATATTTATTAGGAAATTCCACAACCAGGATTAAATTCAATAAGCATGTTAGTAAATATTTTGATCAATAGGTTCACATTTTAGAACTGTATGTGTTATATCTATACATTATCTACGTTCTGAGACTTAAAGTAGTTAAATGACCATTTTAAAGTTTTTAGCTCATATTCAAAGTATAAAGTTTCTGGAAATTGTACAACATTTTAAATATAAAGTGCTTTTGTAGCAAGGCATGATGCATCATCTCTGGAAAGGAAGATGCCAAGGTTCGCCATGAAGCTGAATTAATGCTTTTGAAGACTGACATTTATAAAGATTACAGTGTTTCTGTTGCAGAAAGTAATTACAACTCTATTGTGCTACACTAATACATAAGAAAAGATTTGTCGACACTTCCATACCTTTTGACTTTTAATCACTTAACTAATATTCTATCAATATTATCATTTACTTGTAAAAATGTAATTGCTTAATGATTAAAAATTTATTGACCACTAGATTAACTTATGGGGTGGTGTGAAATTCTAGTGCATAGGAATCTTCCTGGAATCTATGAAAGTGGCACAGAGAGAACATAGCATAGCCAGCTAATGTCTGATTTGACCTAAAGTTCACTCCATGAGAAGGAAACCATGCAGGGACAAGAAGTATAAATTGGAGGTCTTTATCAGCTCCCTCCCCTAAGAGTCAGGGAATCCCACAGAAGAGAAAGTGGAAAGATTGTGAGAACCCCAGGAAGTAGAGAATACCAGGAGACCTAGGTCCTCTGAATCAACTAATCAAGGAGCATATTTGCTCACAGACTGCAGCAACAAACACTGGGCTTACAAGGATCTGTAACAGGTCCTATGTACATATATTATAGCTATTAGCATAGCATTTTATGGAATCTTAACTATGAAAACAACTAGGTATGTGAACCTTGTGCCAGTTCTTGGGACTCCTTTCCTGTCAAGTTGTTGTGTTCAACTTCAATATGAACATTTTAACTTTATATTATTATACATTATTTTGTCATGTTTGGTTGTTATCTCTTAGACACTTATTCTTTTCTAATGAGAGACAGAAAGAGAATGGTTCCAGAGTGGAGAGGCGATGGGGAAGAACTTGGAGGAATAGAATGAAGAGAAGTATAATCCAGATATACAGGACATATTGTATGAGAAAAGAATCAATCCTCAATAAAGGAAAAAAGTTATTAGGCATCCAATACATGCTCTGAAATTCTATTATGAACCTTAAGCATTATATATAGGATACAATGTAACCCACTATATTACATATTTGATATATGTGTGTCACATCCTTCTTAGGAAAAATTTATAGGTGAGAATAAAGGAATAATAAATTAGAAGCTAGAGATATGGTTTGGTAATTAAGAACACAAGTTGCTCAAGAAATAGTAAAATAAAACCTTTATTTGAATTACTAGTATTGTCATAGACTTGTGTAAAAGAAAGAAGAGTCCATCAGCCACCCACATCCTGTGGTGAGTCTGCACACCGAGCAGCAGAGCAAGTGCTTGTGGGCTTGGCAGGTAGCCACACTCTCCGCAGCGCTGCCATGGACTTGGAGAGCACATGCAGCTGTTCTCTGGAACAAGTTCAACCTTTCTATTCATTTCCATTTCAACAAATGACAGCAAAAGCTCCTAATATGGCAGTCATGACTGGACAGCAGGTGCCAGCAGAAGCTCCTGTTCAGGAGTCCTGTACCAGAGACTCCAAAGCAAAGGAAAAGGAAAACCAGAACGGCAGAGCCCCAGGACCCAGTGGAGCCCAAAAAACCTGCTGCAGCAAATAAATTCTGCAAGTCCACAAAATCAAAACAAAAGCAAGAGAAAAATCACAGATGCATTTAGAATGAAAGTGAAAGTGGACTGTTTCAATGGTGTTTCTGAAGCTAAGCTTATGACCAAGACTCTTTCTGACATTTTGATCTTCAATCTGGATGTTGTGATTATTGACATTAACCTAAGATTAATGGCTGCTTACAAAGGGCATCACTATTCTGGGCCTGGAAATCATTACTGGAAGAGTCTGTTCATGTCAGGGCTGAGGGAGGTAGAGCTAAATCACATGGATGAACACACCTTACCTGGGAAATATGGATTCAGATTCACCAACATGGTGGAACTAATGACACCAGGCAGTAAGGATCTCTCTAGAAAAGAAGGAGGGCATACCCTAGTGTGGAAACTGCAGAAATATCAGCCACAAATAGGGAGCGGTGTTTAATGAAAAATGTATTTATGAAATTTTCAGTAAAGTAGTTTTTGGAATCAAGGTTCAGAACTTGGAATTTGGGCTTCAACCCCACAAGATCCCAAACACAGAAACTCTTTGCTATGTCTTGCCATTTTCCAGTGCCAGACATGCTCAGTTTCCTCGAACTTAGGACAAAGTTCATTACTATATAAGCTGAAGGACTTAAAGAGATCAGCTGAAAGGCATTCAATGCAACACAGACGTTCAGGAAGTGCAATATACATTTGACCTACAACTTGCACAAAAGCATGCAAAGAAGTTGGTTGTTAAGGAACAAAAGTATGATTCAGCTATGAGGCAGTATATGGTGGTGTCTATGGTGAAATCCCATCAGCCAACAGTGTGGAACCAAGAAGAGAATCAGCTCCCAGCGATGTCCCAAATGGGCAGTGGATGAAGCAGTCATTTGCAGAGCAGATCTATTCTTTTTATAATTGTGGGACACAAGAGCAGAAAGAAGGAAGCCATGCTTAGGGAAGATGCCTCTCAGCTCTTTCTCAGTGCTACAATTTTAATGCAGGTGTCAGGACATAGAACTTCAGCTTTTTATATACTATATTTCGTTTATGAAAAAACTGGTTTTCTTTGAGGAGTCACTTCAATCTGTAATTTTAAAAAAGCAACAGTCTGAATATTTATACTTCACTGTGCATACCTATATATACCTTATCCCTTTAAATGCCTAAGAAGGACGTGCTAGTGAGAATCAAGCTAGTGAAAAGGCAAGTGTGCCTGTCTCCATGCTTGAAGCTGACTCTGTGGAGTTGAGTGGTGTGTGTGGCAGTTGTTTGGTAAGAGAAACACAGTATGGTCATACCTGATGGGGCATGAGCCCTACCTTTGGCCTCTGCCTCCTGTGTACTAATCCTTTCAGAGGCAGAAAATTCTGCTGAGCTGGTAGGTTCCCGAGAACGTAGTAAGACTTGGACAGCTCCCCACTCTTCTGTTTTACTGAATTCCCCATCAGTGTTCATCCCTGTTCTAATTTTATCCTTGACATGGATAGTAATAAGAAATGAATTTTCCAGTGTTTAACGTGATGCTGCAGGTGTTTGATAATCCTGTTTAAACTGGTGCTGTGGATATTGGATGTACTAATACCGAACTTCTTTTTTTAATCTATATTTATTTTTAAAAATTTTTTCATTGGTTATTTTATTTATTTCCACTTCCCGGTTTCCCCTCTGAACATACCTATCACACCCCCCTGCCCCTGCTTCTATGAGGGTGCTCCCCGACCCACCTACCCACTCTCACCTCACCTCCCTAGCATTCCCCTATGCTGACTTATCAAGCCTTCATAAGACCAAGGACCTCCCATCCCATTGATGCTAAATAAGGCCATCCTCTACTACATATGCAGCTGGAGCCATGGGTTCCTCCATGTGTATGTTTTCATTGGTGGTTTAGTTCGGGGGGGGGGTTCTGATTGGTTGATACTGTTGTTCTTCCTATGGGGTTGCAAACCCCTTTAGCTCCTTCAGTCCTTTCTCTAACTCCTCCATTGGGGACCCAGTGCTTAGTCATTGGGTTGGCTGCAAGCATCCCCATATGTATCAGTAAGGGTCTGGCAGAGCCTCTCTGGAGACATTCATATTGGACTCCTGTCAGCAAGCACTTCTTAGCATCACTAACAGTGACTGGGTTTGGTGACTGCATATGGGATGGATCCCCAGGTGGGGCCGTCTCTGAATGGCCTTTCCCTCAGTCTCTACTCCACTTCTTTTCTTTGTATTTCTTTAGACAGGAGCAATTCTGGGTTAAAATTTTGAGAAGGGTGGTTGGCCTCATCCCTCAACCTGGGGCAATGCCTAAACTCCGAATATGGCCTCTACAGTTTTCTCACCCCTTTGTTAGGTATTTCAGCTAATGCCATCTCATTGGGTCCTGGGAGCCCCTTGCTTTCCTGGTGTCTGGGACTTTCTGTATGCTACCTCCAGTTCTCTATCACCCATTGCTACACAACTCTGTTCAATTTCCTGACCCTCTGTACACCTCCTCTGTATCCTCACATACCTGATCCTGTCTCCCCCTTTGTCCTCCCTCCCTCCTCTCTTTCTCCCAAGTCCTTCCCACCCTCTTCTTCCGTGAGTATTTTGCTCCCCTTCTAAGTAGGACTGAAGCATCCACACTTTTGTCTTCCTTCTTCTTGACCTTCATATGGTCTGTGAGTTGTATCATGAGTATTTGGAGCTTTTTTCCTAATATCCACTTATCAGTGAGTGCATACCATGTCTGTTCTTTTGTGATTGTGTTACCTCACTCAGGATGATATTTTCTAGTTCCATCCATTCACCTGCAAATTTAATTAAGTCATTGTTTTTAATGGCTGAGTAGTTCTTCATTGTGTAAATGTACCACATTTCCTGTATCCATTCTGTTTTGGGACATCTGGGTTGTTTCCTTCTTCTGGCTCTTATAAATAAGGCTACTATGAACATAGTGGAGCATGTGTCCTCATTATATGTTGGGGCATCTTTTGGGCATATGCCCAGGAGTGGTACAGCTTGGTCCTGGGGCACTACTATGTCCAGTCTTCTGAGGAACCACAAGACTGATTTCCAGAGTGGCTGTACCAGCTTGCAGTCCCACCAGCATGAAGGAGTGTTTCTTTTTCTCCTCATCCTCACCAACATCTTCTGTCACCTGAATTTTTGAAACTATTCTTGCTATGTAAAGCTAATCATTTGTCAATGATTCAAAAATTATTGTCTCTGCTGTTGGTTACTGTGGACTCATGAAAAATTCGAGAGGAATTTGTACCTTTGTAGTTGCTAATGTATTTTCCATGGTGCTACAAATATCCCACCTGGGCTGGCGGATATTAAACATGGGTATTCAGAAGTGCCTAGTTCATTCACTCCTGACCACTCGTGAGTCATCTGATTTGATGCATGCTCCTTGAACATATTGGTTTTGCATGATGAAATGTCCATGAGGGTTTTATATTTCACAGAGGTTATGTAGCATGTTATATGATAACAAAAGGAGCATTTTCTTGGTAGATATTTCAACATGCCTTTGGCAATGATGGACTTTATTTTTCCTTCTGTCTGGGTCAGGCTGTGTACAAGTCATGTTATTTGAAAGGTGCACTGCACTGTTGTTTACATGGGCATTTTATGTGGGTGCTTTGAAGTGCCTTGCATCAGGGAGTAGGATCAATTGAATCATTTTTGTAATGGGACTATGTAAAGCATGTAGTATTGCCTTGGTATGTAACTACTCTAGCTTTACCATGGAGAAATACCTTTAAGTTATCACTCTGAAGAGCAGATGTGAGGACTCTCTGAATATTTTCCTGGCTTTTTTCCTTCAACATGGTAAATGAGTAGTGAATGCCAGTGCACCCTGTACATGACAGGGTGGGGTTTGTTTTTATTAAATAATACTGAGATTTTAAACATACGAGAGTCTGATCATTTTTACAATAAACATTAAGAGTGGCTATATTAAACAAAACAAAACAAGATTCTTCCTGTGAAACCTTATTACCTGAGTTTGATCCCTGGAACTCATGTAAAAGTGGAAGAAGGAAAAAACTTTACCATATTTTCTCCAGACCTCTACATTGGTGTCATGGCACTTATATGCCTTCTCCCCTTCAAATTATAAGAAAATTAGAAATAATAACAAAGAGTTATGGTCAAAGAAAAAACTACTTGGGAACTGAATGACTGCATCAGGACTCTGTACTGAAAGCTCCTCCTTCAGTTGTATCTTATCCAAACTGTCAAACACTGTCAGTGTGGCTGTGGACTACTCTTCACTCCCTCTAACACCACCTCCTTCCACAGATTCAGGAGGTTCCCCTTTGTTATTCCTCGAGGATAGTCACACGCAGTTGTCACGAACAGTGGCTAGAGTATGTGTTTGGAAGATGTGATCTAGAGTTCGCAGGTTTTGGCTCTTTAAAAAAAACAAAACAAAACAAAACAAAACAAACCAACCTAATCCTTACCTCTTATTGGTGGAAGAAAAAAGCCCTAAAATTCAAACATTCTGGCTCTTGTGAATGAATTTCTGAGCTCACGGTGATGTTGGACTACATAAAAGTTCAAGCCTTTATCTGGGAAATGTAATACCATGCATTCACTAAGCCACACTTCACTTGTATTTAGCATTTTATACAATATAATTTGATTATCTTCTTTAAATCTTCTTTAAGCTTCTCAGTTCTTCCATCTGTTCTCATAACCTTACTCTGCAAACTCCATGCTATCTATCTATCTATCTATCTATCTATCTATCTATCTATCTATCTATC
>JADRCH010000260.1:825950-905511 GCA_019843965.1 Rhynchomys soricoides
ATCTATCTATCTATCTATCTATCTATCTATCTATCTATCTATCTATCATCATCTATCTACCTATTTCAGTAAAACAAGAAAAGACTTACCCCAAAAAATTGAAGATCAAAACAACAAAAGCAAACCAATGAGACAAAAGACAACTCAGGTAGTAATCTTAAGTGTTTAATTGCCCTGTAGAGGAAATTTAATCCAGCAACATGGCTGCTCTGGCAAGAGATCACCTCCAAAAACCAAGCTGCATGTGATCTAGCTAGAATGCAGACATGCTACACACCTTTAATCCCTTTGGCCAGAATACAGACATGTCCTTATACACACATTTAAGGCAAAATGAGTTTGTAAAATTGAGCAGCCGTGTTTGAAAATGACATCTAATTGAGGGACAATATGACAAATTAGAAAATTATTTGACAGAGTGTGTCAGAGATAAGATATACCCAATTCTCATGACAACACAGGAAAGAGAAGATATAATAAGAGCAGGAGAGACAGAGAGAGGGAGAGAGAGCGAGAGAGAGAGAGAGAGAGAGAGAGAGAGAGAGAGAGAGAGAGAGAGAGAGAGCGCTTACAAAACAAAAACCAAAGCATGGAATTTGTTTTGTTTTGTGTGGGCACATGGAATCTGCTTTTTATGTTTGAGCCAACTACTCTTGGCCATGTGACTCGGCTAGAGTATGCTTGATATACCCAGTGACAACCCCCATTTGAGAAAAATTGTTCTTCCTTTTCCCACAGGAAGTAGTTTTTAGCCAGGGATGTGATTTTTGGAACATTTCCCCTTCTCAGTGCTGGGATTTTGGTTTGATTCTCTGCAGTTCTGGCACATGCTTGTAGTGGTCTCTGTGAATTCATATATGTTTGAGTCATCATTTACCTCTGACTCTCACAACCTTCTCATCTCCTGTTCAGAATAAATCCCGAGTACCAAGGGGAGGAAATTAGATACAGACACCTCATTTAAGACTCCATGCTCCAAAGTCTAGCACTCTTTTCAAATTTTTCAGTTGTGTAAATCTGTGTTAATTACTATCTCTTGCAAAGAGAAAGTTCTTTGATAAGAGTAGAGTGATTTTCTGATCTGTTGGCATAGCAATATGCCATTAGAAGCCATTTTCTTGCTATGGTCTATTAGTAGAATGTTATTTGAAGTTTTCCCACTAGCTCTATGACTTACCCAAACTTAGCTTCTTCAAATTTGGGTTCCAATCTCATAGAGTGAGCTTAAATACAAAGTTTTTGGTTACTCCATAAAATTTGTGATTTCACCAGTATATGTTGTCTGTAGGTCTGTTTTGTAGGTCACAGGGTTTGAAGCTAGAGGACAATGATGCTTCATTTTCTTCTCTAGTACCAAAGAAAGTGCCTTAAAGTAGCATGAACATGAACTCTAGTCAGTAGAGTTGATGCTTGTAGTTTAGCACTGGCTTTACTGTCAGGTTCTCAGACTGTGTGCAAGTAGGTATGTCTTCAGCATAGGGCCTTACCACGAGGAAATGGAGAATAAACAATAGTTTATGGTGGTATCTATGGAGACCTTTTCCCAACAACTCAATAAGATATAGCCCTTTGCTGGCACTGGGGTTGATATGGTGGAATAAGTTGTCTACTTGATATATGTTTTTACTATGTGGTCAAGCTATTTAACTTTATGTCATACATGTATATGTTTTTGGAGCCTTCTACAGTAATAGGTTTCTTTATGACTTTTAAAAAGACTTTTAGTGGTAGCTTATACTTCCTCCTCCACCCGCCCTTCCCGTATCCTCCCCCATTTAATTTTTCTACTCTAAGTTCCCACTTCACCTTATATAACACTATTTTTTATTTCCTATTCCTTGGAAGATTCACTTCTCTCCTCTGTTTCCTTATTAGCTATGTAACTGCTTTGGTTACTTGGATTAAAACACACATATATAAGTTTAAAAGCTAACACCCATTTTTAAGAGAAAACATGTAATATTTTACTTTTTTGGTATGTGTTAGCTCACATAGGATGGCTGTGCCTGGCTTTATCCATTTATCTACAAGTTCAGTCATTTTATTTTTCTAAACAGTGTAATAATATACTACTGTGTGAATGTACTACATTTTCATTATCCATTCATCAGTTGATAGACTTCTTTGCTAATATGTAAACTTTCCATAGTATGAATTATTCTGGTTATTAGGAATACAGCACCCATGAGCATGGATGAGTACGTATCTCTGTAGTAAGATATAGAATTCTTTGGTTATATTCCCAAGAGTAGTTTTGTTGGATCTTGTGACATATCCACTTTCAGATTTGTAAAGCATATCCATACTAATTTCCATGACAGCTGTAACATTGTTTACTCCTACTAGCAATAAATAAATATGTGCCTTTCCACACATTCTCGTCAGCATGTGCTATCATTTGTTTTATTGAACTTGGCCATTCTGACTGGTGTAAGATGATATCGAAAAGTAGTTTTAATTTGCATTTACATGATGCCAGTGGATACTGAACATTTCTTTGGATGTTTCTCAGCCATATGTAGTTTTTTTTTTAATCTTTTAGAACTTTCTGTTTAGTTCTACAATCCAATTTCTCATTAAGTTATTTGTTTTCATTATGTTCAGTTTTTAAGTTCATCATGTATTGTACATATTTTGTCTCTACCAGACATAATTGGTTAAAAAAAAAATTCCCATTCTGAAGTCTCTCAAATTGTGGCATACTTTGCTATACAGAACCACTTTTGCTTTGTGAAGTCCCACTCATTAACTATTATTTTTAATGTTTGTACTCTCCATGCCTTGTTCAAAAAGTCTTTTCCTTTTGTACAAATGAATTCAAGCCTATACCATAGTTTCTCTTCCAGAAGACTCAGGGTATCTGATCTTACATTGAAGTCCTTGATCCATTTGTGTTGATATTTTGTGCAGGATAATAGTTATGGAGCAATTCTTAACATTCTATTTAACCAGAAAAGTTTGTTAAGGATACAGTATTTTATCCAATTGATGATTTTTTGGGTTCTTTGACAAAAATCAGGTCGGGTCAGGTGTGTATCAATATATCTGAGACTTCAATTCCAATGAATTATTTGATGTACCTGCCTTTATGATGATACCATGCTGTTTTTATTACCATACCTCTATATTACAACTTGAAATCTGGGATGGTTCTTTGATTTTTCAGGATTTTTAAAAAGCTACTCGTCTTTTGTGTTTTTATATAAAGTTGAAATGTTTTCTTTCCATTTCTGTGAAGGGATCATTTTATAATTTCAATAAGGTTGAATTGAATGTATAGATTGCTTTTTGTAAGATTGCCATTTTCTCTATGAATTTATGATTATGGGAGTTCTTTCCGTTTTCTAGAATTTTGATCAAATTCTTTATTCAATGTCTTACTGAGGTTCTTATTATTAAAGTATTTTTATTATTGAGTTATAGTTTTCTTTAGATATTTTTCTTTTATGCTCTTTCTATTGTGAAAGGTATATTACTTATTTCTTTCTTGGTATGTATGTCACTTGTATACATGAGAGCTAGTTGTGTGTGTGTGTGTGCAAATTTTTATCCTGCTACTCTATTGAAATGCTCATTAGCTGTAGAGGTTTCCTGATTTTGTAAAGGTGGAGTTTTTCTTGTGGTCTCGTTTTTGCATAAAATAATATCTGCAAATAAAGGTACTTTAATTTTCTCCTTTCTTATTTGTAATCCTTTGCCCCCCTACAGTTGTACAATTGCTCTAGCTATGACTTCCAGTATTATATTGAGTAGGTATAAAGAGAGTGAGCATCATTGTATTTCATCTTATTTGCAGTAGGAATGCTTCTACATTAAGTGTGAAGCTGATCATGGGTTTATTGTAAAATACCTTTTTATGTTGTTTATGCTTTTGTTTCTCTAGTCTTGCCAGTGCTCTTTTGTGAAAGACCTTTTCTTTATCTAATAAGATAATCATATAGTTTTTACGTCTTTAGTCTATTTGATGTACAGAAGTTGTTGGCATTTGTTTTAATTGTGAAATATTTTTCTTTTATTATTAATTGTGAGTATAGTTTTGTTTAGTATAGTAGTTTGAGCTAGCTAGAATCTGTGTTTTCTTATTGTTTATAGAACATGTATCTGTTCAGGCCTATCTGGCTTGCAGAGTCTTCATGTAAAAGTCAGATGTTTTTCTTGTAGTCCTTTTATATGTGACTTGTGACCCCTTTGCAGCATTGAATATCCTTAATTTGCTATGCAAATGTAGTATTTTGATTATTCTGTGGTATGGTGGGTTCTTTTCTGGTCTTTTATATTGATGTTCTCTGCACCTCTTGTCCTTTAACGGCCATTTTATACTGAGGTTTTTTTTATACCTATGACCTGGGTTTGTTTTCCTTCCTATATACCTATTATTTGTAAGTTTGATCTTTTCATGGTGTTCCCTATTCCCTGGATGTTTTGTTTCTAGTTTGATTTAGAGTTAATATTTTTTAAAACCAAGCCACCCATTTTTCTACTTTGCTTCATCAACTAACATTTTTTCCTCTATCTTCAGTATGTGGATGAGACTTATTTTTGAAGCTGTTATGTGATATCTATCAATTTTTCACACACAGTTTTAGCTTAGTATGGGTTTTCTGGAGTGATTTTGTTTCTTTTTAAGTTCTACTTTCATGTCTTAATTTTTTTCATTATTTCACTCAAGTTTCTGTTTGGATTTTCACACTCTTCATTAAAGTATTTATCCATATATTCTTTAAGATTCTAAGAATACATTCATAATTTGGAAGTCACTGTTTTATGCTTCTACTGAACTGATTTTCCCAATACTTAATATAATAAATTGTGGCCTTCTGGAAGAGGTACATTGCCTTGGTTGTTCATGTTTGTATTTTGGGGCTGGAATCTAGGTATGTGGTGTTTTGTGGCTTGAAGTATTTTGGATGCATATTTGGTCTCATATTGGTTGTGTGGGTATCCATTCTTTCTTCAGTGTTGCTTTCTCTGGGTCTTAGTCAAATGTGGGGGAGTTGCAAAGGAGAGTTATTAGAAAGAAAGCTGAGAGTGACAGGTAATCACAATTTGGTGGATCCCAGATTCACAACAAGATCTCAAGTGCTGAGGGGATGGAGATGGAATGGAAAGAGGGGCTCTTGAAGGAAGGGTGTAATAGGACTGTCATAGGATTTTATTGCTGTAAAGAGACACCATGACCAAGACAACTCTTATAAAGGAGAACATGTAATTGGGGTAGACTTACAGTTTCAGAGGTTTATTCCATTATCATTATGACAAGATACATGGAGGCATGTAGGCAGGCATGGTGCTGGAGCAGAACCTGTAAGTCCTACATCTTGATCATCAGGCAAGACAGAGGAGACTATATGTGCTTTACATTAGGTGTAGTTTGAGACTGAAGAATTCAGAGCTCACCTCCACAGTGACATACTTCCTATTACAAAGACACAATTGCTCTGTATATTTACTAATGGTGCCATTCCTTATGACAAAAATTCAAAAACATGGCACTATGGGGCCATATTTAATCAAACCACCACATTTGACTCTCTGGTTCCCATAGGCTTATAACTATACCATAAAACAAATTGCATTTAGTCTAAGAGAAGATCTGGAGAGACTTGAAAGGAAATGCTTCTGTTTTTAAAAGTCCCAACAGTATCGTTGCCTTTGATACCATGTAATATATTCAGATATAGCAGCATATTAAGATTAAGCCAGTGGATTTCAACATTTGATTTTTGCTTAGTACATGGTGTAAACTCTGGAGATTCAATAGATTCTATTGCTTTTCAACACTCAGATGGACATCTGGTTATTTCTTGATCCACTTTCTTATTTATAGATCAATAATATTTACAAGTTTTATATAACTGTGAAATCATCCAAATGACACATTCTTCAAGGGAAATCATAGCAATGATTTAATCTTAGAAATGTAGAATAGTCTTATATGTTTAATGTATACAGTATATAATTACTGATAACATATTATGGAAATTAAATATATAGCCAAAGCGCAACACTTCAGTATATATGTATGATAAAAGTCAATTAAATTCAGCATATAATCAAAATATTAGCAGTGTTTGCTTTGTAATAAAAGGTAAATAATGAAAGTATTAGGGTTTAAAATTAATACCTGAAAATATAAACTTGATATCATATTTTTAAGATGGGAAACTTAAAATATTCCTAGTCCTTTAAGGATTATATTTTCTAAACAATTTAAAAAAATTCCAAAGCTAATCTAACAGATCATTTAGTACTTAGCCTTCCATGTACAGCCACCTCAGATAATTACATGAGAAAACGTAATTTTTGGTGCCTCTAATTTCACTAATTTATTTCATCTAACTTTTCAAATGATGACCAAAAGTTCATGGTATATATACTAGCTGTCCCAACAGCTTACTTTATATAAGTCTCTGAGATAATAGGTTTGTATCACACAGTCAAGCTTTTACTGAATGACCCATGGAATGACCTGTGTCTAATCTCCATTGTAACTTTAGGCATTCCTTTATATGTGAACTTAGTTCTACTCTTTATGTAACTATGTGTGTATACAAATATCTGTCCGAGTTTCCTGTCTTTATCAGATATCATCAACCATATTGTATTAGGACTTAGTCTACTCCTATATGGTCATACTTCAGCTTAACTAATTGTATGTATATAGACCATGTTCCTAAAGAAGGCCACATTATGATTTCTAGTAGTTATAGCTTCCACATGTGACTGGGGGTAAAGCCATTCAACCCATAACAATATGATTGAAGAACCAACTGAACCAGTGCCTCTCTTGAGTATAAGAAAACAAATCATTTTTATTGCTCCAAAAATGTCTTGAATAGTTGATAAAGAACACCAAAAATATGAAGAACAACTTTCACAGATGGTTGCTCTGCTTTGCTGCTATTTAAGTTGGCTTGATTAAAAACAAATGGTGACACCATTTTGAACACAGGTCACTTCATTCTATTATTTACCAAGAAAAATATTGGATGTTGGGGGTAAAATATTAAAAATGGAGAAAAATCATAGGTATGTTCCCCATCACAAATTAAATAATATATCACTTAAGTGTAAGGTTTCAAAAGGTTTTGCTTGGCTTGAGCTGTTGATTGGTATGCCGCAGGGAAGTCAGATGACATTGCTGGCATGGCACACCAAAAGATGCTTAAAACTATGAAAGATACCAACTTGTTAATATCATTTGAGAGAAAATCCATTTCTCAGCTCACAAGAAAAGATTGGATCAAAAACTTGGCTTTTTGTATTGGCATTATAATTCATCTGAATAAACACTTTGAATAATTCTTTGCAAATGCATTCAAAAGTAGTTACACAAATATGTACTTTAATTCATTTGGAAAGGAATAACATGTCTAAATTTTCTGCACTGAAATTAGACTCCAGAAATGAAAGTGATGGCCTGAATTACTTTCCAAAAATCAAAGATTTAAAGAATAAACTCACATATACATAGTCTTTATTTTTACTTCAAATGTTAAGAAAATGGACAATCTGTATCTGTGGTCAAAGGATAAAGGCTCAATTGCATATTGAAATCATTGATAAGGTCTGGTAGGTAGAAGTATTTATTTTTATGTAATGATGTTTTTCTTTTGAAATTAAAAATTAATGTATAATTATATTATGTATCATTTTACCTATTCATATACTTCTTTTATAAAATCAAAGTTTGGTTTGTCTCCAGCAGTTTTTTTTTCTTCTACATGAGTCATTTCACTTTTCTTCTTTTTGCACAGTAGAGCTTTTCCACATACTTAGCATATGTTAGACAGAAAATGATCACTCTGCTCTAACTTGTTTACCCAAGTATCCAAAGTAAAGTTATACCTATTCATAAGGTTTTCAAACATATAATAAATATTATAATATAATAAATAATAACTACTTTAAATTAAAGTTTTAACATATACTAGAGAATAGTCATCAAATATTTTCCAACTTTGCCATGCTAAGTAGCATTCCATTATTTGACAGTACCAGCTGCTATTCTCAATCCATGCTAAAATGTTTAACAAGATAAAGATTCAAAAAATACTTTCTGAGAACTCAACTTTCTTTGGTTAAGTCTAGGCTAAACTCTGCCAGGTAGAACTTTATGTTATTGTAGCCAGATGCCACATATGTCTGTTAGCCAGCTGAGTAAGATGACATGGCCAACTTATTAATGTACAATGTTTCTTAGTGTGGTGAGTATCAGGAAAACCATGCAGTTGTAGATATATGTATTTTGTCTTCCATGTGTAAGGAAGTGTTTTTCTCAATCATCATATTAATTTCAGAATGGAAGGACATCTTTTTTCCAATACAATTTTAGTTTGCATGAATTTCAGAACTGATATCTAGTTTTGATTTTTCTATGTGTATGTTCCATTTGATTTTACATTAGTTTTTCTTTTTTTACTCACAATTTATTTTGGTGTACTGATGAATATTTAATTTTCTAATATAATGTTTAATTCTTTTTAAAATTATTCCTTCAAACTTTTTGTAAAATACGAAAACCTTAATTCATTGGGGCTTTGAAATCAAGCAAATATGTAACATAACCAAACCATTAAAAAAGGAAATGATTTTCTCTAATTACTTATCGACAAGCTATAGATTCTGAATTTTAAAATTTATTTGGAAGAATATCAATCCATATCATCAAGTCCTCTGATGACCTCTAATAGCTGTTTTACGTCTGTTAGTGAAGTCTTTCTCCAATAAGTCTAAAAAAAAACAAGGTACAAAAATATGTTGAATCTGTGGCATCTTTATTTAAGCCCCAAAGAATGCTTCAAGTGACTGAAGACCCTTGACATGAAGAGATTATGTGAGAACAAAATAAAAAGTGCTATAGCTGGGATTTTTACGAGAGTTGTACTAACATATTAAATCTCTTGAGATTCTGAGAAGTTGGAGAATTGCCTCAGAATCTTTCAGGTTTATAACTTTCTCTCTTACAAAAAACACAGTTGAGTGAATACAGATTTAATGGTTAAACAATTTAGATAATTAAAGCTAAAACATAGGAAAAATTAATTGAAAAATAATAGTATAGATATTATCTCCATGGACCTCAAATCAATTCATCTGTAAAATTTTAAACTTGAAGAGGTTATCATCTCTGAAAAGAATACTTGATATCCTTTCTTGATATTAAGTAGATGCCTACATATACTTAGAGCACACATTGTAAACCAGACACAAATCTTTTTGTCCACTTAAACTTTGCAGCAGATGCCTGCAGAATACCTATAGATATAATGAAAGTATATGATGTTATAATACAAATACATTGTTGCTGATTCTTCAAGTAGTAAACATTGCTGAAATATGCAGACATTGAAGTGGTAAGAAATTTATATAACCACTGGAACACAAAAATACCTGTTCAACGTAGTGCAGCATGTTCACACTTCTTATAGATTTTCTTTGCACAAAGATGGAAGAATGGGAGGAGAGGCAGTTGATAAGAAGAAATTAGCTCTTTACAGACAAGAAAGAGAATAGATCTTATTTTTTATACAACACAATGATAATCCAGTGAAATGGATGTTGTAATAGGATGGCACGAACAAGTTTGCTTTGGATAATTACTTGCTGTGCAATATAGAACCAAAAATGTAAAGAAAGCGGGAGAAGAGAAATAAAGTTTTAATATGTGATTATTGAATTGAATCTTCTAAATCAAAGAAAAAACAATTACAGCTACTTATTGTAAAAATAAAAAATGGCTTATTGGTTATAAAACTACAGTAACTTCTGAAATCTATTTATACTTGTAAATTTGATGAGTGAATTATTGGGAAGAATTCAGAGAAAATTCCAATGGGTTATGTCTAATTTTAGGAGTGTAAAAATGGTAACAATTAAGTCCCACTGAGTTGTTAGACTCATAACAGTCTATAAAGAACTGCAACAGTAAAACATTCATCTTAATCTTAAATTTAAAAATGTTGCAGATCAAGTTATAATGATGATTTAATCATTATTTGTTTAGTTTTAAAATATTGACTCAGAAACATTTATTCTGAATATATTTCTTTTGTTGCAATTCATTTACATCCCCTGTCCTGGTCCCTCCTCCCATAGTCCTTTCCTCTATATCCCCTCCTTTTCTCCTCTGAGAGAGTGGAGCCCCTTTAACCCCTTCACACATAATACACACACACACACACACACACAAACACACACACACACAAACACACACACACACAAACACACACATGCACACACACACACACAAACACACACATGCACACACACACACAAACACACACACAAACACACACATGCACACACATGCACACACACACACAAACACACACACACACACACACACACAAACACACACATGCACACACACACAAAGTCAAGTCTCCCAGGACTGGACTGGGCACTTCTCCCACTGAGGCCAGGCAGGACAGCCTAGTTAAAAGAATTATCTGGAACCTACATGAAGACTAAGCTGCACATCTACTACATAATTGCATGGGGCCTAGGCCCAACCCATGTATGCTCTTTGGTTGGTGGTTCACTTTATAAGAGCCACTAAAGCATCCAAGTAAATTGACTCTCTTGGTCTTCTTGTAGAGTTCCTATCACCTTAGGGACCCCCCAATCCTTCCCTCAACTCTTCTATATGAGTATTGCCTCTTCATTCAGTAGTTGGAAGTGTGTCTCTATGTCTGAGTCAGCTGCTGGGTGGAGCTTCTCAGAGGACAGCCATGCAGAGCCCATGTCTGCAAACATAACAGTGTTTCATTAATAGTGTCAAGGATTGAGGATTTTTCATGGGATGGGTCTCTGTTGGGACAGTTATTGCTTGACCATTTCCTCAGGCTCTGCACCATACCCTGTTGCTGCATTGCTTGTAGGCAGAATAAACTTTGGTTCAAAAGTTTGGTGGGTGGATTGGGGTCCCTATCTCTCTACTGGGATTCCTTCCAGACTACAGGAGGAGGCTGCAACCGGTTCTATATCTCCACTGCTGTCTCAGCTAAGGTCACTCCCATTTAGTCTTCCAAATATTCCCTATTCCAGGTCTCTGGCACATACTTGAGATGCCCTCCATTCTCCCCACCTTACCAGCTACAGAGTCTGTTCATACTCTTAGCTATCGGTTCATCTCCCCTATCTCTCACCACACTTGGTCCTGATCCCCACATCTGTATCTTTGTCTATTAGTTAGTGTGGCTAAGGTTTTCTCTATCTTGTAGATTTTCTCAAAGAATCAGATCTTGGTTTCATTAATTCTTTGGATTTTTTCCTTTGTTTGTAATTGATTGATTTAAGATCTGGTCTTGTTTGCTTAATTTTTTTTTCTTTTATAAAAATCTTTTTGTAGTTAATTATCTTATTTATTTACATTTCAAATGTTGTCTTCCTTCCCAGCTTCCCCATTTGCCTCTAAGAGGGTGCTCCCCCTACACCCCTACTCCTGCCTAAAACCACTAGCATCTCCCTTCCCTTGGGCAACAAGCCTCCACAGCATCAAGTGCCTCCTTTCCCACTGTTGCCAGATAAGGTAGTCCTCTGCTGCATATGTAGTGGGAGTGCTGAACTCACCCATGCATTCTCTTTGGTTAGTGGCTTAGTCCATGAGAGTTCTGAGGGGTCAAGTGAGTTGACATTGCTGTTCTTCCTATGGGTTTGCAATCTGCTTCAGCTCCTTCATTCCTTCCCTTAACCCTTCCAGGTCCCTGGTCTTAGTCCAACGGTTGGATGTCAGTATCTGAATATGTCTTAGTCAGGTGCTGGCAGAACCTCTCAGATGACAGCTAGATCAGGCTTCTCACTGAATGTACTTCTTGACATCAGCAATAGTGTTGGGTTTGGTGCCTGTAAATGGGATGGATCCCAAGGTAGGACAGTCTCTGTATGGCCTTGCCTTCAGTCTCTGCTCCAATTTTTGTCCCTGTGTTTCCTTTAGACAGGAACAATTCTGGGTTAAAGTTTTAGATGTGGGTGGGTGGCCATGTCTATCTATTGGAGGTAGACTCTAGGATATATCTCCCCTTTGTAGGATAATTCAGCTAATGTCATTTCCACTGAGTTCTGGGAGTCTCTTGAATGAGTGGTCTGGGACTTTCTAATGTTTCCCGTGTTCCCTACCCACCACTGCTACATAATTCTATTCGTTCTCCTGGCTCTCTGGACTTGTCTTCTATCTCTTTCCATAGCTGATCTTGTCCCCCTTTTCCCCTCCCTTCCTCTGCCTCCCATGACTACATTGTTTCCTCTTCAAAGTGGGACTGAAACCTTCACACTTTGGCCTCCATTCTTGCTAGGCTTCATATTCTGTGTGAGTTGTATTGTGGATATTCCAAGTTTTGGGGCTAATACCTACCTATCAGTGAGTACATGCCATTTATGTCCTTTTGGGTCTGAGTTACCTTACTCAGGATGATATTTTCTAGTTCCATCCATTTGCCTGCAAAATTCAAGAAGTTCATTTTTCATAACTGAGTAGTACTCCGTTGTATAAATGTATCATATTTTCTGTATCAGTTCTACCATTGAGGGACATCTGGTTTGTTACCAGCCTCTGACTATTATAAATAACACTGCTATAAACACAGTGGAGCATGTGTCCTTGTTATATGCTGGAAGATGTTTGAGTATAGCCCAGTAGTGGAAGAGCTGAGCATTCAGGTAGAACTACTTCCATTTTTCTGAGGAGCTATCAGATTGATTTGTAAAGTGGTTGTACCAGATTGAAATCTCACCTGCAATGGAAGATTTTTCCTCTTTCTCCACAACCTCGCCTGGATCTACTGTTCAATGAGTGTTTGATCTTGCCCATTCTGATTGGTATAAGGAAGAATGTCAGGGTTGTTTTGATTTGCATTTCCCTGACTAAAAATGTTGAACATTTTTTAGATGCTTCTCAACCATTCAAGAGATTCCTCAGTTAAGAATTCTTTGTATAGCTCTGTACCCCATTGTTTAATTGTTTTATTTGGTTTTCTGGAGTGTAATATCTTGAGTTTTTGTATATTTATATATTAGTTCTCTATCTGATGTAGGGTTGGGAAAGATCTTTTCTCAATCTGAAGGTTGCCTTTTTGTCCTATTGACAGTGCCCTTTACTATACAGAAGCTTTTCAGTTTCATTAGGTTCTGCTTGTCAATAGATGATCTTAGAGTGTGAGCCATTGATGTTCTGTTCAGGAAATTTCCCCCTGTGCCCATGTGTTCGAGGTTCTTTTCCACTTTATCATCTATTAAATTAAGCATATCTGGTTTTATGTGGAGGTCCTTGATCCACTTGGACTTGAGCTTTGTACAAGGAGATAAAAAATGGATTAAATTAGATACTTCAGCATGCAGACCACCAGTTATACAAAAAACCACTTGTTGAAAATGCTATCTTTTTTTCTACTAGATGATTTTGAATTCAAGACCAAGTGACCCTATGGTATGTTGGTTCATTTCTGGGTCTTTAATTCTCTTCCATTGATATACCTGTCTGTCTTTGTACCAAAACCATGTGATTTTTATCACTATTGCTCTACAGTAGAGCTTGAGGTCAGGGATGGTGATTCCTCCAGAAGTTCTTTTATTGTTGAGAATTGTTATAGCTCTCCTGGTTTTTTTGTTATTTCAGATGAAGTTGAGAATTGTTTGTTCTATCTCTGTGAAGAATTGGATTGGTAATTTGATGGGGATTGCATTGAATCTGAAGCTTTTTGTAAAATGGCCATTTTAACTATGTTAATCCTACTGACCCATTTGCATGGGAGATCTTTCCGTCTTCTGAGGTCTTTGATTTCTTTCTTCAGAGACTTGAAGTTCTTGTCATACAGATCTTTCACTTGCTTGGTTAAAGGTACAATAAGATATTTTATATTATTTGTGACTATTGTGAAGGGTGGTGTTTCTCTAATTTCTTTCTCAGCATTTATCCTCTGTGTAGAGGAAGGCTAATGATTTGTTTGAGTTAATTTTATGTCCAGCCACTTTGGTGAAGTAGTTTATCAGGTGTCAGAGTTCCTTTATAGAATTTTTGAAGTTGCTTATGTATACTATCATATCATCCACAAACACTGACACCTTGACTTCTTCACTTCTAATCTTATACATTTGACCTCCTTTTGTTGTCCAGAACTTCAATTACTAGATTGAATAAATAAGGAGAGAATGAGCAGCCTTGTTTTGTCCACAATTTTAGTGGGATTGTTCCAAGTTTCTCTCCATTTATTTTGAAGTTGGCTATTGGTTTGCTGTATACTGCTTTTATTATGTTTAAGCACGGGCCTTGAATTCCTGATCTTTCCAAGACTTAACATGAAGAGTTGTTGCATTTTTGTCAAAGGTTCAACATCTAATGAGATTATTGTGATTTTTCTCTGTGAGTTTGTTTATATAGTGGATTATGTTGATGGATTTCCTAATATTGAACCTTCCCTGCATCCCTGGGATGCCTGATCTTGATTTAATTTTAGAACCTTGTATCTTTGTAGAAAATCATCCATTTCATCTAGATTTTCCAATTTTGTTGAGTATAGGTTTTTGTAGTAAGTTTTGAGAATTTTTGTTTTGAATTTCCTCAGTTTCTGTTGTTGTCCTGTCTCCTTTTTCATTTTTAATTTTGTAAAATTGGATACTGTCTCTGTTCCCTTTAATTAGTTTGGTTAAAGGTTTATCTATCTTATTATCTTTCTCAAAAAGCCAGTCCTTAGTTTTGTTGATTTTTTGTATAGTTCTCTTTGTTTCTAATTTGTTGATTTCGCCCTGAGTTTGATTATTTCCTGAAATCTACTCCCTTTGTATGTGTTTGCTTTCTTTTTTGTTTTAAAGCTTTCAGATGTGCTCCTAAGTTGCTAGTGTAGAATCTATCCAATTTCTTTATGAAAGCATCCAATGCTATGGATTTTCTTCTTAGCACTGCTTTCATTGGGTCCCATAAGTTTGGGTATGCTGTGTCTTCGTTTTGGTTAAATCCTAAAAAGTTTTTCATTATTTCTTCCCTGATCTAGTTGTCATTGAGTAGAGAATTGTTTAGTTTCCATGAGTATGTATGCTTTCTGTTGTTCTTGTTATTGAAGACCAGTCTTAGTCAATGGCGATCTGATAGAACATATGGGATTATTTTAAACATTTTTTTTTTTATATTCTGAGGCTTGTTTTATGCCCAATTATATGAGCAGTTTTGGAGAAGGTAGCATGAAGTGCTGAGAAGTAGGTATATTCTTTAATTTTAGTGTGAATAGTTTTATAGATATCTGTTAAATTGATTTGGTTCATAACTTCTCTTAGTTTCAGTGTGTTTCTGTTTAGCTTCTGTTTTCATGATCTGTCCATTGGTGAAAATGGGATGTTGAAATCTCCTACTATTATTGTGTGAAGTTCAGTTTGTGTTTTGAGCTTTAGTAACGTTTCTTTTACAAATGTTGGTGCCCTTGCATTTGGGGCATAGATGTTCAGAATTGAGACTTTATCTTGGTAGATCATTCATTTGACAAGTATGAAGTGTCATTCCCTATTTCTTTCATTACTTTTGGTTGAAAGTCTGTTTTATTGGATATTAGAATGGCTACTCTAGCTTGTTTCTTGGGAACATTTGCTTGGAAATTTTTTTCCTGGCCTTTTACTCTGAAGTAGTGTCTGTGTTTGCCACTGAGGAATGTTTCCTATTTGCATCAAAATGCTGGGTCATATTTATATATCGAGTCTGTTAGCCTATGTCTTTTTACTGTGAAATTGAATCCATTGATATTAAGAGATATTAAAGGCCAACGACTGTTGGTTCCAGTTATTTTTGTTGTTAGAGGGGTATTATGTTTGTGTGGTTCTCTACTTTGGGGTTTTTATGAGATGATTAGTTTCTTTGTTTTTCTTAGGTGTAGTTTCCCTCCTTGTGTTGGGGAGATCCTTCTATTTTCCTGTGTAGGGCTGGATTAATGGAAAGATATTGTTTAAATTTGATTTTGTCATGGAGTATCTTGGTTTCTCCATCTATGGTGATTGAGAGTTTTGCTGGGTTTAGTGGCCTGGGCTGGCATTTGTGTTCTCTAGGGTCTACATAACATCTGTCCAAAATTTTGGTTTTTAGAGTCTCTGTTGGTAAGTCTGGTGAAATTCTGATAGATTTGCCTTTATGTTACTTGGCCTTTTCCCCTTATTGCTTTTAATATTCTTTTGTTGTTGTTATATGTATTTAGGGTTTTGATTATTTTGTGATAAGAGCAATTTCTTTTCTGTCCAATCTATTTAGTGTTCTGTAGCTTCTTGTATGTTTTTGATCATCTTTCTTTCTGTTAGGGAAGTTTTCTATCATTCTGTTGAAGATATTTTCTGGTTGTCTGAATTGGGAATCTCCACTTACTTCTATTCCTAAGTTTCTTAGGTTTGGTCTTTTTATTGTGCCCTGAGTTGCCTGAATGTTTTGGGTTAGGATGGTCTGCACTTTGTATTTTCTTTGACCATTGTGTCAATATTTTCTATGGTATCTTCTATGCCTGAGATTCTCTGTTATGTTGCTTATATTATTTTGGAGTTGCTTGTATCTATAACTCCTGATTTCTTTCCTAGGTTTTCCATCTCCAGGGTTTTTTCCATTTGTATTTTTTTATTGTTTCTATTTCCATTTTTAGATGCTGGATTGTCTTATTCAATTCCTTCATCTGTTTGATTGTGTTTTCCTGTATTTCTTGAAGGCATTTATGTGTTTCCTCTTTTAAGGGCTTCTACCTGTTTACCTGTCTTCTCCTGTATTTCTTTAAGGGAGTTAGTTATGTCCTCCTTAAGTTTATCTATAATCTTCATGGGATGTGATTTTAGGTCAAAGTCTTGTTTTTCAGGTGTGTTAGGGTATACAGGTCTTGCTATATTGGGAGAAGTTGGTGCCAAGTGTCATTGGTTTCTGTTGCTTATGTTTTGTGTCTGATCTGTCCCAGGCAGAGTTTGAAGCAGAATGAAGATGTGTCTCCAACAGGGTGAAATAGGTCTCATGTCCACTGGGTCTCATGGGGGTCCCAGTTAGTCCAGGCACTGGAACAGGTGGGATCTCACCTTTGAGCCTGGTTGTGATGGACCTCCTGGAATACAGGCTGTCTTCGTGTGTGGGAGCAGGTCTGGAGCACCAGATCTGCCATGGGCAGAGTTGTGAGCTAGAAACTGCTTCTTTTTTGCTAGAGCTTAAAGGTGTAGTTTTAAATTGGTGATATGAGAATTTTCTTTCTTTCTTTCTTTCTTTCTTTCTTTCTTTCTTTCTTTCTTTCTTTTTTCTGGAGGCACTAAGTGCTATGAACTTTCCTCTTAGTACTGCTTTCATTGTGTTCCATAAATATGAGTATTTTGAGCCTTCATTTTATAATGGAGCTCTAGAAAGTCTTTAATTTTTTAATTTCTTTCTTTCTTTCCTGACACAGAATTCATTGAGTAGAGAACTGTCAAGTTTCCATGAGTGTATAAGCTTTCTGGTGTTTATGATGTTGTTCAGTTACACCTTTAAATCAATGGTGGGTAGTCTAATGATTTACTTGGATTTATTTTAATCTTCTTGTATCTGTTGAGACTTGCTTTGTTCCTGATTATATTGTCAATTTTGGAGAAGGATCCATGAGGTGCTGAGAAGAAGGTATATTCATTTTTGTTCAGTGACATATCTGATATATGTCTTTTAGGTCCATTTGATTTATGTTTGTTAGTTTCATTATTTCTTTTTAGATTCTGCCTAGTTTTTCTGTCAGTTGGTGAGAGTGGAGTGATGAAGTCTCCAAGGGTTACAGGATTGGCCTTGATGTGCAATTTAAGCTTTAGCAATGTTTCTTTTACAAATATAGGGTCCTTGTGTTTGGGGCATAGATGTTCAGAATTGAGATAGCTTCTTTGTAGATTATTCCTTTGATGAGTTTGACATGCCTTCTCTGTCTCTTTTGAGTAAGTTTGGTTCAAATTTGATTTTATTAAATACCAGAATGCTTACTCCAGCTTGCTTCTTGGGTACATACACTTGGAGCATTTTTTCCAGTGTTTTACTCTGAGGTGATACCTATATTTATTGCTGAGATATGTTTCTTGTATGTAGCAGATGATGGATTTGGTTTTCACATCCATTCTGTTAGCCTGTGTTTTTTACTGGGGAATCCAGTCCACTGATGTTGAGAGATATTATTGACTAGTAATTGTTACTTCCAGTTATTTAAATGTTGGTTGTGTTAGTGTGGGTGTGTGTGTGTGTGTGTGTGTGTGTGTGTGGTGTGTGCATGCTTCCCTGGTTTTGCTGCTATAGAATTACTTGTTTCCTGTTTTTTTAGATATAGCTACTCTCCTTGGATTGCAATATTGCTTCTAGTATTTTCTGTAGGGCTAGATTTGTGGATAGATCATGTTAAAATTTAATTTGGCTTAAAATATATTGTTTTCTCTATCTAAGTTGACTGAGAGTTTTGCTATGCCTAGGTTGGCACCTGTGATAATTTTAGAGATTGCAAGACATCTGTCCGGGCTTGTCTAGCTTTTATAATCTTTGTTGACATGTCAGATATAATTCTGATAAGTCTGCCTTGTTATGTTACCTGGCCTTTTTCCCTTGCCGCCTTTGCTATTCTTTCTTCTTTAAATTTTGCTGCAGGATGATTTTGTTTTTAAATCCTGTCTAATTGGTCTTCTATAAGCTTCTTGTATATTTACTGGTATCTCTTTCTTTAGGTTGGGAATTTCTTCTTTGATTTTGTTAAAATTATATTCTGGTTCTTAGAACTGTCACTTTTAACCTTCTCTTCCTTCTATTCTTAAGTTAGGTATTTTCATTGTATCCCACTTTCCCTGGATGTTTTGTGTCGGAAACTTTCTTGATTTAACATTTTCTGTGACTGATATTTCAATTTCTTCTATTATATCTTCTGTGCTAAGATTATGTCTTCCATCTCTTGAATATGTTCGGTGATGGTTAAATCGGTTGTTTTTGTTTTCTTCCTTAAGTTTACCATCTCCAAGGTCCCCTTTGGCTTATGTTTTCTTTACTGCTTGTTTCCATTTTCAGATCTTGTAGAGTTTTAACTATTTCCTTCACCTGTTTCCTTATATTTTCCTGAATTTCTTTAATGGATTTTTTTGTTTCCTCTTTAAATGCTTCTATCTGTTTGATTGTATCTTCCTGGATTTCTTTAATGGATTTATTCATTTCTTCTTTAAGACCCTTGTTATCTTTATAAGATTGGATGTAAGGTCATTTTCTTGTGTTTTGGTTGTGTTAGAATATCCAGAGCTTGCTCTAGTAGGGTAGCTGTGCTCCGAGAAGCTGTCATATTTCCTTTGTTGTTGTTGCTGCTGTTGATTATGCGCTTTCAAGGGTTTTTAGCCATCTGGATGGCTTTGGTCCCTCAACGTTCCTGTTGTATCATCTATAGGGAGGGGACCTAACTTCAATGATCTTGATGTGGCAAGCCTCTGATTGATATCCTTGTCCTGTATGTTTCCGGATCAATAGATCTGATGAAGGTTGGGAGAAGTGGTGGGAGAATATGGGTTCAGCTAGGATAACAGACTTCTCAGAGAAGCTGTGGGGTATTGTGAAGGACTCAGTGGACAGGGAAGTTGGGTGTGGGAATGTATTCTAACCTGTATGCTTCCATATGTACAGATATGATGAAGGTGGTCAGAGAGGTTTCAGGGTAATGGAGGTCTATTGGGGAAACAGGTAACTCAGAGAAGCTTAGGCTGCCAAGGAATATGGATGCGAGACAGGAGTCTATTGTATATGCATCTGGATCTGCAGGTATGTATAACTCTGTATCTGAAGGTCTGATGAATGTTGACAGAGAGGCGGATGAATAATGGAGGTCTACTGGGAATAGAAGGCATCTAAGGAAAGATGGAAGTGTCTCGAGAAGACTCAGCAGGCAGGAAGATGTGTGTGGGAAGAACTATGAATATATTTCAATGAAAAGTATTATTCTAGTTAGTTTTAACTGTTAACTTGATGAAGTCTAGTGTCACTTGAGAAGGGAGTCTCATTTGTAGAATTTCTTAGTACAGAATGACTGCTGGTTCTACTTTGGTATTGGAAATCTCATTCTGGCTTACTACATAATCTATGCTTCATGTTTTCTTGATGATCTATAGGTTTGTTTTCTATGAACACTGTAAACATACAAATCACTGATAAGTTCCTGTAAGTTCACATATATTTAACTGTTTAAGATTAATATCTTTCAAAAGCTGTAAGTAAACTTATATGTTTAAGTGTATTGTAAGTACTGTCTAAATTATTAATAATTCATTGATATAGAGAAGAAAATTTGTGAACATATATTATTCATAGATATGTGGCCCAATTATGATTTGTAATTTTTTGATATTTTATTTATATTTCAAATGTTTCCCCCTTTCCAGATCTCCCCTTTGCAACATCCTATCCCCTCCAGCCTCCCCCTGCATCTATGAGGGTATTCCTCTACCCACTCTCATCTTCCCTCCTTGGCATTCCACTATATTGGGGCATCTAACACCCTCGAGCCCAAGGGCCTCTCCTCCCCTGATGGCTAACAAGGCCCTCCTCTGCCATATATGAGGCAAGCACTATGGGTCCCTCCATATGTATTCTTTGGTTGGTGATCCAGTCTCCGGGAGCATCAGGGGGTCAGGCATGATATTTCCAAGTTCTATCCATTTGCCTAAGAATTTCATGAAGTCATTGTTTTTAATAGCTGAATAGTATTCCATTGTGTAAATGTACCACATTTTCTGTATCCATTTCTCTGTTGAGGGACATCTGGCTTGTTTCTAGCTTCTGGCTATTATAAATATGGAGCATGTGTCTTTATTACATGTTGGGGCATCATCTGGGTATATGCCCAGGAGTGGAATAGCTGGGTCCTTAGGTAGTATTATGCTCATGGATTGGCAGGATTAATATAGTAAAAATGACCATTCTGCCAAAAGCAATCTACAGATTAATGCAATCCTCATCAAAATTCCAACTCAATTCTTCATAGACTTAGAAAGAGCGATTCTGAAATTCATATGGAATAACAAAAAACCCAAGATAGCAAAAACTATTCTCAACAATAAAAGAACTTCTAGGGGAATCAGCATCCCTGACCTCAAGCTGTACTACAGAGCAGTAGTGATAAAAACTGCATGGTATTGGTACAGTGACAGGCAGGTAGATCAATGGAATAGAATTGAAGACTCAGAAATGAACCCACACACCTATGGTCACTTGATCTTTGACAAAAGAGCTAAAACCATCCAGTGGAAAAAAGACAGCAGTTTCAACAAATGGTGCTGGTTCAACTGGCAGTCTACATGCAGGAGAATGTGAATTGATCCATTCATATCTCCCTGTATAAAGCTCAAGTCCAAGTGGATCAAGGACCTACACATAAAACCAGATACACTGAATCTAATAGAAGAGAAAGTGGGGAAAAGTCTCGAAGACATGGGCAACAGGGAAAAGTTCCTGAACAGAACACTAATGGCTTATGCTCTAAGATCAAGAAATGACAAATGGAACCTCATGAAATTACAAAGCTTCTGTAAGGCAATGGACACTGTCAATAGGACAAAACAGAAACCAACAGATTGGGAAAAGATCTTTACCAATCCTATGTCCAATAGAGGGTTAATATCCAATGTATGTAAAGAACTCAAGAAGTTAGACTCCAAAGATTCAAATAACCTTATCAAAATAATGGGGAACAAACAGAGAATTCTCAACTGAGGAAACTAGTAGAGCTGAGAAGAACCCTAATGCTGATGTTCAACATCCTTAATCATCAGGGAAATGCAAATCCAAACAACCCTGAGATTCTACCTCACACCAGTCAGAATGGCTAAGATCAAAAACTCTGCTGTCACGGGAGTAGAGAAAGAGGAACCCTCCTCCATTTCTGGTGTGATTGCATGCTTGTACAACCACTCTGGAAATCAGTTTTGCAGACCCTCAGAAAAATGATTTGTAATTTGTAATGGACACATCACCCATTAGTCTCTATTATGATCATATAATTGCTTAGAGGGAACTCATGGGTATTCACAGAAACTTCTTTCTGGGAGCAGAAAAATAACATACTTCAATGCCTCCTTTAAAGCTATTTGTGAGAAGAGCTTGTTTTACAGAATGGAATTTGAATTGAAATGATGCAAAATTTGTTTTTGATTGAAGAGATAGTGAGATACCTGTTGATGTAGAAAGCTCATTTGTTTAGTGCAGTATGGATAACCAGATGCTGTCTTAAAGAGCTACTTGGTCCCATACTTGAATTTGAGTGAGTGAGAGATGAACTCTGTGATGCCCTAGCATTAATATTTTAGGTCTTTTTTTTATATCAGATAGTATTGCTATCTTAATGCATGTGAGTGAAGCTTTTGAGGAAGTCCTTTAACATTATTAATAGAATAGTACTGGATTTAAACTTTTAATAATACTATATTAATGTAATATTATTTTGTGCATTGCCATATATTTTGCTTATAGTTTATATGAAACACATAAAATATGTCTGTTAAGTAACTGGAAGTTGTTTTAAAATTGTTTAGCTTTTATTTCCTTGAATATTTATACCATGTTTTATTATATTTTCATTAAATGCCACCGCTTACTAAAGTACTTTCTTACCAACTTAAAAAATTTCTTCTCAGAAGATAACAGCTTCCTTCTATAAAAATCTAGTGATAACAGATGATGTTATCTCTGAGTTCTGTTTTCAGTGGTAGGCAGAATCTGAGACCTCAACACAAAACCCAAAAATAGAGCCAGAAATATAAAATTTTCAATCAAAATATGTCTTGTATATTATCATTAATTTAATGTAAATAAATACTTGTTATTACTCTCTAAATTGTTCAATTTAAGGACCTACTAATTACATTTTATTATCAATTAATTGTATACCTACTAATGGAACTTTTACATTTGTTTTTAGGGAAAGAAACCACCAAATAATTTTGAAATACAATGTCCATTTGCATGTGATAGCATGGCTTTATTGTAGACATTATTATATTTTTGGTCTTAGTTTAACTGATATAGAAACTGAGAACCTAGAAAATTAGAAATTATATAAATGAATATAGGAAATATAAAATACTAACTACATGATTTCACATGTCAAATCTTAAGAAAATGTTAGTATCATTGGTGTTGAGAGTGAAATGTGAGCTACAAGATGGTAAGCTTGTGGAAGAGGGAAGAAAAGAAAAGAATTTGTCAACTGATACAAAATAATAGCAAGGTCATAGTACCTTTGAGAATTCTACATGAAGCTTTTTTTTTTCCACCACAAAAACATGCTCAATGCATGGAATGATGAGCATGACCATGACTCTTGAACATCTTAAATTTATAAAATTGTTGTTGTAAATTAAAGGTCAATATTTTAAAAGCTTGAGATAACAATGTAAAATAGCATTAGGATACTTCCTGAAGAAAAATTCAAAAACTCTTGTCCTTAGAAAAATACAGATAATGTTGTCACATATTTTACAAAGTTCAGTGATTCCTTCTCAGCTTGCTTAGTGAAAAGATGAGAAGTACAGCCTTTCTAAGCATGGTGATGATTAAGGGAATGGTTAGAAACTCAGATATATTGGTTTTTCAAGGTAATTGATGATATGTGTTAAAGACCATGGAGAATGACTTACCACCCACCAACTCTGATTGATTTAGATGTTTGAATTCTTAAATATTCCAAAATTTTATCTCAAAGTAATAGGGAAGACTGACATGACCAAAAGACTTGCCTAATGAAGAAACATGTTGTAAGTAAGTCAAGAATAGGTTAGAATGTTCAGTTCAGCTGCAAGTTTCTGTAGAAGAGGCTTTTATCAATAAAATTTTGGGCATGACTGAGATCATATAGCTATTACAGTGTAACATTGGCTATGTGATAGGAACTAGGTAAAGAGGCAGTAACATAGCCCTAATGTTTACAGTCTTTTATCAAATGAAGCAAATATTCAGAGACAGAAACATAAGTCAGAGGAAAATATGAAGAATGGAAGCAGTATGTGACAAACAAGAAGGCAATATGGATGTATACTAGGCACATACCATCGCATTTAGAATCCTTCAGTGTTCCTACAACATTCTAGCATGATGGTGCTGGAGAAATGTACATATGGTTTACTTGTTTATTGTTGCAACGGCTATCCATGAAAGGTTACTAATGCAGTAATGGAATAACATTCAGAAATTTTGGCTCTAAAGACAGACTGCCTGGCTTGATATCCCAGAAATGCTAACCAGCTGTGGGACTATGGGGTAAGATAATTAAATTCTCTCTGCCTCAGTCCTGTCATGCATTGATTGAGGATAACAGAAGTAGTACCTAGACCGTAGGCTGGTGGTATTATTAAATCACATAAACACACTTCATGGTATATAATATGTAGCATTTGGTGGCCCTAAAAATACTACTTCTCTTACTTCCATGAATGACTTCCAGGCAGTGGCTTCTCTGAAAGGCAGTGACACAGATAATGGATAATTTTCCATTATGGGTAAGGGATAAACACAGGTCTAGTTCTGCAATGTGAATGTTACAGCTACTATAGATGTTTCCTTTTTTGTTTTTAATTTTGGGGAATGTTAGAAAAAATGCATTAGACTTGCTGTCGTCATCATCATCATCATCATCATCATCATCATCATCATCAAATAATTTGACAGTTCTTAGGTTTTAATTATTTGCCAGTTATTTTTATTTATTTTAGAAAATTCCCCTTTCTAACCATTCATGAATAGCACAGTATAATTTGTTTAGGTTGACAAGAATGATAAAATATCATTGTTAAATACCAACAATTAGGAAGAACTGAGTGATTGTCAACAGAATAAAGAATTTAAAAAAATGGAGAGCTGAAAGTTAAAATACCTTAACAACACAGTTTTAATGATATAAAAATAATCTGTAGCTTATGTTTAAGGAGTAGATTGGGCAATGTTTTGAAAGCAAGGGTCCTGGTTAGAAAATACTAAAAAAAAAATATTAATTAAAACTTGTCTGAGCTTGTGAATAAATAGATTGCATATTATTTAATACAACTAAAAAGCATATTGTAAAAGTGAGGACACAAAATTAATAGTATTTGAAGAGTGAATAATGGAGAAAACAATGGGAAGGTGCTCAAACATGAATAGAATATGGTTCCTTAGCAATATTACGTTCAGGTATATTTGCACAGATTACTAAAAAAGAGGGTATAATATTTTAGATAGACACAGTTTTAACATTTGTATTTTGGGTATAAACAGTGAAAACATAGTTTAATAAAATGATGTTAAATTTTTTGATGTCATCAGGGTTTCTCTCAGTGTATGCAATTCAAATGGACATACTGCAATGAATATACACTATCTCCCAGTCATACTAAACTGACACATGTTTCGTACTACTTTCCATTCAAGGAAGAATTACAGCATGCAACATCACTTTAAAGTCCTTGGTGGATCTCAGCAACAACTCCTTGAGATGCACGAATTAAGGAATGGTTAGCAAAAACACCAGGGCTTTGAATTCCAACTGCCTTCTTAAACAGGTGATTAATCTGTTTTATTTGTAGGTCACTTCGGTATAATATCCTATGATTAAGAGGATTAGAAATAAAAATTTCATACTATTTACAACACTTGCATATAATTTTATCAGATAAACTGTATGTTAATATCATCGTTACCTGGCCTGGATTTATTGAGTTTAACACATAAAATTGAGTCCAAGAATCTTCCCTGAGTGTTGCTTTTATTCGTACATAGAGTGGATGGAGAGTCATTATAATATAAGGTTTTGATGCTAAGAAAAAGTTCAGGTGTAGAGGTCTTCACCAAATGTTTACTTCTCCAGTCCTTTGCTCTGCACATACTCTGTTCTCAGCAAGAACACTGGTTTGTAACAACTTTTGTAGGTAAGGTATTCTGGTGGTATCTGAGCCACACTCATTTTCTCAAGACCCAAACAAATACAATACATGTACTTAAAGTTGATGCAGATATTGAAATGGGAAAATTTCAAAGCAGCTGTACATTTTGACACTGGGATGGTCATATGGAGAATGCTTTTACCAGGCAACAAAGTTATGTGGTTAAGAGAAGAATCACATATATATGAAGGTTGTTTAAAATTTGAGTCTTTAAAAATTAAACAAATACTTTGAGATAAAAAGAAGTTAAGTGGCATATATGAATTTTCCATGTTTCATAAAATATTGCCCCAAGGTTAATTAGGTCCCAAAAGATTAATATTACCATGACTTTTGTTTGGGAGATCAGATATGTGTTGATGGTGTGGTAAAAATGGTTTGTCTTAAAGAACATTTAGAATTTACAATTCACTTGAAAAATGTAGGATGAACCTAAGAGCATATCACTCAGGGCTTGAAGTGGATGCTGTCTTTGGTTGAGATCTTAGCTACTTTTATTACATAGTATATCTTTTTTTTTTTTGACAAGTAATAACAAAGTTTATTTGGCATATACAACACATGAAAATACCAAGTTTCTTTTTGATCAGTGAACATCAGTAAAAAAACCTAATATATATATATATATATATATATATATATATATATATATATAATGAAAACATATTACAAATAATTTTAAATATTGATTCATATAAATGAGTTTTATATTTACATGTATGGATTGATGTGTGCCATGCATTGATATTATACATAGATAAGTATTATACATGGAATGATACCAATAGATAGAAAATGCAAATGCATACCTATACATATATACATGTATGTAGCTAATTTTTTTTACACATTGTGATGCTAATTTTTAATAAGCCTCCATTTTGAACCCAACTACCTTTGTGCAGTACATGCAAAATTAATATTTTATCTCTGGATTCAGTGCTCATAAAAATTAATTTTACTGAGAATGTAGCTTGAATATGTGTCTCTGCCTATTTAAGTAGTGCTCATCAGAATATTCCTTCACAAGCAATACTCTAACGGTATTCTTTTAAAAAAACTATTCTTTTTATTTTTTTATACTTTATTTACATTTCAAATGTTTCCCCCTTTCCAGAACTCCCCTTTGGAGCCTCCCCATTCCCCCCCCCGCCACTATGGTGGTATCCCCCTGCACCACTCCCATCTTTCCTCCCTGGCATTTCCCTATACTGGGGCATCTAAAACTCACAAGCCCAAGGGCCTTTCCTCCCCCTGATGGCTAACAAGGCCCTCCTCTGCCACATATGTGGCCAGCACCATGGGTCCCTCCATGTGTATTCTTTGGTTGGTGGATCAGTCTCCAGGAGTATCGGGGGGTGGGGGGGTCGGTGTCAGGCTGGTTGCCACTGTTGCTGCCTCCCTGGGGATGCAAACTCCCTCAGCTCCTTCAGTCCATTCTCCAAGTCCTCCATCTGGTACCTCACACTCAGCCCTACTGTTGCTGCTAAGTGACTCTTGGGTATTTCAAACTTTTGGGCTAATAACCACTTAATAGTGAGTATACACTATGTTCATTCTTCCAGTTTCGTTTTAGAGGCATTCAGAGCTATGAGTTTTCCTCTTAACACTGCTTTCATTGTGTCCCATAGGTTTGGGTATATTGTACTTTCATTTTCATTAAATTCTAGGAAGTCTTTAATTTCTTTATTTCCTCCTTGACCAAGTTATCATTGACTAGAGCACTGTTCAGTTTCCTGGTTTACGTGGGCTTTCTGTTGTTGTTATTACCATTAATCCATGGTGATCTGATAGGAGGCATGAGATTATATCAATCTTCCTATATCTTTTGAAGTTTGTTTTGTGACCAATTATATGATCAATTTTGGAGAAGGTACCATGAGGTGTTGAGAAGAAAGTATGTTCTTTTGATGTAGGATGAAATGTTCTATAGGTATCTATTAAGCCCATTTGGTTCATAGCAGCTGTTAGTTTCACTGTGTCTCTCTTTAGTTTGTGTTTCCAAGATCTGGCCATTGATGATAGTGGAGTGTTGAAGTTTCCCACTATTATTGTGTGAGGTGTAATGTGTGCTTTGAGCTTTAGTAAAGTTTCTTTTATGAATGTGGGTGCCCTTGCATTTTGAGCATAGATGTTCAAAATTGAGATTTCTTCTTGGTAGATTTTTCCTTTGAGGAATATGAAGTGTTCTTTATCTTTTTGGTGACTTTTGGTTGAAAGTCAATTTTATCCATTATTAGAATGGCTACTCCAGATTATTTCTTGGGACCATTTGCCTGGAAAATTGTTTTCTAGCACTTTACTCTGAGATAGTGTTTGTCTTTAGCATGGAAAGTGTGTTTCCTGAATGCAGCAAAATGCTGGGTCCTGTTTATGGTTCCAGTGTGTCAGTCTATGTCTTTTTATTGGGGAATTGAGTCCATTGATGTTAAGAGAGATTAAGGAATAGTGATTGTTGCTTCCAGTTATTTTCGATGTTATTTTGTGTTTGTGTGGCTATCTTCTTTTGAATTTGTTGAAAGATTACTTTCTTGCTTTTTCTTGAGTGTAGTTTCCCTCCTTGAATTGGCGTTTTCCACCTATTATCCTTTGTAGGGCTGGGTTTATAAAAGATATTGTGTAATTTTGGTTTTGTCCTAGAAATTCATCTTGGTTTCACCATCTATGGTAATTGAGAGTTTTGCTGGGTATAGCATCCTGGACTGACATTTGTGCTCTGTTAGTGTCTATATGACATCTACCCAGGATCTTCTAGCTTTCATAGTCTCTGGGACAAGTCTGGTACGATTCTGATAGGTCTGCCTTTATATGTTACTTGACCTTTTTCCCTTACCGCTTTTAATATTCTTTCTTTGTTTTGTGCATTTGGTGTTTTGACAATTATGTGATAGGAGGAATTTCTTTTCTATTCCAACCTATTTGGAGTTCTGTTGGTGTCTTGAATGTTTATATTCATCTCTTTTTGTTGGTTAGGGAAGTTTTTGTCTATAATTTTGTTGAAGATATTTATTGGTCCTTTAATTTGGGAATCTTCACTCTCTTCTATACCTATTATCTTTAGGTTTGGTCTTCTCATTGTGTCCTGGTTTTCCTGAATGTTTTGGGTTAGAAGATTTTTGCATTTTGCATTTTCTTTGAGTGTTGTGTCAGTGTTTTCTATGGTATCTTCTGCACCTGAGATTCTCTCTTCTATTTCTGGTATTCTGTTGGTGATGCTTGAATCTATGACTCCAGATCTCTTTCTTAGGTTTTCTAGCACCAGCGTTGTCTCCCTTTGTGTTTTCTTTATTGTTTCTACTTCTATTTTTGTTTCCTGGATGGTTTTTTCATTTCCTTTGTCTGTTTGATTGTGTTTTCCTATAATTTTTAAGGGATTTTTGTGTTTCCTTTTTAAGGACTTCTAGTTTACCTGTGTTCTCTTGTATTTCTTTAAGGGAGTTATTTATTTCCTTCTTAAAATCTTCTCTCATCATCATGAGATATGATTTTAAGTCTGAGTCTAGCTATTCTAGTGCATTGGTGTATCCAGGGCTTGCTGTTGTGGGTGAGCTGGGTTCTGAGGATGCCAAGTAGCCTTGGTTTCTGTTCCTTATTTTCTTGCCCTTGCCTTTTACCCCCTGGTTATCTCTAGGTTAGCTGGTCTTACTCTCTCTGACAGTGATGTATCCCTCCTGCAAGCCTCTGTGTCAATATTCCTTAAAGACCAACTCTCTCTGAGAGGGATTTGGGTTTCAAGAGCTGTGGTACAGGGTCAGCTCTGTGCTGCAGAGAGAAAGCAGAAAAATTTTGTCCCCAGCTGTTCCTTGGTTCCTGTGTCCTGATGATCTGCAAAGTTCCCTCTAGATCCAGTGAATTTTAACAGAATTGGTGGTTTTTCCTGAGCTCAAATATGTATCAGCACTCCTAGAATACCAGCTCTCCCCTGGCACAATTTGAGTATGGAGCCCTATGTCACAGGATCAGCTCCCTGGCTGCTGAAAGAAACCAGAAGACCACTCCTCAGTCCCTGTGTCATGGGGATTCTGGGTCGGTCCCTCTGAGCAGAAAGATTTGTCAACTCTCCTGGGGGGTCTAGCTTTCTCCTAGCACTATTTGGCTATGGAGTCCTGGTGGGCCAGGCAGAGTTCCCCACCTGCAGATGGAAACGGGTAGGCTCCTGTTCCTGGCTGTTCCTCAGTTCCTGTGTCCCAAGGATTCTGGGCGGATCGGATTCAGCTGAGCAGTGGTGCTTGCCTTTACTCCACTCACTGGCTTGCCCACACTCCTGGGAGGTTAGCTTTCTCCCAGAGCTATTTGGCTATGGAGCCCTGGTTGCCCAGGCAGAGGTCCCCAGACACAGACACAGAAACAAGAAAGCTCCTGTCCCTGGCTGTTCCTTGGTCCCTGTGTCCCAAGGCTTCCGGGTGGGTCCAGCTGAGCAGTGGTGCTTTCTTTTCCTCCACTCACTGGCTTGCCCACACTCCTGGGAGGCTAGCTAGCTTTCTCCAGCTCTATTTGGTTGTGGAGCCCTGGTGGTCCAGGCAGCTGAATAGTTTATCCTAATAAGTCTTTGCATGTGGCCCATTCTTCTTCTAAAAATTGTAACTCCGTTCCAAACACATTTCACTGAGTAGAGAAAGTGGGGCAGAGATGGGTAGGAGGAGGTAAGAAGGAGGAAGAGGGAGAGGAAGAGAAGAGAGAGGGGCTCAAAGGATGAATGGACATAATATGAGAAATTCCTCAGTGTGCATTGTTTTGAATCATTAGTCAAAGTTTTTCTCTTAATATTTCTGAACACAATGAAAATATTAATCAAGAGTCAGCACAATAAGGTATACCTAGAGCCCTAGTAAAATATATAAGAAAGTTTTAATCTGAAACGTTTTTTCCAAGTAAATAAACTTACACACATAAAGAAAAAGCTGAGAAGCTCTTCCCTGTGAGGCTCTTATTTGAGCTGGACTGGAATATACAGGAAGAAGGAAAATATGAAAAGAAAAGGAAATGTACATTTGTAGCCAAAGTACATTTTCTTTATTTCATGGAACCATCTTCAATTGGAGTATATTTGCAATGCTGCCAGATACAAAATGGAATTGAGGGCAAGTAGAGCCTTAACAGGTGTTGGTACAAACTTGAAGCTTCAAAGGGGGTTTGCTTTCTGCTGCCAAGAGGATCGATGCAGACAGATGTACATTTTGGCTCTGCAAACTGAAATGGCCTTAATTCTTTTTCTTCAGAAAAGTTAGAATTTATTCTAGGTTGAAATCTACTGCTATCTGACCAGTATGGAAACACTCTTCCCTTAGAAACAGTCTCTTGTCATGAAATATTCAAATGAAAGCCAGACAAGGGTTTGGTTTTTAATGATTCTATAAAACCATGCTTTGTGCTATGTTTGAGTCTTATTTATTTGTCTATTTGTGCTGCAGTTGTAAGTTTCAAAAACCTGATTTTAATGTGCTACTGCCTTTCTCTCTGTTGTCTGGCTTCTCTGAGTGGCTTTGGGAAGCTAAGGACTCAGATTTTCATACCGGTAGAACTATGCTTTTCACAGTCATACAACTAAATCACCTATAGCTGTGACTACTCTGCACAGAGGTTACATTTATTCCATTTTGTGCAGTAGAAACTTGTCCCTGTAAATAATTTTATCATGTGTCTTTACAAACATTTTGGTAGAAAAAAAATTCTGGTTTAACTCAATAGCATATTACACTTTCCCTGCCCTGTAAATTAGATTGATTGTGGAAGCACGCGAGATTGATAATACATAGATCTGTGTTATGACAGGCATTGTTTTAGTGCCCGACTGAAGAGGAATGCCTCCTTAAATGTATCATGGTATAAAATATTGACCTAGAGAACTTCATTATTCAAGCTGTAGAGACAGTCACTACTTAAGAGTAATAAACTGTTTCTCTGTTACATTGAGAATACTCTGGGAAATATGAGAGTTGTCAAATCCTTGAAAATCCTGCCTTTATAGCACACATGGCACTAAAGCTGGAGCTGTATTTTCTGCTAATAAAAGCAAAGGCACAGACAGATGTGAAGGATATCACAGTGTACTGACAAGAAACTAAGAAAAATGAATACCTGGTTGAGGAGTTGCAAAGACACAGGCCAATGACCTTGGGAAGCTTTACACTCTCCAGATATTTTTGTTTCTTGTAAGAAACAAAGATAATCCTGCATTAGTATAAAAAATAAAATAAACCCAAGGTTCTAAGCTGAACACATTTTATGAAAAATATCCTGAAATGTCTCTTAACAACGTATCGTGTTAGATAACATAAAAATAAAGAATGCTGAAAGCCAGCCAGAATATTTTAGAAAGTAAGACATTTTGAAGGCTTCAAAAGTGATATACAAAAGTGCAAATTTTAAAAAAAGATGGTTTGAACCAGAATGTCATCTCTTTCATTTGTTAAATAAGAAAAAATTTTGCTTCCTCTTTCAACCCTAACATCTCCTCTCTTTTAATCTAGCATTTAAACACTTGCCCCACTTTTAGAAAGCTTTTGTTAGTATATTAAAAACATATACTTGGCATGCCTTTTTCAACTGTTGTTATGTCAATCTCTTAATAGTCTAGCACTTAAATTACTAAAATTATAATATCAGAAAAGTGCTAATTGATGCTTGGTATGACTAGCCCTCTTTAAGTGACTTCTTAATAACCAGGTGTGTGTATATACCTGTGGCAAATAATTACATTTTGTTCTCATTTTATGTTTTTAGATTGAGAAATCTACTACTGGCCTATTTAGAACATCCAGTTTAGAAGAATATCAATAGTTACTTTTTCTTTTTCAGAAAAATAGACATTTATATTTCACTAAGATTTATTTAATCTGATTAATATTCATTTAAAATAATGTATATGAAAGTGTAAATCATGTATTTATTTTTAAAATAACAGAAAACAAAACTATGATATTTAAATTTTCACATAGTGTCTTACTTTCTGAACTTGTATATAATTTAAAATGACATTCTACAATGTAAAATAAATTTTTACTTTGACTCTTTAATTGATAAGTACCTAGATTCCCCAAAGTGCCTGCAAATAGCTTAAGAGAAGTATAATGGCATAAAGAAATGCAGACAAAAATATAGGTTATATTTAAGTAACATGAAAGATAAGAGGTTGGGGCTGAGACATCTAATACAGGAGCATAAAGCAGCATGCAAAGGAAAGGAGCACTGTACATCAGCAGGGTGATATGAGCCAACCCTCTATTAAAGATTTTGCCTTGGTTGTGCTTTGAATCAACTTCTTTGTTAAATGACTATATCACATGTTTTGGCCACACGTGTCTAGAATTTGTTATAAACAATAAGAAACAAAGGTAGAGCCAGGCAGTACCAACACCCATCTTTAATCCCAGTACTTAGGAAGCAAAGGCATAGACAGGCAGATCTCAGTAGTTTGAGGCCAGCCTGATCAACAGAGAAAGTTCCAGGACAGCCAAGAATACATAAGAAAAAGAAGAGATGAAAGATGAATGATGAGAGAGGAGAGAGGAGAAAGGAGAGAGGAGAGAGGGGGTGGAGGAACTTACCTAAGGCTCTCTGGTTTATTAAATCCCCATGAGCAGATATTGCCCAGTGAGCACAAGCAACTAAGGGTCTTAACTAAGAAGACAGATGATCTCATTTCTCTTTCCTGTGTGGAAAACTGATTATTCATTACATGTGACATATACCATGCATTCATACATTGTATGTGTTAATAATTTATCAAGTATGTGCAAATAATTGTTGGTTTTATACTACAAATAGCAACTATATTAAATACTATTGTGATTGGAAATATGAAGCTGAGAATTCAAAGTCAATGGAAGAAAGTATAGTGGAAACTGCTCATTTACAGTGGACAGAGATCAAGCCTCAGACGGACCTTTATTCATAAATATTCATTGCCCCACAATGTCAATACATCTATAATGCAATCTATACATTTAGAACATAATCTACTTTGTTTCAGACCCAACCTTCTGAGTCTTAATTCTACAATGGAAGGAATGCTGCTTAGTAACAGGAGATGCCAAATTAATTAAGGCAGGTAGCATGTGTGTATGGGTTTGTGTGTGTGTGTGTGTGTGTGTGTGTGTGTGTATCTATGTGTGTTTGTCTGTGTGTCTCTGTGTGTCATCTCTGAGAGATGTCAAAAAAGTACAGTCATCTAAACTGTCAATTTCAGTTATAGCCAGTATCTTTCCTTAGTAACCTGTCTGCTGGGCTACTTGATACAAAATGAACCATCGCCCTATAGCCAGAAGCTGTATTTCAGATGTCTTGTATCTTGAAATGACTGCTGTCCATGGTTCTAAAAATAAAATCCAGAGTAATGTGTTGAGAGGGGAGACCACAGTTACCAGAAGGGGTCTCTCTGAATTTCAGAGGCTAATTATAGTGTTCCTCCTCATGCATCAGAGAATCAGCTTTGTCCTTATGATTTTCTGTAAGATGATTATGCTCTGAAAGGTCTGTTTTAGGAGATACTATTTATCTATTTATTCCCATTTACTGATAATTCACTGCTACACTCTCCTGGCACTTGTTAACATTAATAAAATCAAAAGAAGAATTTTCTCAATGAAAAGAGAGAGAACCAAACAACTTCCTTAAAATTTTCTCCAAAGAACCATATGCAAAAATGAGTAATGATTTTCATTAGACAAATGGATGATACAATAGTTCACAACTTAAAGGTTTTGAAGTAACCGGTAGTGGTTGAAGAAAGAAAAGGTCTCTGTCCCTCTCATCTTATGCACTGGCCTTAATTTCCTGCATCAAGATGAACGTAGCAGAGTTAGAGATGCAAGCAACTAGTTCATGCTAACTGTGCTGCATGAGATGGTGTTCTTAAGTCAGCACCAAGGAGTATGGCTTCTGGAACTTTACCAGAGACGGAAGCTGAGATAATGACTGTTGACAAATATGTAACTCATACAATGACCATTTTCAGATTGGTGTGTAAACAAGAATGCCTACTGGCTGGTTTATTATTTACTTACTTATTTACATCCCAAATGCTGGCCCCTCCCAGTTTATTCCTCACAGAGACCCTACCCTCATCTCCCATACCCTCTCCCCTTCTCTGGATTCATTCTGATATCATGACAAAAATCAGTGCTGATTGGTCAGGAGGTACTATCCTAAAAAAGGAGGTAATTGAGAAGCTTAATTAAAATGGAAAGATCTACTTAGTGTTTGTAGCAGTTGAATAACACCTATTGTTATTCCAGCTGGCAGCAAAGCTATGATTTGTAAAGGGTAGTGCTTTTGGAGAAGATATCAGTATGTGGCAAACCCCTGAAGTAAGAATGGTATATTGATTTGCTATCAATGTTACTGTGGGATATAATTTCACAAGGAATTGATAAGACAATTGCATATATTTATACTAAAACTATCAAATTATGTCATAGCATTTGGAGTAAAGTATAAGCAAACAATTTTATCTAGAATAAAAACTTTAGAATAAAAAGAAGATGCTTTTTTTTTTTTAGTAAACACTACTGGTAAATCTTTCAGAGTGTGGTGGCTGAACTTGTTGAAACAGGATATGTATCCTTCCAGAGAGGGTGACTTTCTGGCAGGTCCTTTCTTTCCCCCAGGTCTCCAGGATGGCTTCTTGCTGACCACTGTTCCTTTGTACTCATCTTATGGCCTCGTTTACTCTTTTCTTCAATATAACTTTATATCTTTTCTAAATTTATGACTTATTTTACATCGATTACATTTTAGGTTGACTGCTTCCTGATGATATATAAAGGGCACCTTAATCTCATGAGTTACTTGAGTCTAAATAGTAATGCAGCCTGCATTATTTTGTGAAGGCCTTTTGCCTCCATGTCTATTATAGGAATTTTTATGAACAACAGTTACACTGAGTGACCAGCTAGCTCAAAGTGCTTTAATGTTTGCCTCATCCTTGTAACAACTGGATTTTGACCTAAGTTGTTAGATAATGCAGCTTTTTAGCCTTTGCTCTTGGTTTATCTTCAATAACACACTTTTGAATGGGTCTTAACTTTGAAAGACTTAAATAAAATAGAACGTCTCAAAAAGGAGCTAGATATGTTAATCTATGTCAGTTGTTGCTTAGAGGAAAAACTACTACTTTAAATTCGTTGTGAAATCACACATAATATTTTCAAATTCACCAAATCACAGTGTGGAGATTGTCAGGTAGGTGTCTAATGAATGCTGTGAGTTGTGGCCTTTTTGTGCTGCAGATATGTCATGCTTCAATAGCATTCAAAATGCTTGTAGAGAGGAGTGCCAGGTCAATTAAAAAAGATGGCCAGGAGATTTCTTAATGCTCATTTGTGTACTCATTCAGATATATCCTCAATCTCTTACCAATGATATCTTTCCCAGCTCACACTGTGTCTGCTGATTTTATAATTACAACCACCCATTCTTAAAACAAGTTGAGTGTTTGTTCCCATCTTCTTATTATTCTTATTAGTATATGTTCCAGGACAACAGTATGGACCTTTACTGTCTTGTTCTGTTGCCTAGAATAGTGGTTAATGACTCTTGGGGTATGCTACGTTGCCTTTTTCTTTTAATAAATACTATATACTATAATATATAATATACAATATACAAAATACAATATATAATATGATTAAAATTATATATGTGTATGTGCATGTATGTGTGCCTGTGTGTGTGTATGTATGACATCGTAAGCTGTATGTATCCTTTGAGGATGGTTATTACGCGTACACTGCTGATAATAGCAACATCCATGTTCAATCTCTGTCTGTCTGTCTGTCTGTCTGTCTCTCTCATTATTAGTGTTCCGACAGATTTTAACATATAAACATATCACCAGGCTTGGAAATATCGTTTTTGATTAAATAACCTCTGATTTTATAAAGTTAAGCTAGAGTAACACCCAACCTTCTATAAATTGCAAAGTAGAATGAATTTGTATTTTTTTCTGTTTTATCCAAGCATAGTTGTAACTATAATGTGTCTATTTGAGCAGGAATTATTTAAAGATACTCTTGAAGTAAAAATAATAAAATTTAGACATCTGCTTTAATTTTTTCAAAATTTGATCATATATATATAATATATGAATATATTGTAGTACGTACAAGTTACTGTGTGGCCTCACAGACATAATGCACTGAGTTGTCATTTATTCTTTACATTCCCTAATGAGAATAAAATCTTTGGTATTTGTTGATATTTAAAAATTCCTAAGTACTTTGATAAGATGAATGATTAAAATCACATGATTTTGATTGTCAATTTTATGAATTTGCTTGTTGTAAATATTTAAATCGCTCATTTTTTTTGATATTTACATTAATTACATTTCAAATATTTTCCCCCTTTCCAGGTTTCCCCTTTGGAAACCCCCATCCCATCCCCGCCACCCTTGCCTCTATGAGGCTGCTCACCCACCCACTTACCCACTCCCATCTTCCCTCCCTATCATTCCTTTACACTGGGGCATCTAACACCCTCTGTCCCAAGGGTCTGTACTCCCACTGATGGCCAGCAAGGCCATCTTTGTTTTATTGTTATCATTCTTGTATGCTAATCTTCTTGCATCAACTAAACAAGAATATTACATTTTTAGCAGATTTTTATCAGATAAACCCTTGTTTTCATTCTTTCCAATTCTTCCTTTATTCCCACACTATTATTCTCTTCCAACTTCATATAGTCTATTCTTAAATCTGTGGGGTCTTCTTAGTGCTATAGTATGCACATGCTCATAGGACATTCTGTCCCTATAATACTTATAAACTAAAGAGATATCAATGTCAGGATTTAGGGATGATGAGAACATTTACACTTTAGTGGGTCAATGACAAAAAAGTAAGTCCATTTAAAAGACATATTGAAAAATAGAATCCAAGTTGCAACAACTTGCCTAGTATGATGGAGTAGAAAAAATAAAATCAACATTTTTTATAACTAAAGGGAGGAAATCATCAGAAAGTAATTGATCAAAACTAATACTACTTTAATTTAAAAATAGTACCTATTGTTCAAATATAGAAGTCTTTAAACATCATCACTAAAAGTTACCATATTATCTTTAGCTATTTTGTTCTTATACTTTTTGTGAAAATTTATTTCATTATTACACTGTTCATTATATTTTAGTTCTTGTATGAGTAATATATTTCAATTTTTTTAAGCTTGCATGTTAATTATATAATGATAATTATGCTATGTATTATTAATATAAGGAGTGCTCCTTTCTGATGCAGAATAACACTATACTGCATGCTGAAATTTATTTATTTATACCTCTTCATCATCAAAAGTATAACAAAAATATAATGGATCTTAGAAAAGGAAATAATAATCAAATATCTTCATTTTATACTTCAGATAGATTATTTTAAAGATGTCTTCTGGTCACACGTTTCACTTTAGAGTAGCATGTCGTAGGTCTGGTACAGAATCTCACTAGTTGAACTCCAGCTTCTTATATGGAAGACTTCAGGTTCAATCCTAAGAACCAGAAAAGTCAGTGTTTATCTTGTTTCAAGAGAACTGCAGGCTTAAAAGAAGCTTAGACTATATGGTGAAAGGCTGTCTTATCAACAACTATAAAAATTAAAGGGATTAGAGCTATTACTGAAATAGTCTAATTTTAAAATATAATTATGACTTAAATATTATTGTTTAACTTATAACATGTATTCTTATTATAATTTTACATTAAATATTCAAATTTAAATGTTTGACATTCTGTATTCTAGACAAATCACATAATTTACCAATATCTTCATTTTTGTACATGATATAGTTTCTGACTTGTCTTGCTATCAAGACAAAATCAGTTTACATTGCTGTGAAATCTAAAAAGAACAAGAAATTATGTTAAATGAAATCATATCTCATAATTGCACAAAAATGACAGAAGTAAAATATTTTCATGTTCACATACACACACACACACACACACACACACACACATATATATATATATATATAATGTATAGTCAATGTGATTGCTAAATTTTTGTTTTTGTAGTTCATAATAGATTTCCAACATTAATTTTAGTGAAAATAACTCATTAGTTTTGTCTATAAATAAGGAAAACTATTAAATATTCATAGTTCCAGATTAGGAAATCTGTCATTTATAACAATGGCTATTCTTTTATTGAGCATGTAAATGAGTTCTTTGTTTATTGTCCCAGCCCTCCACATCTGACTACTCTCCCTCCATTTGTTTTTTACAGAATTTCACCTCCTTTTCAAGGATGTTATTCTCTCTTAAGCCACATAATATTACAAAACTAACTTTCTAAATCTTTTAGTTCCATTAAGGCATTATAATACTTTTCATTCTACTGAATTTTAGAATTCATACATTTTGCTTCTTTTCTTAACTTTTTAAAAAATTTCTTTTATGTCTTAATATTTTCAAGCTATGATTTAATTCAGGACCTTAGCTTACCTAGCGGGGGCTCAATTACTAACTCCTTGAAAACATTAGTTAATTGTTTTGTGGGTTTTGTTGGTGGTGGTTGTGTTGTTGGCTTATACTGATTATACATGATAATGGATTTCACAGAGAATTTATTTCAAATATTTTATATATTTTGATCATAACCACACCAATTCCCCATAGTCTACTCCCTTTTATTTCTCCCATACTCATATTAGTCTTATTTCTGTTTATACACATACACACACACACACACACACACACACACACACACTAATTACACACATATGTGTGTGTGTCTGTATTTGTGTTTCTGTGTTTGTTTCTGTGTGTAGATGGCAGATGACAGCTAGACAGACAATAGCTAGATTATATGTATCTATATAAAGTCTAATATCTAAAAGAAGAGACAATGTGTGATTTTTTCTGAGTTAGACTTGTTTCCTTAATGTAATAATTTTATGCTGTCTGTATTTTATAGGAAATAAGTAAAATCAACCTTCTATTTCATTAAATAAGCCTGTTTTCTGCATGTGTGCTATATTTTCTTTATCCAAATATTGATGAACACTGAGGTTGATCTTATAACTTGTCTTTTGTGGAAAATGCTGCAATAAATAATTAGTTTCAAATATCTATGCATCGTGGAGTCTTCTGGGTGGATTCTAGAGTGTGCCTAACTGATTCACATTCTACGTGTGCTTTAAGTGTGTTGAACCTCCATAGTAATTTTCATAGTGTCTGCCATAGTTTGTTTTCTATTGGCAGGATAAATGCCATGTTCCAAAGTAACTTGGGAGGAAATAGTTTATTTCATATTATACTTCTACATCACAATCCAACACTGAATAAAGCCAGGGAAAGGGACTCAAACAGGAACCTGGATGCAGCAATTATAAAGGAGATCATAAGGAATGACTGCTGCTTATTGGCTTGCTCATCATCACTCCCTCATCTGAACTGGTACATACATCTCAGGATTACTTGCACCAGGGAGATACTTTCCACAGTAGATTAGGGTCTCCAACACCAATAATTATGAAAAAAAAAATGGCCCTCACACACGTGCCTACAGCCTGGTTTGACAGAGTCTGTTTTCCTATTCTCAGATGATAATCATCATAATACTTCTATAAGTGAGGTATTATTACATCTATTTAGAAAAGAGTGTGCACGCTCAAAGAGTTAAATACTGTTATTACTTTGTTTCATCCATTTGTAATTTATTTGGTAAAGGTTATGCAAAGAACAGAAGCTTCAATGTTTGAACCCACGGAGATTCATTCTGGAAATCTTACTATTCAATGAGAGTGATTTTAGATACTATATTAATTCATTTAAGGAAGACTTGCTAATAACAGAAGACATTGATATCAATGAAATAATAACCATTGTAATTGATTACCAAGTATGCTCTGCAGAACCACTGAGAAGGAGTGGTGTGGAATGGATTAAACTTTGCTAGCAGGCGAAGAAGGTAAGATTTAAAAATTCTTTCTTATGCTGATATTCCAAGACCATTAAGATTTTATTTTGAATTAACTTAGTAAAATGTTAGTAATTTTTCTCTTCTTTACTTTTCAAGGTCATGTGTTTCTCTCATGTGCTTTGGGTGTATATTGCCTTTGCCAAAAAGGATGAACTGAAAATATAACACTATGCTAAAAGAAGGATGTTGAAAACTCTTTTCTTGATGTCTCAGTATTTTTAGCAATGACACCAGGTAGAAGAGAACATTTTAACTTGTCTTTTAAGTTTTACTGAATAACCTTTAGAGAGAAGTATAGAAGGCAATGTTAAAATATGAATCTGTATAACTCAATAGAAATGTGATATCTTTTATTTTCATCCATGGTAGTGTACTCTTTAGAAACCAATGAAAAATCATTTTTAGTAGCACTGTACTCAGATTAAAAAGCAAGAAAAAATTGCTGTGTTGATCGATAAAGCCATTTGATTCGATCTCCTCTGAAGATGATAATTCTTATAAATCATTGCACATGAGTAGACTTCATTTACCATGCTATCCCTTCCATAATATTCTTTAAGATTTATAAATTGATTAAAAATAAATTAATGAAAGAAATCTGAGATTCCTTTAAAAGTTAGAAATTGCATTTGTTTATTTATTCAATTTTGCTGTTGCTGTTGTCTTTGTCTATTCCTGTGCAAAAATCATGACCAAGAAGCAAGTTGGGGAGGAAAGTGTTTATTCGGTTTACAATTCCTCACTGCTGTTCATCACCAGAGGAAGTCAGGACTGGAACTCAAGAAGGTCAGGAAGCAGGAGCTGATGCAGAGGCCATGGAAGAATGCTTCTTACTGGCTTGCTTCTCCTTCCTTGATCAGCTGGCTTTCTTATAGAGACCAAGACTACTAGCCCACAGATAGTACCACCCACAAGCCCCCCCCTCGTTAATTGAGAAAATGCCTTATAGCTGGATCTCATGGAGGCATTTTCACAACTGAAACTCCTTTCTTTGTGATAACTCCAACTTCTATCAAATTGACACAAAACCAGCCAGTACAATTGACCCCTTGTCAACTTGACACACAAATCCATCACTATTAAAACTCATCCCTTACTTTCTTATTCATCCCCAAGATCTAAATAACTTTAAAGTCCCACAGTCTTTGCAAATTCCTTCATATTAAAATTTTAATCCCTTTAAAAATTCCAATCTCTTAGAATTCAAAGTCGTTTAACCATTAATAGTCTCTTTACTGTGGACTCCACTAAAATACCTTTTTCCTTCAGAAGGGAAAATATATCAGGGAACAGTCACAACCAAAACCAAATCAAACTCCAACTGTCCAATGTCTGGGATCTACTCATGATCTTCTTGATTCCTCCAAGGGCTTGAGTTACTTCTCCAGCTCTGCCCTTCGTAGCACACACGTTGTCTTCTAGGATCCAGATGCCTGTACTCCACTGTTGTTCTTGGTGGCATCTGAGGCTACTCTCCAAAACACTGCTGTCTTCTGCTGCAGCTAGGTTTACCAACAGTCTCTCATAGGCTCTGTTTATGGTGCCAAACCTCACCTTCTTTGCATTACTTCTTTAGTCCTGGGCTATCAATTGCAACTGAGGCTACACCTTCACCAATGGCCTTCAGCAGCCTCTTACAACGCCTGAGCCTCAGCTGATCTTCATGACCCCTTCATGCCTTCAAAACCAGTACCACCTGGGTGACTCTTACACATTAGCAAGTCCAGCCACAGCACAAGGCACAACACTGACTATCTCTGGAACACAGCCTCTGTGCTCTCAGAAAATACTTCTCAGAAGATTTTACTTCAATGATGCTGGTCTCTTCCCAATCACTGCCAATTTCCCAGCTCCAGATAACCAGCATCAATTGTCCCAGTAATGCAATGGTTTTCCTTTAGTAGTTCTGATATCTTTTTAAATCACAGCAGATCCTTCAGCCCCAGATAACCAAAACCACAGAATCTTCACAATCAAAGTAGCAACAACCCTGATAAGAGTCTTTAATCTTCCCTCTGAAATTTCCCAAACCAGGCCTCCATCTTCTGCACTGTTCTCAACATTATCTTCCAAGCACCTACAGAACATTCCACAGAGCTCTTAACATCCCGATGACTCTTCTAGCTCAAAGTTCCAAAGTCCTTCCACAGTCCTCCCCAAAACATGGTTATGATATCACAGGAATACCCCACTCCTGGTACCAATTTTTTATTAGTCAGAGTTTCTATTCTTGCACAAGCATCATGACAAAGAAACAAGTTTGGGAGGGAAAGGTTTACTCAGCTTATACTTCCACACTGCTGTTCATCATTAGAGGAAGTCAGGACTGGAACTCAAGCAGGTCAGAAAGCAGGAGCTGATGCAGAGGCCATGGAGGGATGTTTCTTACTGGCTTGCTTCTCCTGGCTTGCTCAGCTGGGGTCTTTATACAGCCCAAACCTACTAGGCCACAGATGGTACCATCCACAAGAGGCCCTCCCTCCTTGATCACTAATTGAGAAAATGCCTTACACCTGGATCTCATGGAGGCATTTTCTCAACTGAATCTCCTTTCCCTGTGATAACTCCAGCTTGTGTCAAGTTGACACAAAATCAGCCAATCAGTGCTGGTGATGCTGTTGTTGTTGTTGTTGTTGTTGTTGTTGGTGGTGGTGGTGTGTGTGTGTGTGTGAGAGAGAGAGAGACACATCTGCTACAGTGTACAATGAGAACAGAGGACAATTTGGAAGAGTTGGTTCTCTTGTTCCACCAAGTCAATACTTGGTTTCAAATGGAAGTCTTTAGGTTTGGTAACAAGTGTCATTAACTGCTGGGCTTCCTTGCCAAATGTGCTGTGTTCATTGTGCACTGTAAATTTTCTGTAAATTTAGACATGGTTGTAAATCACAGTACTCTGCACTCTATACACTCATTTGTTTAGATTGGATAAATACTAACGATATTCCTTTCCAAAGTATAAAGCACAAATTCATCACCTATTTATTTAATTGTATGTGCCAAAAGGTGAAATGAAACAAAAATTGATTCTTACAATGAGCATTTTTATGTGTAAATAAATACACAATTTTACTCATTCACTGGGGAATAAATCACCCACTTAGAACAAGGCAGGTGACTAGAAGCCTTGAACATTAAGATCTTGTCATGTGCTTCCTATGACTATTAAGGAAACATTTTCTAACTCTGAAATTTTCTTAGTTATCTTTGTTGACCACTTCACACAATATGAGGGAAGGTTTCTAATAGGAATCATCTCAGATCATCACATAGATTTTTATTATTCAAGAAGGTTTGATGACATCAGAATACATTTCATAAAACTGAATGAGCTCTATCAATAAATAATATGCAACATATTTTAAGTATCAGTTGTGTCACAGGTGCAAGGGATTTTTGTTTTATTTACTCCTTTGACAACTTACATAGAAACTAGCTTTAGACTACTGATGCATCTTAGTGGTTCATGGCTAGAGCATTCTCTTACAGCCTGTGATTATATCTTCACATTTTTTACCTGTGGGTTTTTTTTTATTATTATTATTCATTCACATGTACTTGAGGAGGAAGCTTTTTTGATGGTGTCTGAGCAAGACACAGATCTCTGAGTATAGCAGACTGTCATAGAACTGCTAGATTTTCTGTTATGATCAATTAGCAGAATAAATATATTTGGTTTTACCCTAGGTCCCTAACCTATATATTCTCAGGTCCTTAGCCACAAGAGCAATATCAGTGTTGTGTCCTTCCTCATGGATTGAGTCTTAAATCCAATCACATATTGATTGGTTAGTCTCACAAGCTTTGTGAGTGTACTGCACTAGTACATCTTCAATCAGGCACCACTGTAGATTGTTTTTGCATTTTTTTTTTATATTGCTATTGTTTGGGTCTTCTTTAGGCATCCATAGTGTTGAAGAATCAAGGACAGATCTTCCCTGAGAAGACATAATCTCACAAGCTTCCTTGTTCCCTTGCCCTACAATCTTTGCATTCCCCTTCTATGAAATTTCCCCTCAGGGTTAAGTGTGGGATTTATGTTGTAGATGCATCTCTTGGGACTGGGATCACCATGAACAACTTATCACAGTTTTAATTACATTTTTCTTTTATCATCTTCATTTGCTATAAAGCAAAGCTTCTTTATGGAAGGCTGAGAGTTACAGTTATCTGTTGCTATAGGGTAAGCTTAAGTTAGACATTGTTCTGGTCTAATAAAATGAAGCCAGTAGGCTGTACTGTATAATCCTTGAGCTCCCTATCCTTGTATAGTTGACTGTGGTACGCATTTAGTAGTTCAGCTGTCGTTCCTCATCCTCTGTTTGTTCCCTCTCAGGGTTTCCAGATACGGCTGCACACTGGGCTAGAAGGATGAAGTGGAGTCAAGAACAGGTGGTGTTCTGCAGTATCTAAATCAGGCTTTGAGTGAGTGCCATCAGTGAGGTATTGGGAGTGGGTGGCTGGAAGAAAGCCTTCGTGGATCTTAGTGTTATAGCACTTTTAGGTGAAGGCCTTTCCAAACAATTTCTAACAGTTCTCTGAGATGATCTAATCATGTGCACATACCTTTATTTAGAGTAGACTTGTACATATACACCTTGTTTGGAGTGAGCAGGGGGTATATATGAACCTTTGAGAGGAAGAAGGAGTTTTCAGGGTAAATGAAAATCATTGGCTAGAGTTTTACTGTTCTGTGAATGCTTCATTTGCATGGAGAAACATTTAATGAATCTTGGGTGCTTGCTGGATAGGCTCTTATCAGGAGCAAGGAAGTTTAACCTGTAATCATACTAAGGCTACATGACATTACACAGGTTAAGGGTAAAGGAACACAGACAAGGCCAGAGAATAAGAATCCCTGTGATAAAGGGAGTCCCCCATTTTGTGTCAAGCTAAGAAGAGTATCCAGGTAATGTAGAATTAAAGCTTAATAAGCAGGGCCAACAGTTGACTAAGCTTCCAGTATCAGCAATTGAGACTTACCTTCAACCTCTGAGAGACACCTGAAGACAAAAGTGATGAAATATTAGTTTTAATTATTTATTTAAAGGTTTTTTTAAACTATGGATCTTTCTCTCTTTGTCTTTCCCTCTCTCATTTTCCTTCATCACACTTTTAAACTACAAGCTTTGTTATAGTTAGTGTTCAGTACATTGATATTTCCATTCATGTATGGAAACATTTAAAATTTTTTTATATGATACCACATTTCCAGCATGCCCTTCATTCTCCCTCTAACCTAAGGTGTCCCTCCCACTCCTTCTCACATTCATGTCTTTTATTCTTCAATTATAGTTTTTACACACACACACACACACACACACACACACACATATGTGTTTTGTAAATATAACCTGCTGAGATCATTTAGTCTTTTATAAATTTTTCAAATGATATATTATCTGTTATACTAACTTTCTGCTATACATTTGTATAAGCACAAGAACATGCTAGGTAAAATGTTCACTAGGTAAAGTCATTGGGGCTTCTGGATAAAGGAGAAGTTAGCTTTGTTCTAAAACTTAGGTTAATTACATTTTTTCATAAATTTAATTACACAGTTTTAATTAGAAAATATATCAATGCCTAGTTGGCAGGAGTTCAACTTAAACTATCCAGTAATTATACAGTTATTATATGCTCCCAAAGCCAAGGGTACAGAATCAAATGGAATGTTTAAAACAAAGAATAGTTTAAGAACACTCAACCGCATAGTATATTATCACTGCTTTGAGGTTGTAAATAATTTAGAAAACTAATCTTCGTACATATCATTTTGTTAATTTTGGTATGATGCAATAGAGTACTGTATCACTATATTCTTTTTAAATATATCCTATATTTGATTTTGAAAATAGTTTCTCCTAGTACTTAGAGTGGATAATAGTAGTCACTATATAATTCTGTATTTTTAAACCTCAGTATATATAGAAATTGTATTAGTACTGGAGGTAATAATATTTTACATGTTAAAATAAGTTCATTTAACACCTGCACTGCAAAACTATTTAGTTGGTATCATTTAAGGACCATAATTGTGAATTTATTTTGTGTTTTATTTTTATGTGCTGTAATATTTCTCTTCCAAATGTGGAAAACCCTAACTTGTGGAAGTCTCCCTGAACAGTAGGAATTCTACCTTCACTTGTTTTACTGGAGCAGCAGCAACAACAACAACAACAACAACAACAACAACAACAACAGGAAGAGATTTCAGGAAAGGATGTGTTGTGAAGACAATGACTAGATGAGGATCTAGTACGTCGCAGAGTGAACTTACTGCTTATATGCCGCATGAATTACACAGAGGTGCCGGAGAAAGAAAACCAGTGCTTACCATCCTATAAAAAATGGCTATCACCTGTTTTATAAATACCTCAACGGCACTATTTTTTCATAATTTTTCAAATAAAATAATGCTACAAGCAGGGCTTTGCAATAAGACCCAGTCTCAAGCAAACTGACACATAAACACACATCAACCAAAATATCTGTAATTATAGATATCTGAAATTCCTTCAGATGACGTTGCTATGTTTGTGCAGAAACAGTGACTTTACCCTGTGCTTTATACAGCAAAATGTACGGGATAAATGTTAGAATGGCTGTCATAAAGAAACAACATAGAAAAGGAGAATCATAATCAAGTTCTCATTTTTGTAGAAGTCAAATATGTTAAAATTAGTAACTCTGTTTCTAATGTGAGTATTACTTGTATATGTAGTTATTCTTTATGGAGATTTCTCAAAATCCAAGCTTACAGCTTGAGATGGTCACAAGCCTACTCAGATAGTTAAATTACCTGTTTCAAAAGACATTCATGAACTATCTTAAATCTGTGTTAATGAATATGTGGTAGATGTTTTGTTTGCAGTTTTTCACTTTTATTTAATCATTTTTACAGTCCAGATTTTATCCCCCTCCCAGTCCACCCTCTGGCTGTTCCACATCATGTACCTTCTCCTCTAGTCTCCACGAAGATGTCACCAATCACCCAACCCCATCCCCACCAGAACTCCATACTCTCTGTGCCCTCCAGTCTCTTGAGAGTTAACTGTATCTTCCCAGAGTCCAGACCCTGAAGTCCTCTGCTGTATATGTGTTGGGAGCCTCATATCAGCTAGTGTATGCTACTTGCTTGGTGGCCCAGTGTATGAGAGATCTCGGGGGTCCAGGTTAGTTGAGACTGCTGGTCCTCCTACAGGGTCACCTGCCTTCTAGCTTTCCCCTAATTCAACCACAGAAGCCAGCAGCTTCTGTCCATTGAGTGGGTGTAAATATCTGCATCTGACTCTTTCAGCTGCTTGTTGGGTCTTTTGAAGGGTAGTCATGATAGGTCCCTTATTGTGAGCACACCATAGCCTCAGTAATAGTGTCAGGCCTTGGGACATACAGAACATAACTTTTTTCTCAAAACTCAGATCCACTTAATTGAAAAGATTTAAAGGGACTGAATTCATCAGAAAAAAGGTGAGGATTTCATTCTAAAATGAAATTGCCATCTCATATGTCAATTTCACAAAATAAGTTCGGACATTCATCAGTTCTATATCCAAATATACCAAAATTAACATCCACAAGTGTAACTCAGAATAATAGGCACTTTTAATGAGCAGCTTCTACATATAACACAAGTTTGTTTGAGGTCCTGTCCAACATCTTCCATATCTAATCCCAGAACACTTAACACTGCCACTCTCTAGGATAACTCATAAAAAGAGTTGGAACATCTTTTCCAATGATTCTAGGAAGCAAGTTATTTAAACAGAATCGTATTTCAAGTAAATGTGTGTGTGTGTGAGTGTGTGTGCATCTTTCAGTGTGTATTTGTTTGTGTGTGTGAGTGTGTGTGAGAGAGAGTGTGTGTGTGAGAGAGTGTGTGTGTGAGAGAGAGAGTGTGTGTGTGTGGTTGTTGCTTCTGTTTTCCTACTATGTAGAAAGTTCCAGCAGCTTAAGGAATAGAAAGGGAGAACTTGTATTCAGTATGGCTTGGAGAACATTGAAGAACAAAACCCCATTGATTATCAAATAATGTCTTGTCTAAAACCTATAAAGATTCAATAGAACATATATTGTATAAGGATTGGGAAACTCAAGAAATACTTGTAATTGCTAAGTGCAGTTAAAAGCTGCTCAAATACTATTAGTATTTAACTCAGATTTTTATCATAATGCAATAGTCTTTTATCTGACTTACTTTGTTCAATATGTATTAAAATTCATTTATATATTTGAAAACATCAGTAGTTTTATTATTTAATAACACCATGTGCTATGCATATATTGCAATATTTTGCCCATTTTCTTCTTAACAGTTATATTCTTCAGGGCTTAGCTTTCAGCAGTATAGATGATTTAACAGTGTGGTTAACAGGGCTCAGTGCAAAGCAGTGTGTCTGTAAGCCTATTACTCAGGAGACCAAAGCAGAAGAATTCGAGTTTGATTCCAGACGGGAAATCATGTAGAGCTTCTAGCTGAAAAATTAAAACACAAAAAGTATAAACACTAATTAGATGCTATAGATACATTTAGATACATTTTTATATCTCTTAAATAAATCTATAGCATATAATTTTGGGGGTGTTGAGGGGTATTTTATTATTATTATTATTATTATTATTATTATTATTATTATTATTATTTATTATTATTTTACAGTCCAGTCATTATCAACCTCCTGGCCCATACTCCAACTGTTCCTCATACCATTTCTTCTCCCCTATCTCCAAGAAGATGCACCACCCCCACTCTATGAGACCTCCCCATTCCCTGGGGGCTCAAGTCTATCAAGGGTTAGGTGCATCTTCTCTCACTGAGGCCAAATGTAGCAGTCCTCTGCTGTATATTTATTGGGGTCCTCATATCAGCTAGTATATGTGGCCTGGCTGGTGGCTCAGTGTCTGAGAGATCATAGGGATCCAGGATAGTTGAGATTGCTGGTCTTCATATGTAGTTGCCCTCCTTGGCTTCTTCCAGCCTTTTCCAAATTCAAGCACAGGGCTTTCCAGATTCTGTCCATTGTTTGGATATAAGTATACACATCTGACTCTTTCAGTTGTTTGTTTGGACCACTCAGAGGCAGATATGCTAGACTTCTGTCTGGAAGTACACCATAGCATCAGTGATAGTGTCAGGCTTTAGAGCCTTTCCTTGAACTTGATCTCAATTTTGGCAGGTCACTGAACCTCCTTTCCCTCAGTTTCTTCTCCATTTTTGTCCCTTCAGTTCTTTTATACAGGAACAAATCTGGGTCAGAGTTTTTGACTGTGGGATGGGTCCCCCCACCTTCTACCTCCTGAGATTTCCTGTTTCCATTCGTTATGCTGGCCCTCAGGGCTTCACTCTTATCCCCCTCCCCCAATACCTGATAATGTTTCCCCTTTCTCCTCCCTGTCCCCTCTCTCACCCAGGTTCCTCCCTCTTTCTGCCCTCCAAGACTGCTTTCTTCTCCCTCAGAGTTGGATTGAGGCATCCTCACTTGGACATGTTAACCTCCTTGAGTTCTGTGGATTGTATCCTTGGTATTCTGTAAATTTGGGGCTAATATCCACATATTAATGAGTATATACCATAGTGCAAGTCCATTTTTGTCTGAGTTATCTTACTCAATATATTTTCTAGTTATGTCTATTAGCTTGAAAATCTCAGGGTATCCTCATTCTTAATAGATGAGTAATATTCCATTGTGTAAATGAACCACATTTTCTCTAGCCAATCTTCCTTTTGTGGGACATCTGGTTTGTTTTCAGCTTCTGGCTATCACATATAAGACTGTGATGAACATCGTGGAACATGTGCCCCTGTGACATGGGTGTGTGTGTGTATGTAGATCTTTTGGATATTTGTCCAAGAGTGGTATAGCTGGGTCTTCATGTAGAACTATTTCCAGATTTCAGAGGAACCTCCAGATTGATTTCCACAGTGGTTGTACCAGTTTTCAATCCCTACATAAATGGAGGAGTGTTCTTGTTTGAGCTCATTCTCACCACCATGTGCGGTCACTTAAGAGTTTTGATTTTAGCCATTTTGATTGTTGCAAGGTAGAATCTCACAGTTGTTTTGATTTGCATTTCCCTGATGACTTAAGGACTTAGGAACATTTCTTTTTAGGTGATTCTTGGACTGTGATACAGGGCTAATATCCAATATATATAAAGAACTCACAAAGCTAACCTCTAAAAATAATTTTTGGTTTTTAAGGTTGTTGTGGGTTAATCTTTTTAAAATTCTTAAAATTTAATTATTTTATTTATTTACATCTCAAATGTTGCCCTTCCCTGAATTCTTCATCCCACTTCCCTCCCTTTCATCTCTGAGAGGGTGCACCCCATCCCAGCTATCTCCCTTCCCTGAGATATCAAATCTCCACAGAATTAGGCATCCTCTTCCACTGAGGTCAGACAAGACCTCCCTGTGCTACCTATGTGTCAGGGCCTCAGACCAGCCCATGTGTGCTCTTTGGTTGCTGGCTTATTCTCTGGGAGCTCCCATGGGCCCAGGTTAGTTAATACTGTCTGTTGTCTTACTATAGGGTTACCATGCCCTTCAGTTCCTTCAATCATCCCCTACCCTATTCCAATGGCTATGAGTATCTGCATATGTCTCAGCCAGCTGCTGGTAGAACCTCTCCGAGGACAGTCATGCTAGGCTCCTCTCTGCAAGTACAACATGGCATCAGCAATAGTGTTGGGGTTTGCTTCCTGCCCATGGGATGGATCCCAAATTGAGCTGATTAATAGATGACTTTTCCTTCACTCTCTGTTCCATTTGTCCCTGTATTTCTTTTAGAAATGAATAATTCTGGGTCAAAAATTATGAAGATGGGTTGGTGACCTTATCCCCCAACTGGGGGCCCTGTCTATCTACTGGAGGTGGTCTTGTCAGGTTTCATCTCTCCACTGTTGAGCATTTTGGCTAAAAGACCTTTCATTGTCTTCACTGCTAATTAGTTGTGCTAAGTACATTCAAGTATCTGTGCTCTATTTAAAAATTTTAAATAAGTCAATGTGTGTGTGTGTGTGTGAGTATGTGTGTGTGTATACATGCACATAGAAACACAGGTGCACGTACACATCTGTGCACATTTGTGTAGGCTATAGGTTATGGTTGGGTTTCTTCCTCCCTTCTTCTCTACCTTCTTATTTTTCTTCATTAATTTTATAGTGGGAATATAGTATACAGGCACACATATATTTGCACATATGTCTGTGCTGACCCACAAATATCCCTACTCACAGAAGAACCCCCACTGATTACTGGAAGCCTCACACATCTCAGGTCTCTGGGACTTTCTAGATGTTATACCCACGCCCACCCCCATCCTACACCCCAGGCAGCTGCATATTTCTATTCATTCTCCTGGCCCTCTGTGTTTCTCTACTGTCTCCCTTCCCCATACCTGATCCTGCCCCCTTTTCCTGTCCCTGTCACTTCTCCCACCCAAATCCCTCCCTCACTCTGCCTCCCATGATTATTTTGTAATTATCAGAATTTAAAATAGGAGTTATTTAGCATATGTGCAACAATATTCTACTTTCATCTAAAGCCATATTCCTAATTATTAATGATACTAATTTATTCATGTGATATAGAGTCAAGCATGTATGGTCTATTATGAAATTCCAGCACAAACTTTGGTGGCCATTTTTCTTGGGTGTTTACCTTTAAATTCCTGAGTTATATAAGTGATTATTATATGTTTTGAATATAAGTTCTTTATAAAAATACATAATTTAAATTATTTATAACAATTTATGTAGTCTTTGTTACACACAAACACACACACATATATATATAATATATATATATATATTATATATATATTAAAAGTAGACATTTTAAGAATGCTATGAAAGTTATCAGTTTCTTGTGGTTAATTTTTATCTCTGTCATTTCAAATGAAACTTCATTATGCTCCCAGTAATAATGTATAAGGATCGCTTTCCATCTTCGTCATATCCTGGACACATTTAGCCATTCAAGTACATATTAGATAACATCTAATTGTCACACTTATCTAATTATGGTGACAAATTCAAATGCCAAATAAAATGTATGTTTTGTGGAATAAATAGACAAAAGACCTTTCATTGTCTTCACTGCTAATTAGTTGTGCTAAGTACATTCAAGTATCTGTGCTCTATTTAAAAGTTTTAAATAAGTCAATGTGTGTGTGTGTGAGTATGTGTGTGTGTATACATGCACATAGAAACACAGGTGCATGTACACATCTGTGCACATTTGTGTAGGCTATAGGTTATGGTTGGGTTTCTTCCTCCTTTCTTCTCTACCTTCTTATTTTCCTTCATTAATTTTATAGTGGGAATATAGTATACAGGTATACATATATATGCACATATGTCTGTGCTGACCCACAAATATCCCTACTCATAGAAGTCAAAAGGGGATGCACAGTATCACTCTATCACTCTCTATATTATTCTATTTGAATAGAATCTCCCATAAAACTTAAAGCTGGGATGTGAATGAATAAGTGAAGATATCCCCTTGACTTCACATTCCATCTTGTACCTGTAACATGCTTGATTATGAAGACCAGAGCATTTCCACATCTGGTTTATTTTTTAAATTTGTACTGGTACTTGAACTCAGATCTTAATGCTGACACAAGTGCTTTTACCCTCTGTGCAACATTTCCAATTTATCTGGATATCTTTTTTAAATTTTTTGAAATTATAATTATATCAATTCCTCCTTTACTTTTTTCCCTCCAAGCCCTCCCATAGGTATCTTAATCTGATTCAAATTCATTGACTCTTCATTGCATTAAATGTCAAATATGTGTATATGCAGATATGTATATATGCTCACACTTATACAAAATTATATAAGATCAATCTAATATCTTTTAAGACAAAGTTTCTGATGGAACCTGAAGCTTGTGAGCTGCCAGATTAGCTGATCAGAGAGTCCCAATGAAGCTCCTGAATCTACTTCCACAATACTGAGTTTATAGGCACATGCCACCTTCCCTGAAGTTTTACATGAGCTGTATGGCATGTTTGCTTGGAAGGTTACTGACTGCATCAGCATACTGATGACTATTTTCTAAATCATCATGGAAAATTATAAGTTCAGATTTTTATTTTATTTGTCCTCTTTCACTTTTATATTTTGCTACAAAATGATATCATATGTGTGGGTATTTTGAACTTAACTTTGCATTAGATTCACTGTTTTAATTGTGTGAAGTTTTTCCTTTTATCCTAGGTGGTACATTCTACGTTATTGAATGTTTCAATGTAGAAATTTTATTTATTTGTCCTGCAGTGTTCAATTTTCCCAGAATCATTTATAAAAGTGAGTATGTTTCTTTCTTTTATATTCTTGAATTCTGGTTCAAACATTTATGGACTGCATAAAAGTGTTTATTTGTGGACTGTACAACAGGGTGTTTATTTGTGGGCTGTGCAACGGGGTATTTATTTCTCTGTTTTCTACTTCATTCTATTCTTCCAGGTTTGAATCATAATGTTCTAAAACTGTAATAAAGTTTGTAATAAAGTTTGAAGTCAGTTTCAACCATGCATTAAGAAGTTGATTGACCATAATCAAGTGAGACTTATCCCTGCTATGCAAGCGTGGTATTGATATGATGGTAAATAAGTAGGAAAGGATATTACCATAATAAAGTGTAATCACTAAGTGAACACATGACTAGATACATAAAAGACAGCACGAAAATGAGCCCACACACTTATGGGCACTTGATATTTGACAAAGAAGCTAAAACAATCCAGTGGAAAAAAGACAGCATTTTCAACAAATGGTGCTGTTTCAACTGGTGGTCAGCATATAGAAAGATGCAAATTGACCCATTCTTATCTCCTTGTACAAAGCTCAAGTTCAAGTGGATAACAGACCTCCACATAAAACCAGATACACTGAAACTTATAGAGCAGAACGTGGGGAAGAGCCTTGAATAGATAGGCACAGGGGAAATTTTCCTGAACAGAATACCAATGGCTTATGCTCTAAGATCAAGAATCAACAAATGGGACCTCATAAAATTGCAAAGCATCTGTAAGGCAAAGTATACTGTCAATAGAACAAAATGACAACCAACAGATTTGGAAACGATCTTTACCAATCCTACATCTGATAGAGGGCTAATATCCAATATATACGAAGAACGCAAGAAGTTAGACTTCAGGGAATCAAATAACCCTATTAAAAAATGGGGAACAATAGTATCCACCAACCAGACCCTCCAGAGCTCCTAGGGGCTATGCCACTAACCAAGGAGTACACATGGCTCCAGCTGCATATATAGCAGAGGATGGCCTTGTTAGGCATCAATATCAACATCATCAAGAAAGAAAACAAGAAAGAAAGAAAGAAAGAAAGAAAGAAAGAAAGAAAGAAAGAAAGAAAAAAGAAAAGAAACACTTAAAGCTGCTTCAAAATTAAACAACAGAAAAGCAGAAATGGTGAAGCAAGGAGCTGAAGGGTTTTGCCTGGGCTTTGAGATAACCTGAATCTAACATTCTGACTCTTGCAAAGCTGAGCAGTGACTCAGGGATAAGAAAGAAGGTGGGCAAGAGCAGGTTAGGCTCTGCCTGGCTTTGCCAGCATTTATATAAAAATTCATTTAGGATCATTGGCTCCTAACTTGTGAGTTCTGCAGAAGTTTTCTCTTACTCCATCAATAGTATCTCTTTGTGTACATATATTCTGGTCTGAGCAGTGATATATCAGTCTAAACGGCTCTCTTCCAGCAGATCCATAAGGGCACATACTGTTCTAAATTTTGTTTAAAATTCTAGGTAGAGAAAACATTAAAATGTATACATGAAAATGAAAAAAAAAGTAAAGAAAATTCAAAATAGTTTTCTTTTAATAACCAAAATAACCTAACAAATTTAGTATAGAATAATGTACTTCAGCAAAACAAATAGAAAGTACCACTAACTTACAAACACTGTAAGTGGTGCAAAGATAAAGGCTTGTCCTTTGCTATCAAGAATAAGGAAAGCAGATATGTGCTAAGTTCTTGCATTCCACTTTATTCAATTGCAAAACACCATAGAAACTCAGAAAGAAGTACAAATTTCTCTCTTGATTCTGACATTATTTTACACATGAATCAACAAAATTCCACTAAATGATGTTTTAATTATTCTGCAAATCCAGTAATTTTAAGTTATAAAATTGGCATACAAAACTCATTATTTCTATGCACTGCTGCTGAAGTATATGAAATAAGGATTGTAAAATCAATCTCATTTATTATAATACCAAAAATAAAATAACTAAGAATTTACTTGATAAAATATATGAAAGACAGTCTCTCAAAAGTCCTAAAAGTTGATGAATGAAATTGAAGAATAAGTAAATGGAATGCTATTTTGCACCCATGGGCTAATATAATGTATATTTTCAGAATGTAGATAGTCAATTCAAAATTCACAAATTCAATGTAGTCTCTATCAAGCTATAAGATCCTTCAGAAAAATAGGATGAGCAAAATAGTAAAATTGTATAAAAGCACAAAAACCAACATAGAGCATAAAGGCAGTTTTATGCAGGAAGAATAAATCTTGAAGCTTAAAATTATTGCTTATATTTTAATAAAACCAAGACTTGGCTTAATAAATTAATCATTTAAGTTTTATAGATTATAGTTTCCTTGTATTATTTAACATTTTTGTGAATATAATCATCAAATTAATTTTTTTTTAATTTCTGTGTCTGGCTATAGCAGCCAGCTTATCATGGCTGTATTCCATATAATAAAATGATTTTTACGCTGCTGAATCACTGTGCTGTTCATGACAAATATCTCATTGATAAGCCATAAGTATGTTTAAAACACTGGATATAAAGTGGTTAAAGGATAATAGTTGGTTAAGTGTCTGTAGTATCTGCTGTTATATCATTTCTTTCATTCCTGTATCAGATATTTATTTTTCTATATTCTAATGGTCATTATTTTTAAGGCTTCATAAATTATATTAATGGTGGAAAAGAATGACATTGTTAAATTATTACTATCAAATATTACTTCGTCCCATTTCTTAGTTTCTAGTCTGAAATTTCCTTTAACTTCAGTTTTATAATTGACTGTTGATTTTGGAAAAGGAAATAAGTGAAAATCAGAGTGACATTACATTCATTTTGATGTACTCTGTTTTAATTATGAACTCATCTTAATATATTGTTAAGTTCTCTCTGAGATTTCCACTATTTAGAAAAATGACCACAAATACTACATAATTTCTACATAATAATTTTAATTTATTCTTCTCTCAAATATTATATCCAAATACAATTCCCCCCACCCCCAGCTTCCCCTCCCAGTTCCTTCCCTCTTCCTTTAGCTAATCTATTCTGTCTCTCTTCTTTCAGAAAAGGCTAAGCCTCCCATGGATAGCAACCAAATGTGGCATATCAAGTTGAAGTGAGACTACATACCTCCCCTCATGTTAAGGCTGGTCTAAGCAACCCAGTAAGAGCAAAATGGTCCCCAAAATCAGTCAAAACTGTCATAGAGATCCCCTGTGCCCACTGTTAGGAACCGAAAAAGAAAGCCAAGCTATACAGCCATACGATAGATATATGCAGAAGACCTTGGTCAGATCTGTATGAACTCACTTCTGTGAGCCCATTTGAATCTCAGCTAGTTGATTCCATTGGCTGTGTTCTTCTTGTGGTGTTCTTGATCCCTCTATCTCCTTCAATCCTTTTTCTGCCTCCTCCATAGGAATCCCCAAGCTCCTCCTCATATTCAGGTGTGGACTCTAATCTGCTCACTTCAATTTCTGGATGAAGGTTATCTGGTCTCTCTGATGATGACAAACTGTAAGTCACAGATTTTGTGCCTGGGTTGGTAACCAAATCCATTCACTTGAGTCCTTTCCTGGTTCTAAAGGATAGCTAGCTGGGGCTCCATGTCCCCCATTTCTAGGGATATTTATTAGTATCAGCTGTGTATATTCATACCACAGAGTTTCCATTGCACTAGGTTTCTACCTTTCTCCCAAACGACCTCCCAATTCCAGTTGCATATCCCAGTATTCTTTTCCTCCATCCTCCCATCATCTTACTGCTTCTATTACCATCCTCACCTACCTCCATTCCCCAGTGGCATCTGTTCTATTTCCTCTTATTAAGGAGATTCATATGCCCACTCCTCATGCATACACCTCCATAAGCCCTTCTTGTTACTTAGATTCTCTGAGTCTGTGAATTGTAACGTGGTTATCCTTTAGTTTATAGCAAATATCCACCTATAAGTTGGTAGTGTTTATCTTTCTGAGTCTGGATTACCTCAATCAGGTTAATTTTTTTCTAGTTCCATCTAAATTTTGTATTAATTTGTTAACCGCTGAGTAACACTCAATTGTGTCAATGTACTACATTTTTTTTGTCCATTCTTTGGTTGAAGGGCATCTACATTGTCTCTATTTTCAGGTTACTATGAATAAAGCTGCTATGAACTTAACTGAGCAAGTGTTCTTGTGGTAGGGCAGAGCATCCTTTGAGTACACGTCCAGGAGTGGTATAGATGTGTTTTGAGGTATATCAATATCTCACTTCCTGAGAAGCTACCATATTAATTTCCAAAGTGGTCCTACAAGTTTGTACTACCACCACCAATAGAGGAGTGTTCCTCCTCATTCATATCCTTGTTGCCATGAGCTGTTGCTTGAGTTTTTATCTTAACCTTCTGAGAGGTATAAGATGGAATCTCAAAGTCGTTTTGATTTTTATTTCCCTGATGACTAAGGATCTTGAACATTTCTTTCAGTTCTTCTTGGCCATTTGATATCCCCCTGTTGAGAATTCTAAAATTAATATTTCATATGTATTTGAAAATCAAATGTTTTACATTGCATCTTATAACACAATTAAAGCATTGTAATTTAAGTATCATTAGGTTCAGGAAGTAAGTAATATATTCCTATTATCTATATAATTACTGATAAAGGATGCTTGAAACGCTCAATCAACTTGGGGATTTTTCAATTTTCTTCCATTGTGCTCTCAATTTTTCATGTTAATAATAATAATGATGTCACTTATTTTTGCAGAGAGTATTTGCTAAAATGGGTAAAGATTACTTAAAGACTAGTTGTTAAATCTCTCAATAACTGTTAGAAAATAATATAGATTGTATTCAGATAACAAATTACTTGAGGAAGGAAGCCAGGACTCAATTTTATATTTCAAATTCTTCACAACTTTCATTAAGATGAATGACCTATTATGACCCAGTAACAAAAATCAGGCTCTTCAAGCTTAATGTCCTACTTTTGTAGCAGATAGAACATTTTATAGTCTCATCCTTTTAAGAAGGCAACTCTTTGACTATGAATGTGTTGAAAAATGCCGGATAAGTGGGCTGTGATTGAAGTCATGTCATTCTTTTTACTTCCATGTTGATTAGGGATCCTTTTAAAAAAAGAAAAGAAAAATTAGTTGTCCCAATATGAGTTCTTAAAAATTATTCTACCTATTAGCTAATATGTTTCTGTGAATTGTTAATATTCATGTAAATACATCGTGACTCTTAACATGATTCATAGACTACTAGTATAGTGTAGTACAAATGTTCTTAAATATGGATGATCATTTAAGCCATTCTACCCCAGATTCTGTGTATTGAGCTCCACAGAACTTTCTGAGAGACTGACAAAGGTCTTCAGAGGACTGTGTTGATCCCATTGTGTGATGATTGGTTTTCACTTTATAGATGTTAAAGAAAATGAATGTTTAAAACTATAAGAGCATTATGAGTTTCAAGTATCTTTTACAAAATTTATGGATAATATAAACTAGTAATAAGAATCCCTACACTGTGAATTCCAGGTTTGTGGTAACATCCATTTTGTGTCTTTAGTGGGACCTATGGTGTGACCCATTCTCTCCAGCTCCATCTTTTATCCCCTTATCTTAAGACTAAAATCCAGTTTCTCAATTTGATATATGCTAAGTTATTTGCCTTAGTCATTTGATTCAAAATTTCCTTGATTATACTTTGTGTGCCATTATTTTTGGATCACCTACTTTGTAGAAGAAAAATTTAAATGATATTGAGTTTAGCAGATTGACAAATCCATGTAATATAACAAATGTTATCAAGATCTGTGAATTTCTACATGGAAGGATTCAATCAAGATTGCTAAACTGATGCTTTTGAGAATAGAGGGTATTAAATTTTGTGTTGTGGGTTTGGTCTAATGCTGCTTCTATTTTGTTGTTTTTCGTCCCCAAAATTGCACAAGAATCCACACATCCACATGTAAAACTTGGAGGGAACCCTGTCCCCAATTGGTTTTGATTGATAAATAAAGTTGCTGGAGACCAATGGCTGGGCATGGAGACAGAGGTGGGACTTTTAGGACCACTGCACGTAGGGCCGAGCAAGGGAGAAGGAGATCCGCTATGATGGGGGAAAGAAAGGAGAGATGCCATGCCCGTGAACGTGTGGGACAGAGAGCATAGTCCCTATGTAGGAGCTGGAGGAGAGTGGTCCAAAAGGACTGAAAGTCTAGGTCTGGGGCAGCCAAGATCAAATATAGATTTTAGTAAGAAATGACTTGAGAATATCAGAGGGAGGTAGATTAACCACAGGGAGAAAGCATATCAAAATATAATGGCTGTGTGAGTGTGTGTGTGTGTGTGTGTGTGTGTGTGTGTGTGTGATATCTGGGAACCCAGAGCACTGTGGCGGGTAGTGAGGAATGTGCCACTCCTGCCAGGATCAATTTGAATAGCTTTAAATGGGTATTACTACAATTCTGAAAGATTCACTGGGTTTAATATATCCCTGAGGATCTTATGAGAGGAAAAAGGGTAAGTAGAAAACTTCAAATGACAATTTCTATCACTGAAGATGGGAGGAACCACAGCCCATAGAAACAGAAAAGTTGGAGAGATGAATTCTCTTTGAAAATCAGTATTAGGATGATATTCCTGATTACATTAGGATTCATTTCTGATTTTTGAACCCCACAAATACAAGATTTTATTTTCATGATTTTAGTCTACCAACATATCGCAATTTATTACATTTTTGGCAGAAAATTAATGAAGACATATTATATGCCTTCAGAGTTTATATTTTGACATAGGTAATAAATAAATTATACATGAATTCATATATATCATATATAACACAAATATAAATGTTGACACACCATCATTTTTACTCACTATAAAAATACAAATTCCTAAATATGATAACATATAATCCATAAAGATGGCTTTTTAAATGCCTCTAATAGTGTAATTTAAATCAACAGTAAGTTCTGGTGAGACATTCTTGGAAAATATAGTTTACTAGACCACTCTGAAAAAGAAACAAATGTCATTTAGAGAATATCGGCAAAAGAATGCATTACATGCATAATTACACTGTGAAAATGATAAAATGTGATTGATTATGAGAGGTTACCTGGCAGTGAGATGTCTGATATCTATATCTAAACTGCATTAATGCCTTTATAAATTTAATTCTCACCATTTTGAAGCATAAGAAGAAATCATAAATATTTCAGAATTGGTGAAATGACCATGGAGTATTTTCAAAACACAATACTGATCACATTTGCATAGAATCAATATCATCAGGTTGGAATGGTGGACCTATAAAAGTGAGGTGAAGAGAATTCAGCGATGCTTGTGATGTGGATTAAAGTGCTAAGAAGATGGGGAGAGACCTTCAAGAAGCACAGAGATCAAGGCATAAAGCTGATGGAATACGTGCATTAACAATTAAAGGTAATTTTTTTTTGTTTATTTTTGTTTGTTTGTTTTGCTAGATCTGTGAAAATCGTCTGCTTTAACATCAGGGAAATCATTAGGAATTTGACAAAAGCCATTTTAGTTAACTAGTACATGTAGAAACCAAAAATAAATCCATTGAAGTCCCAGTGGCTACAGACTTTCATTTTCTTAGAATAGTTTTTGGTGGGAGGGTAATTGGTTTGTGTGGTTGGCTGCTGGAGTAGGCAGACAACTGAACCCATCATAAAACATATCTTCCTCGCACAGAAGGCAGTGAATAAATCTAACAAGAGCATATGTCTTCTCCATCAGTTTCTTCCCAAAAGCATCATGGGATATGCCTTCCGAAGTCCCAATTTCTCAGTGGAATGACCACAGGTCTTCAGAGTGCACAGGACAAGATTAATGCCCTTTGTATCAGATGAAGGACTCTTCTGTAGTTCCAGACATCACTCCTGACTTTCAGGGTATAAAGTCATAGGGAGAAACTTCCCTATTCATAGCACAGTTCTGTTCAAAAATGAAGAACATCACACTGTACTTGTGTGATAACAGAATTTTCAAGGCTGGCATTTATTGGTAACTGGTCTCAAGTATCTTGCTTTTACCCTAGAGACTCATCAGAAGCTACATAAGTGTACATTCCTGTAGGAAAACAGAAAAATTGAGAATGAACTACACATGTATGTTCTAAAGGCAGAAAACTAAGTGATGATGTCAATGTGGTTTGGGTTTCTATATTTAGTTACCCCTTTTTCTTTGGAATAGTGTGCTTTATCTTTCCAACAATTGAATTATCTCTAACATTGTAAGGATAATAGTATTTTTTCTTGCAAACTTGCTTCTTCAAAACAGTAACTGAAGTTCCTTATTTGAATAGCCTTTGACCAAGTAAAAGATACTACTCATAATTACTACATACAGATATTTCTAAAATTAATACTAGGTATTAGGTCAATGAAATTAAAACAGCTTCAGCTTCATTGCATGCTATCACAAATTAGTTTGAAGACTTGTAAAAATAGAGAATATTAAATTTTAAGTAGTATTTCTCTAAAATTAAAGACAAGTTGATTCTAATGCATTCAGGTTAAATCAAACAACTTTTTACAGAAGGGCTTTTTAAACTTGTCATCAGCTGCAATGGAGCTAAAGGAAACAGGATGATTTACAACTTGCCCATTAGTCTCTTACCAGGGTAGGCTGAACTTCTATGTGCTATCTAGCTTTGAGAGACTTGCTTTGGGCTAGCATTTACAGTTTTCCAAGTCCTGAGTGTTTAATATGAATGAAACCTATAAGACTGACAGTCAACATAAATGATAGGCCTATTTTAGTGAGAAAACAGAAATACAAACTTGGCCTTACCCTGTCTACCCACCTACTTCTACAACATATAAAGTATCATTTCTAATTTGAAATAAAATTATCCTTAAATGTAAGGTTCTAACATGTAGAGAAATAAAAAAGAAATATATATATATGTATGCATGTATGTATACACACACACAAAGGCATTCATTTTTATCTCCCTCTTGTTTGGTTGTTAATATTAGTGTTGAAAATGTTAGACTGAGACAGCATAGAGTGTTAGAACTTCCCAGTAAGTACCATAGGGCATAGAAGTACATGGTTTTTATTTAAATTCTGGCCTGATTTTAAAATAATCAACATTATAAGAGAACATTAAAGTTTTGTGTTTTTAATCTCCTTACTCCCAGACTGGTACCCCAATTAGTTGGCCTGCAATTCTTGATCTACCTGCCTCAGGTTTCCTTGGCCTGAGGTACAAACTTCTATTGCTGGGACTACAGACCCACAGGCCACAAGCCGCAGAAACTTAACCTATACCTTTGCAGGTCTGAAAAATCTACAGGAAGGGTTTTTACTATTCTAAAAGGTAGCATAATATTTGGCTTATTTTTGTACCTTTACCTAAATAATTAACAATTAAACTGAAAATGGTTCCCTAAAAATAAGTTATAATTAATTAATTAATTTTCAGGCTAAAATATTATTTGGAATTATAACAAGTACTTGCTTTAATGTGCTTAGGAGATAGACAGTATATTAAATTTTCTCGCCTCTTAAGACCTAGACATTCGATATCCTGACTAAAAAGTAATCCTGAATATTTGTTTTGTTTAAAAAAATAATTTTGTTCTGTTTCATATATTTACATTACCAACGTTAGTATGGCCAGCTTTTAGATGGCAGCCCTTTGGTGTGCATGACTGGCTAATCTGGAGGACATTTAAAGGGAAGATACCCCCACAGAGCTGCTGAGAGCCAGCAGGAGGATGAACAGAGGTGAAAATTAGGAAAGAAAATTCATCTACATACCCAGCAGGTTTTGGTCATTTATATATTCATCTGTTTTCAGTTCTCAACTTGATAAGAGTATGTCCATTTCATGGTACCGTGCAGAGAAAATGAAGTGTGTAAGGTCATTCAATAAAGATTAAATTAAAAACATATTTCTATTGCACCCTCAGGGTCCATTAGGCTTGATGAGTGTACAAATACGTTCTTTGTGTTATGTGCTCCATTCTGAAAGAGACTGTGTGCTTCGCTCATTATAAATGTGCACCTGAAAAGACTGAACATTATCCCCTGTTTTTTAACTGACCTGTGGCCACCGCTGGGTTCATTAGTGCAGAACATCTTTTCCACTGGCTGAGTCTGCCCTATTGTTTGCATTGGCCAGGGTCAAGTCAAGGGCACCCAGCCTAGATTGGACTCATTTGTCAGAGGGTCTAGCAACAAAGCTGATTTCAGCAGAGATGGGGTGAATTTCATGGGGCTGAAACACAACCTTTGACATCAAGTGCCCAGGGCTCCTCAGAGTTGCACAGATGGCCTGCCACCCTTAGGCATCTAGGAACAAAGAATTGGTGAATTAGAAGAAAAAATAAAGTTTCCACAGTCAGCATATATTTTAAGTGTTTAAATTATTTGCAGGGATTTTTGACAGTCTAAAATTGCATCTTGAGCACTTGTGATAATCGTTGTGCTTTTTAGACTATGAAGAAAAAAAACAATTCAGTTGGGGGCTTATTGCTTAACTGGTGTAACGGGTAAAGTGTAGCAATTTAGTGTGGAGTGCAGGTTTTCCATGGTCAGCAGGAGCCGGCATGAACAATGGGTCGTGCTGAGGTAGCATGTGGAAAATGACTTTAATACACTATATAGAATGGCTTATTGCCTTGGTCAATAGGCTGCAGTGAAGATGGTGTACTCAGCCACTTGGGAAGGTTAAAGCTGTCAGGGAACACCGTGACTGATATGCAGGGCCTGCTTATGAGGTCTCTAATGGAAAAACCTGACAAGGAACGTTATAAAGGTTACACTTGACACATACTTCAGCATTATGCTTTATATTAATCCATTTTTTTAAAGGTAGGGTACTTTATATTTGTTAGAAATTGATGCCACAATAGTATTAACACTCCAGAGGAAACATTTAAACTTTGCAGTAAAGTAAGGAGCAGGATAGGATGAGATCACTGCCTAAGACAGGACACTCTTGCAAAATGCAGCCAACATACTTCAAATAATGTAGTACATTATTAGGTATATACCTGATTCTTTATCATCCAAGAGCCACAATTTGAAAAATGTCTTCATGATAGTATCATTTTCTGTTAAAGAAAATATTACTTGAAATAACATTGTAATGTTGTCTGGAAAAATGTTACAAGAATAGTGAATTTATATTGAGTATATTTCTGCTTCTTATGGGGAACGAAAAAATAGTGAATAAAATTTTACTTTTTCACTAAATTTGGCATAGCACTACAGGTCACTGTACATGCATGACTGGTGGTCTCATCTCATAATGAGTATAGCTCTAGGTTGTTCTGGGGATCAGATAAACCTAATATACTTAATCAGCTAGTGTCACACAATTTGGTAAAAGTAAGGAACATGAGGCTCTTAGTTTTGATCCTGTAAAGGATGGAGAATAGACAGTACAAACATTTATAAGGAGTCTCAGTATTGTTAGCTTTTGGTTATTAGCCATATGTCAGACATTTGATTCTAGGGATCAGCCATTTAATTCTGAAGCCACTAACAACTCTAGCATAAATTATTATTAAATTATAGGCTTTGGTTATTATAAGATATAATGATGTATGTAGAAGAATGCCAAACATAGGCAGTTGTACTTTGTGAACACATTTCTCTTTTAAACAAGGAGACTCATAAGAAAGCACTACAATTTTAGAAGAGTTGCTAGTTTGCAGAAAGTACTGGCTTGCAATTCTAGACAGTGAGGGGCTTCTACTGTATTTCTCTATATAAAGTTATCCAACAAGACATATTCATATGAAATATAGGTATTTTCAGCTGAGAAGAAACTGTAATTGGCTCTTAGAACTCTAGTCAATTTTGATACTGAGATAGAAAGAATTTGTAACTAAAATATGATTGTTTAAAATAATTTTAAATGTATGAAAGATCAAGGTAATTTTTCTGGATAAATTTGTGATCAAAATATAAGAATGTTACATTTACACAAATATGCCAATAGTAGAAGCTTGCCTGTTTATAAAAATAGGTATGTTAGTATAATTATATATAGAAAATTATAGGTAAAACAACATTAATGTCTTGTTAACTATATGTCCATATATATCACATATTTTATGATTTTGTGTATATGCCAACATATAAATACATTTTCTTTGTTAGACAGATTGAAATATAAAAGGTAGTAAAGTGAGAACAAAATATTAATTAGATTACACTATTGATTGACCAAATCATAATCCAAGCTTTAAAAGACAATGGAAAGGTGTTAAACTTTCAAAACTTTTCTCTCAACTATAAATGAAAACTATAAATATTCTCTTAATGATTTGATTTATTTACTGGATATATTGCATTGCCTTTCTTAAAATGTGATGATAAAAGATAAATAAGAAAGTAATGAGATAGATATATTGGCTATAATTTTTATATGTGAAATATTAGAAACATAACTATGTTAAAACATTAATATAGAAATTTTAAAATTGTAAATGTATTTCAAATACTTTTTCTGTGTTTCCTAGAATTTTTCTTGCTGCCGATCTTTGTGTTCATAATATATAGATTATGCATATGGCTTTCAGTGCACACACTTCATTATATTTCTCTTCCTATAAAATGTAATGTAACATCAAAGATCTATATATACAGAGGATAATTTAACTCATTAAAAATAAAAAAGTAAGATCTATATCTGAAAATATATAAAGACAGGTTATATTAGGAATGACCAGATTTAGCCAGTACTCAGGGTGGCACAGACTGAACACGAGGTCATGTCCAACATTACCATGTATGAACCAGCACTTTCTATCAGTTTTCCTGCTATGTTCTTTAACACGACAGTGTAAAATTATTCAATGTATCTTAGCATATATTATTTCTGATGATAATAAAATGAATGATGACTACTCGGAACCATGAATGGGTGAGATGACATGCTAGATGGCAGCAGACATTCAGATGATGTCCTTGCTCTCAAAAATAGTTTTGGAGTCTGAATAAAGGCATGTAACTCCTCAGTAAAACTGATTTTCATATTTTTAATATATAAACTACTGTGAGAAAGGACAAATTTATTAAAATCTTCCAAACTGACAGGCATTTTTATAACACTAAGACAACTATCAAAGTGATCCAAACTACTGAACTACAATTGTTAAGAAAAATGACATGACTACGTGATTAAATTGAAATGATGTGTATTTAACTCAATAGTTCAAACCACATGTGACAACGAACAAGCATTAAATGTCTCACAAAAAAATCAGTAATTTTAACTTTTACATTCATATTCTTAATCTGATTTTACACAAACTAAATTTCCTGTGGTTCAAATTTTCCCAAAAAGAACTCCAGACTAACTAATACAGCAAGGATCAAGTATGCTAGCATGGTCAATAGCCATTTATGACTGATAGTCAACTAACTGGAAACTGATTTTCAGTGAATGATATGAAACATATTGGTTCTGTCAGCTCAGCTCTCCACGAACTAAATGGGTAAGGCTGAAAACATCGTGTGGCATTCAACAGTCGCTTCAACAGAGATATCAACTGTTTTCATAAAGAAATCCAGGGATCTCTTGGTCCTCAGAGATATTAGAACTGCATGTGTATCTTAAGTTGTCTTTTTCTCTTACAGATTATTATAACATTTTATGCCCATGAGTTATCCTGAGTACTAAATTATCTTAGGAATGATTTTTTTTTGTAAATCTGGAGTATATGATTAAAGTTTCACAAAGATCAAAAGAAATGAATTTTAAGAAAACACTCTCTCAAAGGTCCTGACTCAGCAGTTCATTCTTAATATCTTCACAATAACGTCAGCCTACAGGCAAGATGATCAGCCAATTTTGACTGTATTTTTAGATTATTACTATAACAATGTGGAACATCTAGGAAAGGGAAACAAATTAGTAGTGTGAAAAATATAGGTTTAATATTTATAAAGTTAAGTTTGGCTCAGAGTCTAGGAGAGTGTTCACTCAGCATAATTGATCAATATTTTTGCACACCCATCTCACAGTTTAAATAAAGTTGCATCCTCATAAATAACCTTTAATATGCCTAAAACCAAGCTGAATGCTTTACAGTTAAAAGGAAATTTTACTGCTCCAGATTACTAGAAAAATAAATATTATAATTTTATTTTATATTGAATATGAAGGATAATTTGTTCTGTGGTATTACTGAATTGTACAGGTCACACACAGACAAGGATGAAGAATAGCATCATTAATTTTATTTATAATCCACTCAAATTTAGTGGGACTAGTAAATATATAAATTTTGAATAAAGCCTGTAAATCAGCAAATATAATATGATATAATACAAATATAATAATCAAAGCTAAAGGATTTATAATTTGTCAAAACACATAAGTATCAGTCATGCAAAATTTTAGTTAAAATGTTCATTTGTAATGAGAAGGAGTTATTAATTGTGTACACACTAATATAGATATACTATTTTACTTAAAAATAAAAGTATTTTCTGATAAATATTTTTGAAAAGAGATACAGAATGGAAATATGTGCAGAAAAACTACAACTGCTACATTTAAGAGAATCTATGACATTTTTAAAGCAAATATAAAAATGATTTTTATGTCTTGTTTATAATTGAGTGGGGTCGTGACCTTTTTGAAAAGTACAAGATATGTAGCACCTGCACCCAAATACCGTCTTGATCTTTGGTTGTCTTGGTGTTTTGACCTTGCCTCAGAGCACAAAGACTTCATGTTAACTAGTGGAGGGGTCGCTGAGTTTACAGCACTGTTTAGTGTTTTATTTTAACAGTTCAATCAGAAGGTGAAGGGTAACTCTCCTTAGACAGCCTCTAATAGCTGTATTATGAATTTGTTACAAAGGCCTCTTAAGATAATTGTTTTCAGAATCGTGATATGATCATTTTAGAACTTCTAAACTGAATATCTGCCTCATGTGGTCATGATTCTGTTCCTATTATTTCACATTGTATTAATTTTCATTATGTTCATTAGGTTTAAAAATTATTACAAAGTTTATTTAAAATGCAGTCCTTGGCGATATATATGTATATATAATCACACTTTTCTACTAGTGATAAAAAACACTAATTTTCAATTTTACTCCTCACACTAGGGATGGTATAATTCTAACTAGAGGAAATGCTGTTCTACTCCAAATGGCTGAGTGATTTTTCACATGTTGAAGTTATGTTCCTTGCTTAAACATATTCATTTAATAATATTTGACAGAAATTATCATGCTACTATTAAAAAGACATGATAATATTTAAGTCTCACTTAGATATTAAAACTAGTTTAGAAAAATCTTTTCTTTTTTCTGCTCAGGCTGCAACTCTGTGCCTTGCCTATATAAGAGAAGCATAGAGGCATTCACCCACAGAGATATATCCCAAAAATCCTTTAAAACTATTAGCACAATTTTCTAAAATACCATACCTACTATAACATCATAATGTTTTCCTTCTGAGTAGTGCATAGCATAGTCGGTTAGTTTTGCATAAAGCCAACAAGAGTTGAGTTGAACTAGTTAAAGATTGATGAAGAAGCTACCACTCCTACTAAATGAGTCACAGACTTGCTTTATAATACAAAATAGCTCTGAAATCTTATACACACAGACAACCAAGTATAGCCAGCAGGTTGTATTTATATATGTACGTATATGCATGTAATAATAACAAGCACAGAAAAATATCAATTTGATGGTAAGGATTATAAGAGGACCAAGATAGAGGAAAGGAAGGCAGGAAGGGCTATAATTATATTTTTTAATTAAATTTTAACAATAAATAAACAGATGTTGACTTTTCCTCAATGTTATCCTTATATTTAGGGTATTTAGTAAAAGAAAACCTTTAATAGGGGCTAGCTTACAGTTTACAAGGTTTGGTCTACAATTATAGTGGTAGAAAGCATGGAAGCTTGCAGGCACTCCAGGGACTGGAGAAGGAGTTGCGAGTTTTACATCCAGATAAGCAGATAGCAGCAGAATATAAACTGCAGTACCCCAAAGCCCTCCTCCACAAAGCCTTCCTCTGCAAGACCATACCTTCTCCAACAAAACTACTCCTCACAATACAGTGCCACTCCAGATGGGTGAAGATTTAACTACAGGAGTGTATGGGGGCCATTCCTATTTAAATCACTACATCCTGTGAGGAGGTGTCCACTTAGACAAACAGAAGGATGGATTCCTCCTAATCAGCTTTGTCTAAGCTTTTAGTTATATATTTATAAATGTAGAACAGTTTCAACTGTTTGTAAGAAACATGTTACAGAGTCATGAAATAAAAGTTTCTTCATTAACTACTTTTTAATTAATTGATTTGATAAAGTGTTCTATTACCTAAAACTCAGAGTGAGTAATTCCATCGATAAATTATTTTACCAAATTCCTGAAGAAACAAAAATACACTGTGCATAATCTCACATACACAAAATTCTTAATAGGGTGCACAGCTAATAGATAGTTAAAGAAATAAGACCAGACTGTCTCATTCTGTGGGAGGGAGACTGGATTTATGACCAAAGAGCAGTTAGGGTTGATGATGATACAGTGTGGCTTCAGATGATAATTACACCGATTAAATATTTGTCAAAATTCATCAAACTCCACGTAAGTGCATTTTAAAAGGTATGTGAACTCTACTTTCAGCAATTTTATATTAGTAGAAGAAAATGGAATTGAACACCTTTTGTTATAGGAAATAAAAATATTTAAGATAAAATTATGTTTCTGAACATTTCTTTCTTTCTTTCTAGATTTTTTTTAGAAAAGGCTTTCTCTGTTGCCTGAGATTGCTAATATTGTTTCAAGCCGATACATACACTATAATCCACTCAGCCTCCCAATGCCATGGAAATAGTACAGATTTTAGATCAACAGATATCTTGTTCATTAAAAGAATAAGCTGAATCATAATAATTTTTGTAGATGAGTTAGATGACTGGAGAATAGATTTTATGAAATTTTCAAATAATCACTCATGAAAAGTAGAAGTGTGAAAAAGAACTTAAAATAAATTAAGCATAGTACGTTTTTGCTCAGAAGAAAATAGTATCATTAATAATATTTGAGAATCATTTAAAATCATAACTTTTCAGGTTAAGGAAGTTCTAAAAATCCTAAGTAGAAACATGAAAATAAAAATAAAATCCACTTTACTCACACAATATTAAAACTTCAACATTATATAATGGTATAAATATTAAAAATATTCATAAAATGACAGATTAGAAGTTAATGTGTCACTTGAAATCAACAACACAAGCAGACTTTGAGAGAGAATAACTAGCAGTCTAGAACTTTCAAAGGATAACAAAACAAAATAAAAAGTGCACACACAGAGAGATTTTATAGATAGATAGATAGAAAGGAAGGAGGGGAGAATAAAAATCATTAAAAAAAGAGAAATATCATGGAGTATGTTTTTATTTTCTGGCTGCCATAAAATATTACCATAACTAGAAGATTTGTAAATGACATAAATTCCTAATATTTCTAGATTCTGGAAATCCTAGATCAAGGCTATGATAGATTATAAGGCTTAACTATAAACAGAAATTTCTCATTGGGTAATCATACAGTAGAATTAAATACTTAACTGACTGGGATTTTATTTATTTATATATTTGTTTGTTTGTTTATTTAATAAAAAGTGCTGATCCAAACCAGAAACCTTTGAACCCAAAGCCTTGACTTTTCCAAAGTATTGATTCTATGTATTTCACTCTGGGGTTGAGGATTCCAACCAGGGAAAGACTAAAGCATACACAGATTAAGTTCATATCAGGAGAAATCAATGGACAACTGTGAAAAATAGAGCAATAATGAAAATTAAAATATTTTAAGCATCACAAAGTGACAGATGGAAAATATAAGCACACTAATGAATTTTGATTCATAAGGTTTCTTAAGTGTTTTGAATTTAGATGTTCATCTGAGAAGTCTCCTGTATCCCAGGTTAGCTTTCCACTCACTGTATAACAAGAGTTAACCTTAGCTCCTGTGTCTCCTGCCTATACCATCTAAATGCTGAGAGTACAAGTGTGTCCTACCACACTTATCACACTAAGAAATTTTACTTGTTACACCCAAAAGAACAAGAATTTATTACATAACTTCTTTTTTAATGAATATGTTCTTTATTTACATTTCATATGTTATTCCCGTTCCTGATCCCCCCAAAACCCCCTATCCCATCCCACCTCCCCCTGCTTCTATGAGGGTATTCTCCCACCCACACACCCATGCCTCATTCACTGCCTTCGCATTCCCCTACAGAGGGGTATTAAGCCTTCACTGGTCCAAGGGCCTTTTCTCCCACTGATGCCCTAAAAGTTCATCCTCTGCTACATAAGCAGCTGGAGACATAGGTCCCTCTATGTGTACTCCTTGATTGGTAGTTTAGTCCTTGGGAGCTCTAGGGGGTCTGGTTGGTTGAAATTGTTGTTCTTCCTATGGGGTTGCAAATCCCTTCAGCTCCTTTAGTCCTTCCTCTAACTCTTCCACTGGGGATCATGTGCTCAGTCCAATGGGTGGCTGCAAGCATCCTTGACAATAGTCACAAATAATAAAAAAATAACTTGGTGTGACAAGCAAATGAATACTCTGTATGAGAAGATCTTCAAGTCTCTGAAGAAAAAAAACCAAAGATCTCAGAAGATGGAAAGATCTCCAATGCTGATGGATTGGCAAGATTAATATAAGAAATGGACATGATGTCAAAAGCAATCTGTAGATTCAATGCAATCCCCATCAAAATTCCAACTCAATTCTTCATAGAGTTAGAAAGAACAATTTGCAAGTTCATTTGGAATAACCAAAAACCCAGGATAGTGAAAATTATTCTCAACAATAAAAAGTCTTCTGGGGAATCACCATCACTGACCTCAAGCTGTATTACAGAGTAATAGTGACAAAAAACTGTATGGTATTGATACAAAGACAGGTATGAAGGTCAATGGAATAGAATTGAAAACAGAGAAATGAACCCACATACCTATGGTCACTTGATCTTTGACAAAGAAGCTAAAACCATCCAGTGGAAAAAAGAGAACATTTTCGACAAATGCTGGTTCAACTGGCTGTCAGCATGCAGATGAATGCAAATCGATCCATTCTTATGTCCTTGTACAATGCTCAAATACAAGTGGATCAAGGACCTTCACATAAAACCAGATATAACGAAATTAATAGAAAAGAAAGTGTGGAAGAGCCTTGAGCACATGGGCACATGGGAAAATTTCCTAAACAGAACAACAATGGCTTATGCTCTAAGATCTGTAAAGCTTCTGTAAGGCAAAAAACACTGTCAATAGGATAAAACCACAACCAACAGATTGGTAAAAGATCTTACCAAGCCTACATCTGATAGAGGTCTAATATCTAGTATATTCAAAGAAATCCAGTGCGTGATATAACCCTACTAAGAAATGTGGTACAGAGTAAAACAAATAATTTTCAATTGAGGAATGTGGAGTAGTTGAGAAGTACCTAAAGAAATATTCAACATCCTTAGTCATCAGGGAAATACAAATCAAAACAACTTTGAGATTCCACCTCACACCAGTCAGAATGGCTAAGATAAAAAACTCAGGTGACAGCAGATGCTGGCGAGGATGTGGAGAAAGAGGAACACTCCTCCATTGCTGGTAGGATTGCAAGCTGATACAACCACTCTGGAAATCAGTCTGGTGGTTCCACAAATAATTGGACATAGTATTTCCTGAGGCATACCCAATAGATGCTACAACATGTAACAAGGAGGCTTGCTACACTATATTCATAGTAACCATATTAATAATAGCCAGAATCTGGAAACGACCCAGATGTCCTTCAACAGAAGAATGGATACAGAAATTGTGGTATATTTACACAATGGAGTACTACTCAATTATTTAAAACAATGAATTCATGAAATTCTTAGGCAAATAAAAGGAACTGGAAAATATCCTGAGTGAGGTAATCTAGTCACAAAAGAACACACATGGTATGCACTCAGTGACAAGTGGATATTAGCTCAAAAGCTCAGAATACCTTAAATCCAGTTCACAGACCACATGAAGCTCAAGATGGAAGACTAAAGTTTGGGTGCTTCGGTCCATCTTAGAAGGGGGAACAAAATACTCATTGGAGCAAATATGGAGACAAAGTGTGGAGTAAAGACTGAAGGAAAGGCCATCCAGAGACCTCCTCATCCATCTCATACAATGTCACCAAATGAAGACAATGTTGTGGATGCCTAGAAGTGCATGCTGACAGGAGCCTGATATAGCTGTCTCCTGAGAGGCTCTGTCAGAGCCTGACAAATATTTCATAATTTTTATACTAAGGTGGACAAGCAAGAATGTTCTCCTCAAAAGCCATAAACTCTGTAACAAAATCCCAAGTAACAACATCAGAGCGTCCAGTTCCATTTGGTGGTCAGAGAAGTCCAAGAGAGATTCTTTGCTGCCTTCCAGAAGTTATAGGTTGGTCTCTGCAATGGAGTTTAGAACACAGTTTAGAAGTAGAACTTTGCAGATTACAGATGGAATTGATCTGAAATCTCTTCCAGGATCCCTAGCATTATTTGTTCTGGTAAACATTTTGCAAGCTTTTAAAGAAACAAAGTAATCATTTGTCCTCCTGAGCTATGAAGACTATGAACTATAACAAGGAATAAGTTAGGTGGTAGGAATTTTATAAGACCCCATCCCTAAATGAAGGTTTACTGCAGTTAACAGCTGCCAAGAAAGGGAAAATTTGTTCTTCCCAGGAATGAGCTTGCTGATTACATATATAATACTGAATGATCAGTCCTAGAAACATGTACACACAGACAATACTTAATGGGCTCAACAAATTGTTGATTTGTTTATATGTATATGCAACAGCAGTGGTCAGAACAAAATGAAGCCCTATAAATTGGAGAGTCAGAGGTTTAACATAAAAGGGGTAGGAGGAGGATGAACTAGAGAAATGACATAATTATATATTAAAATGAATTATGAAAAGGTATAAAAGCTGCCAACCAACCAACAAGCTAGCCAAGCAAGCAAGCAAACATATGCCAAAACTATGGTATCAAATTGTATTAAGTACTATTTAAACAAAATGGCTTACAATAATCTCTTTGATTATTTTAAATTTCTACCAGAAATTTTTAGTTGTGTGGGGGTTTAGGCAGTTGCTTTAGGAAGTGTTAGTGCAAATTTTATAATTCTGTGCTGCTAACAAGATATTTTGGTATGTGATAGACTTAATAAAACAGTAGACTATAGTGATATAACAATGTAACTAAGTACTAGACTTCCAAGATCATATTCAATGAATAAAAGTAGCTAATCAAGCCAGTTATTCGTCCAGTAGATTCCACTCCAACACAATGATAGAACCTTATTCAGAGGCTCATGCATGTCCAGGGGTTGAAGGTTATCTATATACTACTCAAACTCTAGACAGAAAGGGGAGCTGAATTTAGTGTTGCATCTTAAAAACGAGGTTACTGATGAAATTGTGGGGAAACTCTAGTCAACCCTGCTTTAATAGAGGTTGAGATTTAGAGAGTAAAGCAAGTTGGCTCAGTGAGTGTCTCAAACATGTCCGAAAAGGAATTTCTTTGGTCAGTACATTTTCCTTATTCTTGTGGCATATTGTTTGGAAGAAGTTCTCAATTATTAATAGAAGAGAGATTACTACCAAAACTCCTGTGTACTCATCAGCAATTATTGGGATCACCAACAACCAAAGAATACACATGGAGGGACCCATGGTGCTGGCCACATAGGTGCCAGAGGAGGGCATTGTTAAACATCAGGGGGAGGAGAGGCCCTTGGGCCTGAGGATGTTAGATGCTCCAGTATAGGAGAATGCCAAGGAAGGAAGAAGAGTGGGTAGGTGGGTGGGTGGGGGAATATCCCCATAATGGCAGGGGAAGGGGGAAGGGATAGGGGGCTCCAAAGGGGAGATCTGGAAAGGGGGAAACATTAGAGATGTAAATAAAGTATCAAGAAAAAAAAGAAATTCAACTGTTGTGCTCCCCCCCAAAATTATTGGGATCACGTTGATTCTTTTTATTTATCCTAGATTTATATAAAAGAAATATTAAACATAATATTTACCTTTAATACTTTAGGGGTTAATGCATTTTAAAATGTTCCCCCTATATTTCTGCTGCCTTTTAATAAAGAGACAAATCACACACTGTCAAGAAAGAAAAAAAAAAAGAAACAAAGAAATAAAGAAAAATGAAAAGCAAACAAAAAAATTCAAATGCACCATAATTTAAAACTAAAATAAAATGAGAAAGCACAGAAACACAAAGAGAGTCATATATAGGGCTTTTATATGTTTAATATTATTAAATTAATCAAAATCAGCATTTTAATCTTTTAAAATACTTCCAAAGTGCATTATGTTCAGGATACTATGAACTAATATCAATTGTTGTCTTTCTACTATAAATAACAATGTGCTCATGAGCACCTTTCATCTCTGTGTAAGCCACACTTTTCAGACAGAAGTCCCTTATTTATAAGGCCAGTTTCTTCTCTTTGGTTTAACTTTATTAGTTCATACTATTTTAAATAACTCTATTGTTTATTCTTACACAACTGCCATGCACACCTTATTCTTAAGTAGTACTTTTTATACCTTTGACATTTATATTTTGAATCAATTTCATTGTCAGTTTTTGCTTAACACTGTACAAAAATTACATTAATCTATGGTGATTTTTTTACATTTCAATATAGCATTTTTATTGTTTAAAATTGTTAGTAAATTTGTTAGTAACTGCCATTTTATGATACTTTTTAATTAGTTTACATTGGTACAACCTTTTGTATATAAATTTTGTCTTCTACAACCACTGTGAGAATCTTTATTACTATCTCTATTATTTTTATATAGTCTAGTCATTCTTCTGAGGTCCTCCCCAGCTTTCGACCCACCACAATCCGTTTAAAAGTTTGCTCTAATCATTCCACTGAGCAGCAACACACAAGAACCTTTGCTCCTTTTTAACTGTAAATTAGTATCCCCTGATTAATCTTTCTGCTGTAATTTATTATGTATTGACTAATCTTTCTTTTTCCTACTCCTCTCCACTCTCCCCTTGTATTATTTTCATGGAGGGAAAACCTGGGACAGAGCCAATGTTTACTGCATGGCACTGAAAGTGTCAATTAATGAACAAATGCTTTAAGGAACACATGTTCAATAAATAAGGACACTATCTACAACAATGTGATTTTAAAGGTAAAAAATTATGTGGCTCTAACATTTTGAAGGCCTACACTTATTCAGTCAACTATTTTTTACACTTATTAAGTCAATTATTTTTTTTATATTTCTATGTATGTGATGTTTCTAATAAGTAGGCTAATATCAACAATAATGGAAAAGGCACTTTTTACTCAATTTAAAATACTTTATGGTTTATCATGGAGTTGTTTAACTACTTGATTTGTATTAAATAAAAGAACAGTTTTTCAGTTAATAAATTCTCTCTGGAGAATTTAATTTTTATCAATATTTTTGAAAATCCCAAGAAAATGGGGAGGGTGATAAATTCATTAGAACTTCTAAATTTGAATGTGTATATATTATAATAGTATTGGCAATTAAATATAAAGAAAGCATTAATGTTAGTATTTATGTACAATATAGAATTCTGATAAAAATCTTGAGTTTATGTAATAAGCAAAGGAATATGAGCTGGACCTCTATTTGCAAACAGGTGAGAAGCCTCCCTAGAACTGAAATTTGCCAAAATCTTTAGCAATGAAAATGAGGCCTGGTGATTTGAATGGCTCAGAATCTTTGGATTCCCTTCAAAACTCCCAGTTTCACTACTGCCATAACCTAACTTGTTTTGGACCTTAACTTTTAATTCAAAAATACATAATTACTCAAGGCTACTGTCTGTAAAATCATGATGTAGAGCCACAGTTCTTAGTTTAAAAATCGTGATCATTTTGGGGTCGAATTAAATTTTGACAGGGTCACATATTAGATGTCCTGCATATCAGACATTTACGTTAAGATTCACAACAGCACCAAAATTACAGATATGATGTGGTAATAAAAATAATTTTATGGGTGGGGCTACCAAAATAGGAGGAACCGTATAAAGGGTTCCATCATTAAGAAGTTTGAGAATCACTGGTGTACAGGATGAAGTTTATAGAAAACCCATTATTATGTGAAACAACATCTTCCAAAATCATGTAGCTTAACTATTTCAGAGTGTTTTAAGATTATCAGCTAAAGAAGAAATTGGAAATTCACTTGTATTTAATTTTTTTTTCAAATGAGAACAAATGGCTACTGTGCAACATTACTGCCCTCGGGATGGATTTTAGAAACTTTTTTACAAGAAATGAAAAATAATGCGAAAATAGAAGATTTTTAGAATACTAAGGCAAAGCAAATCTTGTTAGGAGGTTTCAGGTATAAAAATAAATCTGTTAAATAGAGCAAAAATTCCACTTTTAGATTAGAAACATAGTCCATGCCCATTTTTTTACAAACTGATAGTTGTTTTTATTTAAAAAGAAGACATCTGTAACCATTTCACAGATTATGGAAATTGTGATCCGAACGTAGCATATGGTAGCAAGTGATGAATCTGAGGAGATCAGCTAAGTTTAGATGTAACAAAAATTTCTAGGTTTCCTTTAAAGCTAAATGCAAGAACTGTTATGCCACCATTCGTCATAATGTAAAGTTAATAGTGTTCTTGTATTAAATGGTCTCTTAAAACAGGAATATAAAGAAAATGGGTACTTTGAACTTCTATATGATCATGTTTTACCCAATAACTTTGTTAATCTTGGTACATATTCTTCAATTAGATTAAAATTTAAAAGCATAAATATGTGCACATATTATGTGATCAATATATGGGATATATAGTGTTAATCTGACCAGGTGAGAATGAGACCACAACAGCAAGTTTTGAGCCAAATTTGAAGCAAACGTTATTAAATACTGGGAAGATCCTTACCTGGAATTCCCAGACTTTGACATCAAATTACATTAGTCAGGGCTTATAAAGGCAAAATCCACAAGGCTATGTGTTTCCTACCATCACCAAATCAGTGGCAAGCATATATCCTGACGTAATTCCTGCCTACATGTGATTAAGAACATATCCTGTGCTGGAGCAGCAAGTCCTGTTTACAAAAGAAAAAAAACCTGGCTTCTTATCTTACATAAACAACAACCCCATAAATCTAGTAAGCTGTCATTGGACAACTGGGGATTGCAGCTTAAAGGCATTTTAGCTATCACATTAGGTATAAAAATTCATCAACAAATCATATGAAAGATTATACTTTATTCATGTAGTACATAAATTCTCATAAAATTTAAATAATTAATTAAATGTCCAGATACTGTCTCATGTTCTAAGCCAATGAGATAGTATTTACTCTCTCTCTCTCTCTCTCTCTCTCTCTCTCTCTCTCTCTCTCTCTCTC
>JADRCH010000260.1:905521-921974 GCA_019843965.1 Rhynchomys soricoides
CTCTCTCTCTCTCTCTCTCTCTCTCTCTCTCTCTCTCTCTCTCTCTCACACACACACACACACACACACACACACAAAGCTATTTATGGATTTACCACATCTCTTGTTTTAGGTGAATCTTGGAGGAAGGAAGGGGGAGGCTGGTTTCCTTCTTGCCATATCTGAAGAGTTATCATTCATCACTATTTAAAGTCCTATCTGTATATGACCTAGGTTGTTGCCAAAATTATGTTGCTCTTTGAAAACCCATTTCTGAACTCAATACCACAAAACTCATTGAACATAGAGAAGTTGAGCTGGATCTAACACGAAGCTTTCAACTCTACTTTCTTACTTCTTTGGTAGAGGAAGGTACTCTGAAATGCTAACAATAAAGAAACATGAGCACCAACCTAGCTATAAATCATTGGTATATTCCAGTGTCCTACCTACAAGATATGGTATGACAATGGTGGCAAAAAGCTTGTTGGAGTAACCAATAAATATGTAATTTGACTTATGGCTCATACATCTAGATGGTAACCCATACCCAACAATGCTGGGGTGACCAAGAACCTGAGGCGTGATAGCTAAGAGACTCACTATATAACCAAATACTATTGTTTTAACATAGAAAACATAGTAATAAAATGACTATAAATGACATTCTGCTACAGTTATATATCAGCACCTTGCTTAGCTATCATCAAAGAAGCATTTTTCTTATAGCAAATTGGAGCAAGCATAGATATCCACACAACCAGACATATTGCAGAGATCAAATATTTCCCCTGAGGGCTTAGTGAAACATGCAGAAGAAGAGGCAGAAAGATCTTAAAAGCCAGAAACGATGGAGGGCACCAAGAAAATAAGGACCTCTAAATCAACAGGTTCAAAGTAGATATTAACATATAAACTGATAGAGTCGAGGCAGTATGCACAGGGTCTACTCAGGTGTGCACCAGGTTCTCTGCAAGTCTTGTGCCTTCTCTTAGGTGTTTTCCCCTTGTTGTTTGGTTCTTTTGTCCAATCCCAATGTATTAGTCTTTATTTTACATCACTACATTTTTCATTAATAATTTATTTATTGACTCTACATCCTCGTCACAGTCTCTGCTTCTCCCAGTCCCACCCTCACTCCCTGTCACCCACTCCTCTTCTCAGACAAGGAAAGACCCTCTTCAGTACTCCTCCACCATAGGGCATCAAGTGACAGCAAGACTAAGTTCATTCTTTCCCACTGAGGCCCCAAAAGGCACTCCAGCTAAGGGAAAGTAATCCAGTGGCAGACAATAGAGTCAGGGACAGTTCCTTGCTCCAATTGTTAGGAGATGCACATAAAGACCAAGCTGCACATCTGCTACAAATGTGTTGTGGGCCTAGTTCCAGCCACTTCATGCTGTTTGATTGGTGGTTCATCTCTGTGAGTCCCCACGGCCCCAGGTTAGGTGACTCTGTACGTCTTCTGGTGGTGTCTTTGACTCTCAGGGCTCACTCAACCCTATCCCTACTCTTCCATAAGACTCCTCTATCTTTACTTGATGTTTGGCTGTGGGTCTCTGCATCAGTGTCTATCTGCTGCTGAATGAAGCCTCTCAGGAGAAAGTTATGCTAGGCCCTTATCTGAAAGCATAGCAGAGTGCCATTAATAGTGTCAAGGGTTGGCTCTATCCTATGGGTCTCAAGTTGGACAGCCCTTGACTGGCTCTTCCCTTTGGTATTAAAAACTCATGATCATACCCAGTTTTATTTTAAATAAAAATATTTATTTTGAAAGGAACTTAATGTTGACACACTATTTTCCACATTTTTCTTGCTAAAAGAATAGCCATTTCATTGCAATTCTTTTACATTTTTGTTGATTTTCTTACTTAAATCAGGGAAATACAAAAATCTGTATTTGAAATGTTATGTTTGATGGCATAGCATGAGTTATTAGTGAGAAAGTAGTTGCTGTCAGGGTAAGTGATATCCCAGATTGAGATGCAAAAATTAAAATGCTGCTGTGGTGTGCTTATTTTGCAACATGCACAAACTTAATTTTTAGTAGCTACAGATCAATGTCAACTTTTACATCTCTTGCTCATTAAACAAACCATGTAATGTAACTGGCAGAAATGTATTTATGTGTGTATCTGTGTATTTAAAGCTCTGTCCAATGAAAATGGCATTTAGCTTTGTAGTACTTTAATTTTGATTTTAGAAGAAATACATATGTAGTTTGTTACTTAGAGATTACAACCTTCCTGTGAAAGTACAGAAAGTTCTATTGTCTAGTTTTAGAGAGATGTACATATTTTATATTTTGGAGGTGGAGTATATAGGCTTTCATGCATTTCCTTCAACATGTTTTTTATATTATTTATTTGCGATCCTTCACATGTATTTAAAACCTCTATCTCAGAATAATTTTTTCATTTGAACTTTTAGGAATCTTTCCCTAATCCAATACATTACATTGACAGTAATAATATAACAAAAACTATGACACTTCACAATTCTGACATATAGTGAATTCTATGAACATTTCTCTCCTATTGCTACCAAAGAGCAAGAAACCACATCAAGTGTAGAGAATTCATAGAAATTGTTATTTTCTGATTTTACATGCCACTGCTCAAGAGACTTTGCTATGGAATTCCTACTGATTTCTGTGTACATGGTACACAGGGTTTTTCTCTTTTAAGAATGAAATTAAAATGTTAAGTTAAAGGTTTTAATTTTCTTAAATATCTTTATAATGTAAATTTACAAATTAAAACAATTAATTTGCTTCCTAGCAGTATATAAATGAACTTACAAGAGAACAGTCAAATAATAATTGAAAGTAAATGCCAAACATTTTGCATATTTTCTAAAGTTATAATAATTGATTAAACTCAGAATAAATCAACTAAAAGAACTATGATCAGTCATAGAGATATTCTCCCTGTCTAATCCAACACTACTCTCTGTAAAGAAGACTGGCCAGGTAAGTATACATTTTACTTAAGATTTATCATTTTCTCTACTTAAGTTCAACTCCACTTGGGTATTTTATGACGCAGGACTGAAAATGTGACCATTACTGTAATTTTTTTCTATTAGTGAAAATTGCAACACAAAATAGGTAATGTGCATGGACAATAACACCTCTAAACATCTCTCCATGAAAGCATATTTTACTGTCACTTAAGGAACTCATTCCTCTTTTATGAGGCTTGCATGCTGCTTTCCAAATATAGCACACTGGTAACATTTTGGAGAACCATCATTCTTGCTACTGGCATTTTTTAAAGCAAGAAAAATCTAGCTTGAAATAATGACCCAGAGGTCTTAGTTCTCTGTAGCAAGTATGGTGTCCCAGTGCTTTTGCTGAATGTGTAATTTCCCGTTAGTTTTTCTCCATCTAGAAATTAGTAACATATGAGACAGCATATATCACTTCTATTTAAATCATTTCATTTTTATCATTTTATCAGTGAGATATAAAATTAGATCAACTTCATCATAAATAATATTGGTCAAACCCTCTCTTATTCAGAAGCCAAAGCAAATTCAATATTAGGATGGATTTACCATGGAAACTTTTCATTCAAATATCAGAGCTGGTTATTTTAAATGCCAAAATGTCCATATAATGGAGATCACAGCTACATTATATTATGGATTATAAAAAATGCTCAGACTCTGCACTCAGTGTTTGCTATTAGTAAAATCCAAATCATGATAGTGTGAGGCTGACTTAGTTTAGATATACAGAAAACATTCAGGTTTGTGTTTATACTAGTTTAACTATTGGCCACTTAATTATATTGTTTTCATATGAGAATTGGTGGCTGAAATTACAAAAATAATAATCCTAAATATAATACACAGTCCTGGAGGTGAATCTTATTTTACTCAGTGTCTGAGAGCAAGTGGAATGACAAGGAGGACCAACTCATTGTACCCAGTATCCATTTCTCTAAGTTAGAGGATGTTGATTTAGTCTTCCTCTAAATCTACCTATCTTTCAGAAAAGAATACTTAAATTATACCTGATAAAGTGTTATGGCAAGAAGTTTATCTGCAAAATTAAAACTCAATGTGAGAATTTTATGAAATGGATTTAGTATATATCACTAGGAAATAAAATGGCTTTTAGAATTTAGAACATCTTACAAAAAGGGGAATGAAGATCTGTGTACATATTAACTCATTTTGTTATATGAAATTCTCTTAGGTTCGAATATTATGGCATTCTAAGAAGAAAAAGTTGTCCATATCCAACAACTGTTTCAAAATGTGAATACATTTGAATTCTTAATACTAATGAATCCTCTTTTATCACTATTTATGTAACTACAGCCTTCCTAACGATAGGACTAAGATTTTTATAAGAATCATTGCTGGGGGGTGGGGGGGGGGTTTTGCTAATTGTTGATTGGGTCAATAAAGATGGCAGATGCTAATCATTGGGTGAAGGATAAGGTGGGGTTTCCAGGCCAGACAGGAAGGGAAGAGGACTCAAGGAGCATTGGGTGATTTGGACCAGACTGCGGAGCAGAAAGCAAGCTGCAGACATGTCGGTCTCTCAGGGCACCAATGGTTTGTAACCTCTGGAGTTGGCTGTGGAGGCTAAGGAGGATGAGGCAGAATACTCTTCATGTAGCTTTTAAGTTATCTGGTCAGTTTTAAAATATAAATATCTCTAGTGTTTTCCTTCCTCACAGCTAAAGGGAGCTGGGTGAGATGACCTTTGCTGGCATCCTGCAAGGACAAACAGGAAGAGCTCTAGGGAATACAGGTGGCAGCTGTTCTCTGAGCATAGCAGGGATCTGGGGAATACAGGCTGCGATTTAGCAAGCTAGCAGTGGGTACTGGGTGAGATGGCCATTGCCAGCATCAGGCAAGAAGGAATGGGCAGTGCTCTCAAGAATACAAGCAAGCGGCTGCTAGTCCCAGAGTCTAGCAGAAGCAAGCATGTATTGCAACAGATGATGTCCAATGTGGTAGGTGAGTATCCACTTATAATTTGGAATTCACGGATTGATTCAGACACAGTGAATCAAGTCTAGAAGAGGGGAGATGTGGTTTCTCAGCAAGCAGAGCAGAGTCAGAACAGAGGCATGTTGCTCCAGGGCATGGGAACTTTAAGGAAAGACAGGGGCAGACTCAGATCACAGGCTCTGAGGTCCTCTGCTGTGAAAAGAGGCAAGATGACTGCTCTGAGGAAGACAGCCAAACAATAAAAGCCGCCTACTTCCTGCAATTAGGCAATCATACGATAGAATTCTAAGTTTGTTTGTTTGTTTGTTTTTAAGTTAGAAAAGAATATAGATTTTGCTCAAGTCATGTGAAGAATTCTTCCCATAGTTTGGAACACAAACTATGACAAACAAAGAGTTTGGACACAGAGGCCCTGGGACCCCTTCTTTAGGCAGAAAGGCTGCAACCTCCAAAAAAAGATACAGGGAGATTGTATGAAATATAAAATGCTCTAGGTAAATTTTTAAAAAGGGGATCTTGCAGGATAACTCATATTCTTCGCACATGGACTCCACGGGAATTTTGGATTAAATATCCTGGCATGACAGATTAGAAAAAAAAAACTAAGAATGGCTCATACAGTACTTGTTTAGTTTACTTCATTTATTTTGAATTGTTTTAATTATCAAAATGGGTATGATTTTGAGTTTTGTGGTTATTTTATTATTCCTCTGGGAGAGAGGTCAAGCTAAAAGTTTTTCTGTTTACTGGCTAAAGGATATGCTAATTTGGGAGAAAGTCGTTGTGTTTATAGAAAAGCCAATTAGGCTCTAGACTCCATCCAGGGTTATATGGATCATATATGATAGAGAGAAACCCTCCAATGAACTAGAAAAATTCATAAGAATCAAGAAGGAAAGGTAAAGATTCTTTGTGTCATCCTTTACATGGCAGGAATGAAGACTTATGATATGTTATTAATAAAATTGGCTCATAAGAAGACTGTCTTTCACATGCTCAAACAAGAAGCAGAAATTCTCTCTTAACTAATCTGTATACCCTACACAAACTAACACAATCCATGCAGATATTTTGGTGGTACTTAAATTATGTTTGAGGTTTGAATTTTGTGGAGTGTACAGCTTTGGTGAGATTCATCCTCAGACATACTGAACTGATCTGCTTGGACTCCCAGTGTCATGAATTACAGGTAGTCCTTCCTCATTCAACCTTCAGATGCATGCAGTCAGAACTTGGGCATTATAGATTGAATAGCAATCTTTGGCTTGGCTTTCTTAAGGCCTAACCAAATCTCCTAGTTTCCCTACTCTTCCTTTCCCCTTTAAAGATATTTCATTGCCCCTGTTTAGTTGGAAGATGATTTAGAGAGTCATCATCCAGATCCCTTGCTTTTGGGTGTCTGGTTATGGTTATTTTATAAATTATACTTAGGTTGACATTTTAAGGGATAATATGGAAATGGTCTTAATTTGTACAGGGAGGAAATACTTGGGATTGATTGTGTAGCTATAATCTTAATTGGCATAAATCTTTATATTTGATGCAAAGTTGAAGTTATAATTTCTTACATTAGTACAGATTTTATTTTTGATACAGAATTAAGGTTTTCATCAGTATGAAATTCCTTATATTGATATAAAACTTGGGATTAATGTTGTTACTCTTTTATAGGCATTGTGCCTATGCAACACATTTAACAATACAAAGCTTAAACCTAGTCCTTCTATTACAAACTGATTTTAGATGACTAAGCAATACAAGTTGATGCAGGGACTGAGGAAAAACCGGGAGGTAAGAGCCTGCCTGCTTCCACCTGTATCCAGAAACCCTGCCTGGTCCAACAGGCCTCCATATACAAGCAGCTCAGGGAGAAAGCTACCCACCCACTTGTGCTGAGGAGCCAGCGGAAGGCGGGCTCCAGACACAGGGACTGAGGAAAAGCCAGGAGGTAAGAGCCTACCTGCTTACACCTGTGGCCAGAAACCCTGCCTGGGCCAACAGGCCTCTCCATATACAAGTAGCTCAGGGAGAAAGCTACCCTCCCACTTGTGCTGAGGAGCCAGCAACAGGAGGATTTCAGACGCAGGGTCTGAAGAACAGCTAGAAGAGAGAACTGGTCTCCCAGGAATATTGACATCTGAGCTTGAAGGAAAGACAAGCCACAGTCAGAGAGAGAAAGACCAGCTAACTCCAGAGGTAACCAGATGGCAAAAGGCAAGGGAAAGAACACAAGAAACAGAAATCAAGACTACTTGGCTTCGGCTGAACCCAGCTCTCCCACCATAGCCAGCCCTGGATACCCCAACAAACCAGAAAAGGAAGACTCAGACTTAAAATCACTTATCAAGAGGATGATAGAAGATTTGAAGAAGGAAATAAATAACTCCCTTAAAGAAATACAAGAGAACACAGGTAAACAACTGGAAGCCCTTAAAGAGGACACACAAAAATCCCTTGAAGAATTACAGGAAAACACAATCAAACGGCCTGAAATACAGGAAAACACAATCAAACAAATGACCAAAACAATTCAGGAATTAAAAAGAGAAATAGAAACAATAAAGAAATCACAAAGGGAGACAACCTTGGAATGAGAGATCATAGGAAAGAAATCAGGAGTCAGAGATGCAAGCATCAACAACAGAATACAAGAGATGGAAGAGAGAATCTTAGGTGCAGAAGATACCATAGAAAACATGGACACAACAGTCAAATAAAACACAAAATGCAAAAAGCTCCTAAACCAAAACATCCAAGATATCTGGGATGCAATGAGAAGACAGAACCTGAGGATAATAGGTATAGAAGAGAGTGAAGAATCCCAACTTAAAGGACCAGTAAATATCTTCAAAAAATTATATAAGAAAACTTCCTTAACCTAAAGAAAGAGATGAACATAAATATACAAGAAGCCTACAGAACGCCAAATAGACTGGACCAGAAAAGAAATTCCTCCCGTCACATTATAGTCAAAACACCAAATACACAAAACAAGGAAAGAATATTAAAAGCAGTAAGGAAAAAGGGGCAAGAAACATATAAAGGCAGATCTATCAGAATTATAACAGACTTCTCACCAGAGACTATGAAAGCTAGAAGATCCTGGACAGATCTCATACAGACTCTAAAAGAACACAAATGCCAGCCCAGGCTGCTATACCAAGCAAAACTCTCAATAATCATAGAGGGTGAAACCAAAATATTCTACTACAAATCCAAATTTAAACAGTATGTTTCCACAAACCCAGCCCTACAAAGAATAATACATGGGAAATGCCAACTCAAAGAGGGAAACTACACTCAAGAAAAAGAAAGAAAGTAATCTTTCAACAAACTCAAAAGAAGATAGTCACACAAACAATATAAACAACATCAAAAATAACAGGAAATAACAATCACTATTATTTAATATCTCTTAACATCAATGATTTCAACTCCCTAATAAAAAGATATAGACTGACAGACTGGATCCATAAACAGGACCCAGCATTTTGCTGCATCCAGGAAATGCACCTCCGTATTAAAGACAAACACTACTTCAGAGTAAAGGGCTGGAAAACAATTTTCCAAGCAAATGACCCCAAGAAACAAGCTGGAGTAGCCATTCTAATATTGGATAAAATTGACTTTCCACCAAAATTCATCAAAAAAGATGAGGAAGGACACTTCTTACTCATCAAAGGAAAAATCTACCAAGAAGAACTCTCAATTCTGAACATCTATCCCCGTAATGCAAGAGCTCCCACTTTCATAAAAAAAAACTCTAGTAAAGCTCAAAGCACAAATTGCACCTCACACAATAATAGTGGGAGACTTCAACACCCCACTATTAACAATGGACAGATCTTGAAACATAAACTAAACAGAGACACAGTGAAACTAACAGATGCTATGAACCAAATGGGTTTAACAGATATCTATAGAACATTTCATCCTGCATCAAAAAAATATACCTTCTTCTCAGCACCTCATGGTACCTTCTCCAAAATTGATCATATAATTGGTCACAAAACAAACCTCAACAGATATAAGAAGATTGAAATAATCCCATGCCTCCTATCAGATCACCATGGATTAAGGTTGGTCTTCAATGGCAACAATAACAACAGAAAGCCCACATAGACATGGAAGCTGAACAATGCACTGCTTAATGATAAGTTGGTCAAGGGAACAATAAAGAAGGAAATTAAAGACTTCCTAGAATTCAATGAAAATGAAAGTACAACGTACCCAAACCTATGGGACACAATGAAAGCAGTGTTAAGAGGAAAACTCATAGCTCTGAATGCCTCCAAAAAGAAACTGAAGAGAACATACACTAATAGCTTAACAGCACATCTGAAAGTTCTGGAAAAAAAAGAAGCTAATACACCCAAGAGGAGAAGAAAGCACGAAATAATCAAATTAAGGGCTGAAATCAACCAAGTGGAAACTAAAAGAACTATAAAAAGAATCAACAAAACCAAGAGCTGGTTCTTTGAGAAAATCAACAAGATAGATAAACCCTTAGCAAGACTAACCAGAGGGCACAGAGGCAGTATCCAAATTAACAAAATGAGAAATGCAAACAGAGATATAACAACAGACTCTGAGTAGTTAAAAAAACATCAGATCTTACTACAAAAGCCTACATGCAACAAAATTGGAAAATCTGGAGGAAATGGACACGTTTCTAGACAGATACCAATTACCAAAGTTAAATCAGGATCAGATAAACCATCTAAACAGTCCCATAACCCCTAAAGAAATAGAAGCTGTCATTAAAAGTCTCTGAACCAAAAAAAGCCCAAGACCAGATGCGTTCAGTGCAGAATTCTATCAGACCTTCAAAGAAGACCTAATACCAATACTCTTCACGCTATTCCATAAAATAGAAACAGAAGGAACATTACCCAATTCATTCTATGAGGCCACAGTTACACTGATACCAAAGCCACACAAAGACCCAACAATAAAAGAAAACTTCAGACCAATTTGCCTTATGAATAATACTCAATAAAATTCTTGCAAACCGAATCCAAGAACACATCAAAATGATAATTCACCATGATCAAGTAGGCTTCATCCCAGAGATGCAGGGATGGTTCAATACCCAGAAATCCATTAATGAAATCCACTACATAAACAAACTTAAAGAAAAAAACCACATGGCCATTTCGTTAGATGCTGAAAAAGCATTTGACAAAATTCAACATCCCTTCATGGTAAAAGTATTGGAAAGATCAGGAATTCAAGGAGCATACCTAAACATAGTAAAAGCAATATAGAGCAAACCAGTGGCCAACATCAAACTAAATGGAGAGAAACTTGAAGCAATCTCACTAAAATCAAGGACTAGACAAGGCTGCCCTCTCTCTCCCTATCTATTCAACATAGTCCTTGAAGTTCTAGCTAGAGCAATCAGGCAACAAAAGGAAATCAAAGGGATACAAATTGGAAAGGAAGAAATCAAAATATCACTATTTGCAGATGATATGATGGTATACTTAAGTGACCCAAAAAACTTGACCAGAGATCTGCTACAGCTGATAAACAACTTCAGCAAGGTGGCTGGATACAAAATTAACTCAAGCAAATCAGTAGCCTTCCTATAGTCTAAGGATAAACAGGCTGAGAAAGAAGTTAGGGAAATGACACCCTTCACAATAGTCACAAACAATATAAAATATCTTGGTGTGACTCTAACCAAACAATTGAAAGATCTGTATGACAAGAACTTCAAGTCTCTGAAGAGAGAAATTGAAGAAGACCTCAGAAGATGGAAAGATCTCCCATGCTCATGGATTGGCAGGATTAACATAGTTGAAATGGCCATCCTGCCGAAAGCAATATACAGATTCAATGCTATCCCCATCAAAATCCCAACTCAATGCTTTGTAGACCTAGAAAGCGCAGTTCTCAAATTCATATGGAATAACAAAAAACCCAGGATAGCAAAAACTATCCTCAACAATAAAAGGTCTCCTGGAGGAATCAGCCTCTCCTACCTCAAGCTGTACTACAGAGAAGTAGTGATAAAAACTGCATGGTATTGGTACAGTGACAGGCAGGTAGATCAATGGAATAGAATCGAAGACCCAGAAATGAATCGACACACATATGGTCACTTGATCTTCGACAAAGGAGCTAAAACCATCCAGTGTAAAAAAGACAGCATCTTCAACAAATGGTGTTGGATCAACTGGCGGTCTACATGTAGAAGATTGTGAATCCATTCCTATCTCCCTGTACAAAGCTTAAGTCCAAGTGGATCAAGGACCTTCACATAAAACCAGATACACTGAATCTAATAGAAGAGAAATTGGGGAAGAATCTCGAACACTTGGGTACAGGGGAAATGTTCTTGAACAGAACGCCAATGGCTTGTGCTCTAAGGTCAAGAATTGACAGATGGGACCTCATAAAATTACAAACCTTCTGTAAGGCAAAGGACACTGTAATTAGAGCAAAACAGCAACCTACAGATTGGGAAAAGACCTTTACCAATCCTACATCTGATAGAGGGCTGATATCCAATGTAAACAAAGAACTCAAGAAGCTAGACTCCAGAGATTCAAATAACCCTATCTAAAAATGGGGAAGTGAGCTAAACAGAGAATTCTCAACTGAGGAAACTCAAATGGCTGAGAAGCACCTAAAGAAATGTTGAACATCCTTAGTCATCAAGGAAATGCAAATCAAAACAACCCTGAGATTCCACCTCACACCAGTTAGAATGGCTAAGATCAAAATCTCAGGTGACAGCAGATGTTGTCGAGGATGTGGAGAAAGAGGAACACTCCTCCATTGCTGGTGGGAATGCAAGTTGATACAACCTCTCTGGAAATCAGTTTGGCGAACCCTCAGAAAATTGGACATAATATTACCTGAGGACCCAGCTATTCCACTCCTGGGCATATACCCAGAAGATGCTCCAACATGTAATAAAAACACATGTTCCACTATGTTCTTAGCAGCCATATTTATAATAGCCAGAAGCTGGAAACAACCCAGATGTCCCTCCACAGAGGACTGGATACAGAAAATGTGGTACATTTACACAATGGAATACTACTCAGCTATTAAAAACAATGACTTCATGAAATTCGTAGACAAATGGATGGATCTTGAAAACATCATTCTGAGCCAGGTAACGCAGTCACAAAAGAATGAATATGGTATGTACTCACTGTTAAGTGGTTATTAGCCTAATAGTTTGAAATACCCAAGAGTCACTTCGCAGGAACAGTAGTACTGAGTGCGAGGTTCCAGATGGAGGGCTTGGAGAAAGGACTGAAGGAGCTGAGGGAGTGTGCAGCCCCAGGGAGGTAGCAACACTGGCAACTGGCCTGCCCCCCCCCCCATACTTCTGGAGACTGATCCACCAACTAAAGAATACACATGGAGGAACCCATAGTGCTGGCCACAAAGACTGCAGAGGAGGGTCTTGTTCCCTGTCAGGGGGAGGAGAGGCCCTTGGGCCTGAGGATGTTATATCCCCCAGTATAGGAGAATGTCAAGGAGGGAAGATGAGAGTGGGTGTGGGGAGTGTGGGGGTGTGGGTTGGAGAATATCCCCATAGTGGCAGGGGGAGGGGGGAGGGAATGGGGAGGTTCCAAAGGGGAGATCTGGAAAAGGGGAAACATTTGAAATGTAAATAAAATATGAAAAAAAAAGGTAAAAAAAAAAAAGAAAACTGACTCCATATTTTCATATGGAAAAAAAAAGCAATATAAGTTAAGGACCAGATGGCAAACTCATGGTTCAGAGTTAATTATAAGAGGGTGTTTTGGGTAATTGATTACTAATAGTTGAGAGTAGCTAAAGGGCAACAGTTCAGATATACTTTGCATAGCCAGATGTCTTCAAAAGCGTCAGAAGCCCACAGAATATGACATTTATGTCCATTTCATTATTAAAAATCATTTGTCTAGAGACATGTCTGCTCCAGACAGTACCCCCTTCACAGTTGGGAGAGGATGTTGAGCATCATTACCACCAAGAATCTGCTCTCATGACAGAGCAGCCACTGGGTAGAACTTGCCCTAATTCATCTACAGACAAAAAATACTGTCTATGAAAGGACACAAGATACAGGATAGTTGACAGCTTAGTTCTGCTAAGGAAAATTAAGCTAGTCCTTCATGATAATTCCTGCTTCACCTAAGGTCTGTCAGATGTTCTGTGCCAGAAGGCAGACCATTACTCCAATATTTTGAGGAAGAGGAGGCTCTGAAGGTAGGCAGCTGTCTCTGCAGTTTGTTTTAGTTTTGGAAGCTATGTTTAGTGCTGCCTATATTTTCAGGTAATATTTAAGTCATTTTAGGATTTCAGACAGGGTTGAAGACAGGTTGTAGTCTCATAGTCAACCCAAGCAGTTTGGCATTGAGAGAGATGATATAGATTTGAGAGGATGGTTTTCATATGGTATATAAGCTAAAACCAGGACATAACTCAGGTGTAGAACTGTAAGCCTATTAAATTAGGAGAGATGGTATAGTACTTTATCTAAATTTATAACTCATACTGTGTAATTTACTTGTCTTGATTTTTTGTCAATTTATATCTGGGAGAAGAGGGTTTTGTTTTGTTTTGTTTTCTTTATTGTAAAGTAAAGGTGAGATTTTCGGAGACATTGCCTAATTATTGATTGGGTAAATAAAGACAGAAGAAGCTAATTGTTGGGCAAAGTATAAAGTGGGGTTTCCAGGCCAGCCAGGAAGAGACAAGAATCATGAGGAGGACTAGGGTATTCGGACCAGGCTGTGGAGCAGACAGGAAGCTATAGACAGGTAGGTTTCCCTCTGACACCGAACTTTTGTAGCCTCTGCAGGCAGCTGTGAAGTCTAAGACAGATGGGGCAGGATACTCTTCGCTCAGCCTTTGTGTTGTCTGATCAGGTTTCAAATATAAAAGTCTCTAGTGTTTTACTTCCTCAGGGGTAAAGGGATCTAGGTAAGATAGACATTGCTGGCACTAGGCAGGAATAAACAGAGACCAGAGCTCCTTGGTGAAGCTAGCTGTGAGGGCTAGGTGCGACCTCTGTTGCAAGCATAGGCCAAGGAACTGGTATGCATTTTTTAAAAATTACACACAACAAATCATTGACATGGAGCACCTGTTTAACAACAGTTTTTGTTTGTCTGTCCTTTATTGGAACTGTGCTTGGTATCAAGGCAGCATGGCAAAAAGAATTTACAAGAATATGAAATTTTCACTCTATAAACTGTAAGTAATTAATATAACTGTATGTCCAATGTTGTATATTTATGATAACTTTTAATTATACATCGAAAGCTTATTAGGAAAGTATTAATGCAGAACAAAACTTTTAAAGATTGATTTTTATTTTATTTACGTGTGTGTGTATACATGTGCTGTGTCATGTATGTAATGTATGTGAATGCCTGAGGAGACTAGAAGAGGGTGTTAGATCCCTTGGAACTGGAATTAAAGTCTGTTGTGAACCACCTGATATGGGTGCTCTTCAACTGTAGTCTGGTTCTCTAGGAAAATAACAAGTGCCCCACTTTCCTGAAACATCCCTCTTCCATTGGAGATTTCATTAAGGAACGTTTTGAAAGATAGAAAAGATACTAAAAACAGAACTATTCAAGTGCATTATATGGTTGTTCACTTTATCATTCTAAACACAATGAATCGTTTATAACTAAATTAAAATTGTACTGAGTAGGCTCATTTTGTCTTTCAAGTCACAGTCGAAACAAGGCATCAATGTGTTTGGTTCAACTGATACCATTTTATAATATGCTAATTCAATTTTATTTTAATTGGATTTCACATCATACTTTTAAGCTGTAGACAACTGACCTTGTAATCCTCATGAAAAGGTCTCTGATTCTATTTTAAATAAGTAATTCTTGGATAAAATTAATATTCTCTTTTGAGAAAAGTTCTGATTTACAGTTGGCACAACCTGAATTTGAAATTTCTCTTTCACTAATTTTGTTCATCACAAATTATCCTTCTGTATTTAAATTTTAATTTACTAGAGGAATCAAACATTTCAATTATTGAAGAAGCCAAGAACAAAGAAACACCCTTCAATAATTTTAACTCCTGTACAGTTTTGTGACTTATACAATGGCTGACATAGATTTTTATAAGGCCAGGAGCTTTTAGACAGGAGCTAAATACAGTCCCTTCTTTTTAATATCAGTACTAGAAAAAGAAAGACAATATGAGAAGACAAAAGAAACTGGAATATGAAGAGAAAGGAGGAGGGGAAGGAAAGAGAGAAAGATACTACCACTTGAGCAGTAGTGGTGATTAAATGAATTTCTTGACACAGCTAGGTCTCTTCACTGAAGTAAATATGGACAAGGTGTTTTGCTTCTATATCAGTCGAGCTTACTTTCATTCATTGACTTAATACAGGTTTAGAGAGTTTGTACCAGTTCACTACTGTTCAAGGCTTCAATAATAAATACATAAAAGTGCCAATAATCCTTTTGTATACTGAGATATTTCAGCAAAGCCTAAGCAGCCTTAGCAATGGAAAACCCATGTGTGTCTCACAACTTTCTTTGGTATAATGTCATCCGTGACAAAGAGACTGCAACACTTAGAATCTGTCTGCTATTCATTTTCTACTCCGTATCCTCTGTTTCCCTCTCCCATAGTTTATTCTGCTCGGTCCAAAATGTTCATTTGACAATGATTCCTAAGCATCCTTCTGATGGACTTTTGAATTAACCTATGAGTAAAGCACTCCCTGAGAAGACACTGGAACAGAGGCAGTACTTGGAGAATTATAGATACTCATGCATGTAAGTGGAATAACTTATGAAGAGTCACACTGATGGGAGCATGCACAGAGAGCCACAGCCATACATTGGGCAAAGCTCAAGGAATCCTGAGATCGATGAGGAGGATGAATTTTTAGGAACTAGATGGGTCAAAAATACCACAAGAACACATAGCACAGAATCTACTAGCCTGGGCTCGTAGGAGCTCACAGAGATTCAAGCAACAACCAGGGAAGGTATATACATCTAACTTAGATCCTCTAGGTATTTGATATGATTGTATGGCTAGCTAGGTGCTCTTGGATGAATCCTAGCAGTGGAAATAGGGGCTTTATTTTCTCTTGACTCTTGCTTGGTTTTAGGATTTTATCCTCCTACTGGGTTTCTTCATATAACCTTGATATGCCTAGCTTGAAATGAGTATACATGCCTAACTTGATATGAGGACACATGCCTAGGTTGATATGAGGACACATGCCTAGCTTGTTATGAGTATACATGCCTAGCTTGATATGAGTATACATGCCTAACTTGATACGAGGACACATGCCTAGCTTGATATGAGTATACATGCCTAACTTGATATGAGGACACATGCCTAGGTTGATATGAGTACACATGCCTAGCTTGATATGTATACACATGTATAGCTTGATATGAGTATACATGTCTAGCTTGATATGAGTATACATGTCTAGCTTGATATGCATACACATGTCTAGCTTGATATGAGTATACATGTCTAGCTTGATATG